>OZ007573.1:62803940-62966440 GCA_963931925.1 Onchidella celtica
ACAAACTTTCCTTTTTGGTGGAACAGTTAAAGCTATTGTCTTCTCCGGTGAGACGATACTCATCTGAAACAGTGCTTTGGGCTTTTCAAATTTTTGCAGCAGCCCCTAGAACCTATTCTATGTTAAGAAACTCTCATTTAACTCTACCACATACTTCATATTTGAAGAGACTTTCATCAGTATTTACTATTGGAAGCGGATTGACAGATGGAAGCGTTCACGAGGAATATTTGAAGCAAAAGTGTCAAAGTTTGAATGAGGGAGAGAGAATGGTAATTTTAATGTTAGACGAAATTCATGTCACGCACCAAGTATCCTACAAAGAGGGAAAACTGGAAGGCACAGCCTCAAATTCTCTGTCTCAAGAAGCCAGCACAGCTCAAGTTTTCATGGTATCATCCCTATTATGCAAAAGTAAAGATGTTGTGGGAATTGTTCCTGTCAAAAATTTGACTACTGATTTGTTGTACGACATGCTTCTTGAGGTTCTGAAATTGCTCCACAGTATAGGATATTCTGTTGTATGCGTGATCTCAGACAACAACAGAGTAAATCGTAATGCATTTACCAAAATGTGTGGAGGAGAACTGAAGCTTTCTACACAGAATCCCTTCAGCAGTTCTGAGAAATTGTTCTTTCTGTTTGATACTGTGCATATATTTAAATGTATCAGAAATAACTGGCTTGCTCAGAAAGATGTGGAGAAAACATTCCAGTTTCCTTCATTTGAAAGTTCTGCCTGTACTGAAATTATGAAAGCATCATTTTCTCATTTAAGAAAGTTGTATTCTGCTGAAAAGTCGTCTGCACTAAAACTGGCACCGGCACTGAACCAAAAGGCTTTGTATCCAACAGCTACTGAAAAGCTGAACGTCAAATTGATGCTTAAAGTTTTTGATCAACAAAATATTTTTGCCTTACAGCATTTTGAGAAGCACTGGCAGGAAGATACACGAGGCACTAGAGAATTTCTAGACATAATTCTACGTCTGTGGAACATAGTTAATGTTAAACATCCATACAAAGCTAAGAGACTCAGGAATGACGACTTTAAAGTTATAACCTCCATCTCTGATATGAACATGCAGTATATGAAGAAAGCAGTTGAATGGCTTCAGGAGTGGCAGAAGTTAAATCTGAAACCAAGAGAAGGCACTATATCGAACGAGACAATGACTGCTCTGGATCATACACTGAGAGGCTTACAAGAAATTTCTTCCTACCTGTTAGATGAAAAAAAGTTCAAATATATTTTATTTGGCAAGTTCCAAACTGACAACCTTGAATTTAGATTTAGTCAGTACAGACAAATGAGTGGATGTAACTTCCACGTGTCGGTCCAACAGTTACTTGAAGGAGAAAAAAAGCTCAAGCTAATTAGCGTCCTAAAACTGGTTTCAGGGTCCAAAGGGACTTTAACACTCAAAGATGTCACTGAACCTCTGGAGGAAACAGTTACCCAACTGAAAGATTCTTCAGTTCAACAGTATATATATATAGATTTTCTGCCATTGATCCCCGACTGTGAGAACGTCGAATTAACAGAGGAACAACAAAAAGCTTTAGTATTTGTGTCAGGTTATGCAGTCTCCAAAGTACTGCCGCGCACCAACTGTGACGACTGCAAGAACGAGTTAAGACTAGACAAAACGCTTCATGTGGAGGGGGCTGATGATTGTTACACCTATTTGTCTGCTCTAGACAGAGGAGGTTTAGTGTGGCCGTCTGACCTTGCCGTGTCAATTATTACAGAAGCTTTCAAAGTTTTTCAAGTTCTGGTTGGAAAGGATGACAGTGAGAATAAATTTCTGCAGACCACAAACCACAGAATAATTCTTTTGCAACTGTCCCTGCGAAGAGTTATGGATCTGGAACTATGTCAAGGAAAATGTGAAGAATGCGGGGTTCTTTATGAAGAGGTGGCTGCCAAATGTATCAAACCAGTGTTAAATATTTTCCTGAGCAATTATTCTAAAAGCTTCTGTGACCAGGCGTCATCTGCAAATACTTCAAGAAAAGTGAAGACGTTCACCAAAAGGATTTAGTTCTATCCGTCTGAGCAGCTCCTTATGTCCAGCTAAGGTAAAGCATCTTAGACTGTTCATGTTTGCAAGTTTCCTCTCACCATCTGTCTTTTCTCCTGTCTATCAAGTGTGCATGTGCACTCTCTCTCTCTCTCTCTCTCTCTCTCTCTCTCTCTCTCTCTCTCTCTCTCTCTCTCTCTCTCTCTCTCTCTCTCTCTCTCTCCTTTCCCAATTTCTCGTTTCTTTCCTTACAGACACGAAAGATATAGGAGTGGTGAACACATTATACATGTATTAAAATACAACAGTGGCCTAATCTATTATTATGTCGATATTTCCTTATTAAATATATCGGTATGCTGCTTAAGATAATAATATTATCATCAACCTTCTCAGGCTAGCAATATTGGTGTCTATAATGGTAGATAAGTAAAGTAAGTCGTCGGACAAACTCTAAGCCTTGGCTTCCCGTTGATCTATTCGGTTTTAAATAATAATTAATAGTAGTAATCACCTTTTTGTGGTCGAATTTTAAGACTTGCAGATCTACAGTGTAAACATTCTTTCATCTTAAGGCACATGCATGCTACATCTTGCTTTGAGTAATACGACAACACAAGTACCGGTACGTTACACATTACGTTGGTACACTGATATACCAGGTTATCAAAACACCTCTGCCGAAAGCCGAGCATCGCCGCTTGCTGTGACATCACGCGCCCGCTGTGTTTGGCCATGTAGTTACGAAGGCCACGCTCCAAGTGTCCAGAGAGTCAGTGATTCCTCTCGGCTCGAGCTGTGGGCTCCATGGAGAGCTTGTGTTGACTATCGCTGGGGCCCCGTTGACCAAATACCCAGCTGAATAGACAAAAAATTTGAGTTGTTTGAACTGGAAATCCAGCAGCTTACTGTGTCAAATACTACGTTCCCCTAACAACTGCCTGTCTTGTTGGATTCACTGTGGTGGTGGGGGGTCGGGGTTGGGGGTGGGGGTGGGGGTGGGTTAGATATCGTCGGTCGCCCGTGGCGGTGGTGCCCTGGATTGGACCATGTGTCCCGTGGCTTTGCGACCAGCCAGCTTGGTGAACCCACCACAGAAATGACCACAATAAAACGTCTTCTCCATTTTTAAAAACCTCTGGCACGGGCGTATGAGTCAGGGGACGGGGCGAGTGGCAAGTTACTGACCTTCCAAATTCGGGCAAAACAAAGCGAATAAAACCTGATACATGTGTTTTTATCCGTGTAAGATTTCTGGCAAATCCACTCCTCTGTCCCTCTTAGGCAAAGAGTTCCGATACGCCCGTGATTACTGGCTGCATCATTTCTGAAGGGGGGGGGGGGGGCGAACTCTACAAATGGTTTTAACAGATTTTTTTATCATATTTACAGGACTCATGTAGGCACACTTTACAGCACGCGCCTTTTCCCGTTAGATTTTTAACTTCACTTTTATTTGATCCTACATCTACCAAGGCAACTGTGGGCTGAGAGCTGGCCCAAAGCGAGATAACGAAAGAAACCACTGAAGACGCAGTGTGGCCGTTACTGTACTGACGTGCCGTTAACCCCAAACACAAACACAAACCCAAACCCTCTGGCTGCCATCGTCTTTTAATCTTTTTCTTCTCTCCCTGAGTCTGCAGGACGGTGTGGTTGACCAGATTCTTCCTACATCCGCGCTGGGCACCAGTTACCTCCTGTCAGCTTTCCCACACATCAGCGCAGCCACGATGGTGCTGGTGGTCTTCACCGAGGCGAACACGACCCTGACCTACAACACCATCATTATGACCTCCCAGCAGCGGCATGAGGCCTGGGAAGAGCTTGACCTGCAGATGTTGACCACTGCCGTTCTGGAAGCAACAAGACCTGTCCTGGTTACACTTTTAACCCGCAGTACCGGCAATGGTGAGTGTAATTTACACCTGCAAAGAGTCATACAGTTTAACCAGGGGAATGAAGTTTACCAAATTTGTGCCTCGTAATGCTGGAGCAGACCAAAGCTAGTGTACGTGCCAGTCTGGTGGCTCACCGCCCATGAATTTGGCTTCACACAAGTACAATAGGCACTACCCAACAGCGATCAAGCGGGATGCAGCGGACAGTACCTATTGTGCTAGTGTGAAGCCAAATTTATGGGTGGCGAGTCACCAGTCTGGCGCCTACCCCAGGCTAGGTCTGTTTCATCCCCCCCCTCCCCCCAGGGTGCTCTCACTTGACCAAATTTGACTGTGTCTCCAAGGCTCATTCGCCGGAAAATGATATCAAAATCATGTTTAGAAACATTATGAAAAGGAATTTTTATCCAGAATAAAGAACAGATTTCACACGTTCAGAAAGTGCACATAGCACAAAATGGAACAGGTCACCGAGTTTCAGTCTTTTCTGGCGGGGAATGTGCCCCTTAAGCCTCAGTCATATGTCACGACTTATCTGTCGCTACACAGACTGACGGCACACTGAGTCAAATATGTCTTGTCTTGGGTGAAGCGTGAAATGTGGACTGCCGGGTGTAGCAGGACGTGTGAACTTTTCAGTGACGTTAGTGAATCAAAGCCTTTGGTTTTCATTTATTAATTTTTTTCATCTACAAAATAGTTTGTAGCGTGATACAAAACTCAAACAACAGGTTAATGTTTCTGATGACCCAGTGGATATGGACTGTTCAAACGGTCACTTAAAACTTCAAACTGGTCAGGCCTTGTGTGCCTTGAAGGGCCTTGAAGTCTTTGTTTTAGGAGCGTTACATGCCCTTAGCATTTGCACCCCTGAAGCGCCAGGTTTGAGGACTTTCTGTACCAAGGTTGTGACATGGACATTCAGCAGTTTAAATGGCCTGACATAAGTTTGTTGGGAGTGGGGGGTGGGGGGTGGGTGGTGGAGAATGATGCCAAGCGTATGAAAATCATACAAGGGTGAAAAGGGGGTGGGGAGTGGGGATGCGTACAGTAAAAACCCCTCAGTTCGATCGTAGGGACGTTATGCATAATTATCTCCTAATTAACAATGACTATTTCTTGGTTCTGTCTTTGCTGAACAGTCGGGAACTTTGACCCGTCGGCGGTTGTCGTCTTCCCGGTCTCGTCCTGGACAGGTCGGTATGTCATGGTGACCCAGACCCTGTCCAACGAGCTCTTTTTTGCCGCACTGACAAGATACTCCACCTGTGATGGTATATTCTACGTGAGTCATGAGATTTTTCTGCCTATTTCTTGCTGTTTCAGCAATGATAGTGTACCCGGCCAGTGATAGTTTGTTTTATGTAATTCATATAGTTATTCCGTCCCTTCGCCAAAGTTGTAACATTGACAATATTCTCGGCTTGTTGTGGTATATTTTACGTTATTGATGTGATTATTCTGTTACTTTACTTGTGTTATAATAACAGTCTAATCGACCTATAACAGTCTATTTTACATACGTGATGTAGTTGTTTCGCTTAATTTTCGCTGTTGTTGTAGTGACATTATATTCGACCTGTGGTGCTATAGTTTAATTTACGTAAGTCATGTGATTTTTCTGAGTATTTTTCTACTGACGTTTCAGTTGGACTTTAGATGGTGCATTTTACATATGTGATGTGGTCCTTTCCTTTATTCATCTTTGTCGCAATATTGATAGTAGACAATCTGTGAGTAGTGGCGTCATACAAATTTAACGTTAGTAGTATGTCTGAGAGCGAGTGGGCGAGAGAGAGAGAGAGAGAGAGAGAGAGGAAGGGAGAGAGAAAGAGAGAGAGAGGGAGAGAGAGAGGGAGAGAGAGAGAGAGAGGGAGAGAGAGAGAGAGGGAGGGAAAGAGAGGGAGGGAGAGAGAGAGAGAGGGAAAGGGAGAGAGAGAGAGAGAGAGGGGGAGAGAGAGAGAGAGAGCAGGTGAGCGAGAGAGAGAGAGAGAGAGAGTGACAGTGAAAGAGATGGATGCACAAACAGACAGACTTTTATTGTTGCTTGGCCCATCTGCGGCTCGACAGTTCTGTCTTATGTTTGTGTGTGTGTGTGTGTGTGTGTGTGTGTGTGTGTGAACGAGTGTGTGTGTGTGTGTGTGTACGCGTGTGTATAATTCTTCATTTCAGAAGATTACGTCAGCAGTCTTTGGTGATTAAAATCATGTTTATTCCCCTGGACACTTGAATAGTTCAGGACCGCCCGGCGGACGCAGACACGATTGGAAATAGATCGATCCCTATCTGATGCCGGAGAAAACTTTTGTCTAGTGTCTTTTGCCCATCAACTGAAAACATGTTTAAGTTTATGCCTTGACTGTCAATGTGTAAATAAGTTAGTGCTGTCGTAAATACAGATGGCATAAATTTCTATGTCCATTTTCAATGTGTAAAACCTTAATGTATTAAACAAATGGATTTTATTTGCTGACGTGGTTAATTTTTATTGCATATTTTCTTGTCCAGGAACGACAGCGCTTTTGTTGTGTCTTATTAGTTAATATTACTGTTTATACAGCCGGATGATATGTTTATGTTAAGTGCGTAAATTACTATTGTTGTATCCACAGATGGATAACGTGGCTCAGACATCCTGGGTATGGAAAGGCGTGGACAACGGAACGTACATAGCCTACTACAAGTACCTGCCTACGATAGGGAAACACATCTTCGAGAATGCACACTGCAAATTCTGGGGCTACATAGCGGCCCTTGAGAGCAAAAGGGCGTACTCTTTTGGTTTTGCTTGGGGGAAAATGCCAGTAGGTGGAACAAATGATATCCAGATAATACATACAGAGTATCTACAAAAATGTCTACATACCAAATGAACTGCTTTATATTGTTTTCAATTCTATTGAACTGCGTTGTCATCAGTGTCTGGGCCCAGAACGGCCATCGGTTGGAACATGCGATAACTCAACTAATCACACTTCTGTCCTCCTAAATTTGAATCACAAATCTCGAATCTTCATTAAGTTGCACTGATAAATATTCAAAGTGTATGTACATTTTTAGACACCCCGTAGATAATTAATATATGCATTGTGTTTTTTAGATTTAATCTGGAAAAAAAAATATTTTCTACGTTACATGATTGTTAAGTCTCTTTTATGTCCTAATTGAAGGAGTTAGGTCTTTTTCCATGCCTAAGTGCTCCTGGGCTCCAAAGAAATTTTATTGTTGTGCATAAAGATGAGCCAATAAACTGTCTTCTCCTCAAAACACGCTGACCCAGAAGTGTTATTATTACTTAGAGACCATTTCAAATATTTGGATGTCAGAATCAACGAGTGTCGAGACATTCAAGAGTTTAAATTGCCGTTTAAATAATCATTTCCTACTGGGTACAAGAAACCAGACAATTATGGAATACTACCGGGTTCATTCCTCACAAACTTTATCGTAACCTTCTACTACTTCACCGTCATCGCCACTACTTCCATCTTTATCATCATCATCATAATCAATATCTGTTCCGTTATTCTTCTCCTTTTTCTCTCACAGAAAATACAGTCGATCTTTGTCAGAATGAACGCATAATTTAACCAGTGAATGATTTTTGTTCGATTTACCAGGAAATTGAATCTTCCAGCATTGAAACCACGGCTTTAATCTCACCATCTGACCAGCTCTTGCCCACTGACAGCTACGTATTTACTACACCTGTCATGTGGTCACTGAACCCCAGCATACCACTACTGGACCTGATAGACGAAAGTTCTTTCTCTGTGTTTGCCGCGGACACATTAGAGCAGATCAGCCCCACATCCTACCTTACTGACGACAGTGTGTTATATTCTTCAAAATCCGATTCCGTTTCCGTATTGCAGGATTTAAACTCTACATCTGACATAACAAATTTATACACAATTTACGGGGATCTCTCTACGACCATCAGCGCCCATCTTATATCTCCTTCTTCGGGCACTCGGAGCAACACTTTTCTGAAGACCGACAGTGTTTCTTCTATTGAAAGTGCGGAGTCGTATACAACGTATTTTGCTACTGTTTCTGGTGAATGGGACTTACTGTCAACTGTCAGGGTTAGGACTAGAAGTGTCGTGCTGGGTCACGGCGTGTTTATTTCATGGTCTCGTTAACTTTAGCCAGTGCAAATGTCCTTGAACTATTCTCGTGGACAGTTTGTTTTTGTAACGCTTTTTCTTAGAGATGGAAAGAAAGTGGGGCGGGATGGAATGAATGGATGAGTTGACAGTGACGGTGCGGTTTTCGACCCCGTGGTTTGGATGAACTCTAGCAGGGAGAGAGGGGGCGAATAAGGGCGAGATAGTAAATTCGTACATAAAACGTAGAGGGTAGGAGACTTTAGTAAGGGTTTTGATATGTTAATTTGACCTTGTCTGTTACTAGTGCAAGGCCGTGACCGATTTCCATGCAGAATCTATTAATACTACGAGCTGAGCTCGAAATGGATGCACCAATCAAATTTAGGCAGTTGGCTGGGGATTTGCAGATGGCCGAGCAGTATTTAAGCGGAGCCATTCCTACGTTTCTTCACTCCATGCAGAATTATCCATCTGCGAAGGTAGTCGGTGGGATTCAGCCAGAGAGAATCAGAAGATTGTTAAAGTCATGTCTATGACCTTGATAGACATTGGAATGAGACCATACGCTTCCTATAAATCATCTACTGCTATTATCTCCGGCTCCCTGATCTCGTATCAGGGACCAAGTGTAAGTGTTTGTCTATTGATTCGACGATGAACGTGAAGCTGACCTTAAATTCTCCAGTAGAAGTGCTACCGAAGAATGCAAGACTACAATGTATTTTAACTTGCACTAGATCTAGCATGAATGTCTGGTATACACATTTGTAAATTGAAATTGATGTGTCTGGATGAGGCTGGGGATTGCCAGGCCATCCTAGAGTAGATCTAGATCTAACTTAACTACGTCAGTTGTATTGACGAGTTTGATCCTTTGTAAGCGGTAGGCATAAATAACTGAGTTAACATTGTCGTCTGAGACATTAGAATATTATTTGTTAGATAGGAGGCAGACTAGAGTCTATATCTGGAAGATAGATAAGTAATAATTAAATTGTGAATGAGTCAGAATGATATAATCGTTTAGGAATCTAGAGGGGACTTCTAGTGATATTATTGAATTTTCATTTGATGCTGCTGATGTTGTCCTTTTAATATGTAAGAGCTAGACGGAATTTGTTAGGGATTTAAAGTAATAAATTTGTGGCCCTGCAAGGTCCTCGATAAAACTTATTCGAATTGTTATTAGTATATGTGGCATGGTATGGAAGAGTAATTTCTAAAAACCTCTCGATATTTTAAATGCAGTCGTAACACCAATAATTCCATATAACCCAACTCGTAACATCAACATCTCATGAACATACAATAGATTCAAGTATGTCCACTGGCAAAGAGTCCATCCACCAAGGGACACTGCTGACGCCCTTGGCTCAAAGCGACATTGTACAAATAACTGACGCAATCACGACTCATCCTCAGTTGACAGAACATCTTTCTGCACCTCTTCTGAGACAGCAAGACACAACCAATGATGTTGACACTAAACAGTCTAATGCGACGTCCGATTTGGACGTTTCAGCTGTATTGGCGGTTAGCAAAACAATGTTTGTTCTACGGTCTAGTGTGGTCACTACAGCAACAATTTTTGATCAGTTTTCTAAATCAGTTTTTGGGGCCAGTACGCAACCATCACCTCTACACTCCAGCAGTACAACCAAAATGGAACTGGACACAATTGGGGAAACTGCTTTCTCCACAGATCTAACGCTCACTAAATTTGTCCCCGGATCCTCCGAGTTAAATTTACAACAAACTCTGAATCCAGCTGCACTTATCTCAGAATACAGTCCCACATCCGGAGCATCCATTAGCCCAGATGTAGCATCTATCAGCTCAGATGGAGCATCCATCAGCCCAGATGGAGCATCTATCAGCCTAGATGGAGCATCTCTCAGCCCAGATGGAGCATCTCTCAGCCTGGATGGAGCATCTCTCAGCCTGGATGGAGCATCCATTAGCCCAGATGTAGCATCTATCAGCCCAGGTGTAGCATCCACACCCCCATCTCCACAAACACCTGTCACTGGCGTACACACCAAGACCAATCGCTACACAGCAGGGGCTATGAACGGACTCAGACAGTGCCCATGTCCATGCTCCTTCCAGCAAAGTCCATATTATCGTGGTCTGACAGAACAGGAACTCGCGCTGAGCAGAGACAAAATTTTTGACGAACTTTCTCTGAAAGTTTCTAAACTCTCAGCCTCCATTCGGAGAAAAATCTCGGCAGAAAACAAACGGAGCTCTTCAGTGAATGTCGGGCGTGGACTTTGTGCTGTAGTCTATAGTCTTGTTGCAGGGTTCTTCATTCTGTCTGATCTCTGTCGAGTTTTGTATTTTATCTACAGACACACATGCCAACGTGCAGATGGTAGTAAGTATGAATAAAATACTGGAAAACCTTTTGCCAGTGTCCGAAGGAGATCATTGTTACAGAAAGGAGAGAGGAGAAATCGTTGATCCACCGCAAGAAGTGATTATCTCTTTTTTTGGTATGAAAACTAGATGAGATATCCGGCATTACCCGAATAAACGTGTGTTCCCAATCTTCTCTCTCCCTCTCTGTGATCTACACAATTTCCCATAATTATCCACAGTCTGGTTTCAGAACTTATGCGCAGCAGGGCACTACGCACCAGCTGAACGCTTGTCAAGTATAGTCTCCCATGCGCTGAGCTCATCAAAGGAGCACAAAAAAACAACAACAAACTGAATTTGAATAAGCAGAATCTGTCGATACAAAACCCATCCGGTTATATCTAGTTTAGATGGCATTTGAGAAAATTTTTTAGATAATTTTTTAGATAGTTACATAGGCGTTGGGCAAAAAAAGGGATGAAATTGCACCCGCCACTATTATTTTTTTTCTATAGTAAGATGGAGATGTGGGGTCATCACTTGTTGCAGTGAACGGACGAAATGCCCCAGTTATTGCTAGATATCTGAGGGTCATAGGGATTTGCGATCCCCAAATGCCGCTGTGTTTTTATTGCTGAAACTGTGTACTCGACTGGCTTAGGGCAACCACAACTAAGATACTATCAGGTGATACCCGCCAATGCGCTGATCTGGTGGAGATCCCCGAACGTTGGATCTTTGAACGAATGTCGAAACAAGAGAAAGAAACTTTGGGGTCGCACACGGGTTTGGCACGGGGTTGAAATGTGATTTTTAAACAAATTTGTAATTTGAAACGCTAGCACCCACAAACTAATATTATCCTCTGCCCGTGGGGTGGGGGAAGGGGGAGGGGGGGGGCTGGAGGGAGGGTTGTCCTCAGCGTATGAAATGTTTACAGGTGTAGGATCCGGTTTCGTCCCCCCTTTGAGATGGTCCCCTGGGGGACCTTGTCAGACTAGAAACTGCTCTGAAAAGGGCCCCTTTCAGCGATCCAGCCTCGCAATCCAAAACGAGGCTGGATCGCTGAAGGGGGTCCTTAGTCTGAAAAGGTCCCCCGGGGGACCATCTCAAAGGGGGTACGAAACCGGATCCTACACCTGTACGTTTGGGAAAGAGGAGGATTGTGAAAAGCGTACTTACGCTTTTCCAGTATGATCATGAATAAAACAGCTTGGTTATACTGTATATATATATTTGTTTCTTCTCCAAACTAAGTTGTTGGATTATATAACATATATAAAAAGTCATTTTCCAAATTACGGCTTTACTTCCTGTTAGTTCCAACGCCATCGTTGGCGTAACTGAGACATTGGTCGTTCAACGTTTGCGGCTTTAGATATTATGATAAGGAGTTAAACATCTTAATAAGTGCCATAACCCATTTTAAACAAGTGTCAAAATTGTGCATTTATTATACCTTTTCTACATACTAAAAGATCTCCAGTTTATCAGAAAATGGAGATAGAGCAAAGGAGAACTGATGTCGCGAAATGTAAAAAACAAATATTCCATGTCGTAAAATGTCACAAACGTTTTGAAATGTCAGGGCTTTATCGTAGTCATACACTAGTTCAGTTGGGGAGGGGGAGGGGAGTGGGTGGGGCTGGGGGTATGAAAAGCATGCACAGGGAGAAGGGTTGGGGCGCGGGAGAGTAAAAACCTATAAAATCGAGCATACGTCACTTTATGAATGGCTCCAAAACCGGACATCAGTGAGGAAATTACAGTAAAAATTTACGATAAATTCCAGACAGAAATGAATTATAAAAGATTCATCTTTTAGAAAATGTAACCTGCTTTGAGAATAACGCTTGGGAGGAGAAGAAAATGAACTAAAACGACTTTAGTTCTAATTTGTTCTATCTCCATTTTCTTCCAAAAAAAAAATTAGAGGTCTCTTCGTATGTAGAAGAGGTATAAAAAATGCACATTTTGACGCTCGTTCAAAATGCGTTGTGGCACTTGTCCAGCTGTTTCACAGTTGCGATTTATTCCAACCCCTTATCATAATACTAAAGCCGCCGCAAATGTTCAACGTGGAATTTCTCAGTTGTGCAAAAAGTGGAGTTGAAACAAACAAGAACTGAGGTCGAGATTTGGAAAATGACTTTTTACTTTACTGCAGTTTGATTGTCAGAGTTTGATCAATCAGAACTTCACTAAACTAACACAGATCGAACTGGAAAAGGCCCGTATATTTATCCGTACAATTTTGAAAAAAATGCTTTATATAGATCTAGAATGAATATTGTATATTATGTTCAACATCTTGAAATTAACTTGTACATTTCAGGACCAGAGGCGCGGCGAGTCCTCTCCTCGAAAGAAAATATTAATTTTCTTTCATGGATTTGAATATTCATTTCTCGCCTGTCATTTACCAGGAGTTCCATCTGTTGCTTACATACATGTAGACACATTTTACATCATGGGTCGTTTCCCTTTAAATTGTTTACTCCACTTTTATTTGATCAAATATAATTTATACAGGGATTTGAGGGCTGAAAGCTCGCCAGAAAGTCAGATAAGGAAAAAAATCACGGAAGGCGCAAAGTAACTTATCGTGCCGACGTGCCGTTAAACCCAAACTATATTAGCGAAAGATTGTAGGTTTTTCCTGTACATTGTTAATAAAGTTTTCTTGTTGTTAAGTGACAGTCTACAGTAATCTGTTGATTGACCACATACATAATCTGTCTATCTTTGTCGTCCGTCTACTCTTCTCACTCCCTTGTCCTTTCTCACGTGTTCTCTCTCTTCTTTTTCTTCCATCTGTCAGTTACTACATTCTTCACTTCTTCACCAGCACAGGCAAATATCACATGTAGACTTTCAGCACCATGATTTGCTGGACATAGCTGGTCAAACATGTAGCTCTACCAGGTAAATAAGAGTTGAGGCAATGCAAACTCTGATCACAAGGAGCGGACAGAGGGAAAACATAATTTTCTTTTCTTTCCTTTTTAAATTTCAGCTTTATGTATTTTGTATAGCATGAACGTAAATTTGTGAGCACATGCACACACAGAGAGAGAGAGAGAGAGAGAGAGAGAGAGAGAGAGAGAGGGGGGGGGGGTTGTTAGCCCACTATTACACTATGAAGAATGCCTCGGGTCCACCTTGTGGAGACATGTGTCCTATAAACATTATACTCCACTAAGTTTATCATGATCATAATTCAAAGTCCAGTGTGTATCTCAGGCCCTACTGAGGTGGTGAATATTTTTGTCTACCTCAGCTTCAGCAAACAACGCATCGCCGCAGTTATTGATTGTATTATTGTGATAGTACAGTCTACCCAGGTGGCAAACTTTGTAGACACAGCGGTTTATTTTCACTACCAGAGCGGATCACTTAGCCCGCCCCCGGGAAGGTCACCGGCCGACCCCAGGCTTGACAGGAGCACGGGTACCGACCGACCCCGCTAAACTTAATCGGATGTCGCCAATTTAAAAATTGGCCGTTTTATTTGCTTTTCTACCTTCCTATTATTAAATCACCCATGAAAATCTAGAAAGGCAGTGGCTAGACAACACAACTCACCGTTTTTCTTTGTTCGGCTTTACTCCCGTTCGTACAGCAGCGCTTCCTATCTCTATTTTTTTTTTCTATAGGCCCATTGGGAATGACGTCACAGAGTGTTTTTGTTTTGTACTTCCGACACCTAAAATGGTGGGTGGATCAGCTGATGAGTGTAACTCCGAGATTATGTCTAAGCGGTTAAAATGCCTGCTGATTGCATAGCAGTTGACTGTTATGACAGGGGTGGAAAGGATGGATCCAAGCTGTTCAGATTCCCTACCATCCGTGTAAACAAGGGAAAGGAAGTGAAAGACTTGATCGAACGTCTCCAATGTGCGTGAACGCACGTGTCATTGTTTACTGTAGTGAACTTGTTTTTAGCTCGCCGCTGATTGGTTCGCGACGCCTGAAGTGCTCACAGTGCAAATCAGCTAACGAATCAAAATCAGTGCTACCATCGCCATGGTTAAGCGTCGGTCAATTAAATTGACATTCTAATTAACTAAAAATGACCGGTATCCGCAATGGGCCTATTGGGATATGAGCGTACTATGCCGTAAACGTAGCCACTGCCATCTAGAAATGGAGGAAAGTATCAGTGAAAAGCTCAGTACGTCTTTGTCTTTGTCTGATTGTGACTACGTTATTCGTTCACCCTTGAGCGAGCTTTGAAAAAATGTGTATGATTTCTGGTCAGATTTTTCACGTTTTTGTTTTTAAAAAAGTCATATATGTAAATTAACACTTCAAAAAAATGTTTCTAGTTGCTTTTTCTTCACTTGCGGCAATCGATACGACATGGGTTAAAGAAAGAATTATCATTAGGCATCCAGAAATAAGTGACCTATCAGTCGGTGAAATGTGTCACCCTGGTCAAACAGTGAGAGAGAAAGAGTGGAAAACATTTTAAAACTCTGAGTTGTGTCAGGTCAGTCACTGGGCGCATGTTGCAGTTTAAGGGACATCATTTTAAAGTGTTAGTTTTTTATGTGCATTTTTGTAAAACGTATTTTGCGGCGAACCTTCTACTCTATAAAGGCTTAACTCCAGCCATTCATCGTTGCATACCCATTTATACTGTGCCATGAACATATATTATTGAGGGCATTTAAATGTAAGTTAAGAACTGTTGAGTTTCTTTTGGTATCTTCACATTTATTATTTCAATTAAACTATAAAGCTCGTGCATAGTTTTTCAATACATACATACATGTATGTAACAGCACAGCATAACGAACTTACCGGCCCAGTTGGGGGCAGGTTACTTGACCAGCGCATGACCCGACCCTTAACTAAGTGCGCCGCTCTGAAACCACCCCGAGTATTATGTCAATAGAGATCATAATCAACTTTCATGGAGAAGACTATATACATTCATAAAACATACAATACGAGCTGACCTGTTGAAACATTGTCAATATCTGTTCACAGTTCTAACTGTGCAACTCCTCATCTCTTTTCGTAAAGCTGTAAAAAAAACACAGAAAAAAAATATTTTGAGTGCTCTTACGATGTGGAAAATGTGGATAGCCCTAAGTAATCAATAGCTTGGTGGTAATGAATAAGAGGACAATGAGCAGGTAAGGATCTGCGTAAAGATTTAGTTCGAAAATATCTTATAAATTTCAGAGTTTTTCCTGGCGTCCAATCTGGATAATCTCTCGAGCCGCCGGATCAGAATGTACCAAATCTTGGCTATCAAAGATCTGCTTAACCGGATCCTGTTTATGTTGCCTAGGTTACAAACAGTCTGGCAGACAGTTGATACATCTTCACAAATTTGGTGCTATTTCCCCTCCAAGCGGGGTAGGGGTGGGGATGGGGAGGAGAGAGACATAAAATGGACAGAGAGGGAGGGGGTAGCTGAAACCGGTTTATCCCGGGCAAAGCCACTTGAAACGTGTATAAATCTGAGTTATGAATAAATTTACATTCTAACTAAACGTTCAGTAGTTTTCGACTCGATTGATTACAAGGCTGTTTTCTGTTATTTTTCTATATCAATTTTATAATCGTACATTATATTGGAATTAGAGGGTGAAAATGTAACTCCGGAATTATGCTACCGAAAATGACCAAACTTTATTCATTGCTTCAATTTTTGCCCATAGATTACATGGACACACCCATTTTGGACAAAAGTTAGTCTTTGAAATTATTTATTACGATATTTTTAGTCACACAAAAAAGAAAGAAAAACAAAACACATTTTTGAAAAGTACGACCGGAAATTTCGTCCTTCGTCTCCTTTCACAAATTGCTGGTCGAAATGATCACATCATTCTGTGTATTCTGCTGGGTGTATGGTTCTGTAGTGTATTCTGCTGGGTGTATGGTTCTGTAGTGTATTCTGCTGGGTGTATGGTTCTGTAGTGTATTCTGCTGGGTGTATGGTTCTGTGGTGTATTCTGCTGGGTGTATGGTTCTGTGGTGTATTCTGCTGGGTGTATGGTTCTGTAGTGTATTCTGCTGGGTGTATGGTTCTGTGGTGTATTCTGCTGGGTGTATGGTTCTGTGGTGTATTCTGCTGGGTGTATGGTTCTGTGGTGTATTCTGCTGGGTGTATGGTTCTGTGGTATATTCTCCTGTGTGTATGGTTCTGTGGTATATTCTGCTGGGTGTATGGTTCTGTGGTGTATTCTGCTGGGTGTATGGTTCTGTGGTGTATTCTGCTGGGTGTATGGTTCTGTGGTGTATTCTGCTGGGTGTATGGTTCTGTGGTTTATTCTGCTGGGTGTATGGTTCTGTGGTGTATTCTGCTGGGTGTATGGTTCTGTGGTGTATTCTGCTGGGTGTATGGTTCTGTGGTATGTTCTGCTGGGTGTATAGTTAATAATAATAATAATGTATAGCATTTATATAGCGCATATCCATTTAAAATGCTCTGTGCGCTTTACAGAAACAACATGTCAACCACAGGGCAGAATGGAGCTGCCTGCGAAGCGCTCAACACACTGCACTGCTTCTTTCTCTCTCCCTGTCTCGCTTACTCTCTCTCTCTATCTCAGAGCAAATTGTAATGCAGCCTGTTAGGCGCAGTTCACAACTCACAACAGTTCACAACTCACATCAGTTCACAACACACAACTCAAATAATCTTTGAATATTTATTAATAACAATATATATCTAATAATGAATAATAAATTTTGTTGTTGCTGGTGGGGGGGGGGGGGGGGATGATATGGATAAATTTTAATCTATTAATTTCAATTTTCAATTTTGCCCTGGCAGCGGCCTTTCGGCCTGCTCTTTACGATTTCCAACTGCCAAGGTATCTTTAACGTGCGCAACGTGCACACGGGCCCTCCGAAATTTTTCGTCCTTATCCGAGAAGACTAGGTACTCGATCCTACCCCCCCAATAGGACCAGGGACTTGAAAATATGAGAAAAATCCAATCTCCAACATGCCTGCACTGTCCGGGTTTTGAACCCGGGACCCTTGGCATGAGAGGCGAGCACCTTGCCTCTAGACCACCTTGTCCCCAAGGTTCTGTGGTGTATTCTGCTGGGTGTATATTTCTGTGGTGTATTCTGCTGGTTGCATGGTTCTGTGGTGTATTCTGCTGGGTGTATGGTTCTGTGGTGTATCCTGCTGGGTGTATGGTTCTGTGGTGTATTCTGCTGGGTGTATGGTTCTGTGGTGTATTCTGCTGGGTGTATGGTTCTGTGGTGTAACACTAAGTTCTATTAATCCTTGCATTCAATCACAGTGCCGTTACTAATGTGACTTAGATCTAGACATACAGGTGGGCTTGGTATAAAGAGCTAGCTGAGTACCCGTTCAATGGACAGGTTTGTGCAGGTCGTTGTTGTTTTTTTTGTTGGTAAAACTTAAGACGCCTGTGAACTAAGAAAGGCATTAATGCTGCATAGATAGCTCATAAGAGAGATGCAACAACAAAGGACACCACTTCAGACCGAAAGGAATAAGAACAAAAGCCGAGATGCGTAGGGTCATCCCAAAAACTCAGTGATAGCCACAGACTAATAAAATATACAGACTGGAAACACGAGCTTCGGGCTGTGTCGTTTTTTTACCGAATTTCCCGAGCGGGGGCCGCATAACCAACATGGCCGCCGCTCGGGAAATTCCGATTCTAGTTCTATCTGCAGTAGAAATTTCTTTTTATTTGTCAAGATTGGTTGTACATGTATTAATTTCTTGGTGCGGAACCAAACTTCCGCGTTCAATAGGCGCGTCAAAATGGTGTCATTCAAAATTGCAGCTATGCTGAAGCGTCGGTCGTTAGCGTAAACCCAATGTGGCGGATGGTTCATGACCTTTCGCTGTTTTGTGACGTCACACAGTGGGATCATCCAGTCTGTATATTTTATCGAAGTGTTGTTCCGCACCCCAAACTCGGGTGAGCAATTGCGCCAGATTATTTTACACCCGAATCGCGCATGCACAATGCTGTAAACACAAAGGCTCACTTCCTCCTTTGAAATCAAAAGCGCGCCTTCAGCAGCAAGATGTCGAAGATTATTTATGTCGGTGCCAAGTTTTGTTCAACAGAGGAATTTAACCAGCAGTTGAAAAGATTTGAAGATGAAACTTGTTGTTCATTTGTCTTAAAAAATTCAACAAAGTCGGTGACTGACAACAAGAAAAGGAAACGACCTATGCCGGCTGAAAAATTTGATCTCGCCAGAGGCACAGTGGTTTGTGCACACTATGGGAGGAAGCGGGCAAACCCATCAAAAGGGATCAAGACCTGCACAAAGTAAGTTCTTAAAAAAATTAATTTCTGTGTAAATCTAGTGTCTAGATCTATATCTATATTATATCTAGACTAGATCTATTAGGATTCACATCTAGATCTAGACTAGATCTAGATCTCCAGATCTAGAATCTAGTATTAAGCCACCCTCTATTCAAGAATTTTTTTCTCTTCCATCCAAGTCGGTGGTCAATATCAGTAGCTGTCATTACATCTCCCGATCTTTGATCTGTCGATCTGAATAAAAAATGAGCCATTTTATGTGTCAGTTGTCACCAATATCAGCAGGTGGCTGGATTGTTGGCCTAGATTCTATATTATATCCATGCATGAGATTGCCTTGCTAGGTCTAGATCTAAATCTAGTTGGGTTAGTGAGTGTGACTGCGGCCAAAGTTCCACTTGGTAGGTTACAGTACATGCTGTGTCGTAAAGTCAGTGATTAAATGTTAAAGCTGACTTGACCGCTCCTTGCATTGTAGGATAAGTGGGCCTACCACATTTCCAACCATCCATGTAGGCTACTGCTTTGACTGGTGGTCTCACACTCACCACAAAAAAAAACAAAAAAAATTACAAAACAAAGAAGAAAGAAAAGCAAGCCAACAAAATAAAGTCACCGTGTTACGAAGTCAGGCTGTGATTCGTGGGACAGTTTTTTTTTTTCAGAAAAGAATTTTCAGTAAATAAAGAAAACCACAAAGATTAACTAAAACTGCCTGTTGTCAGGCATCATGCAAGTGAATGCTTCATACTAGAGCACACTTCGGCGCCCTCCTGATCACCGTGCAGTGTAGCATGTAGGCCTACTGTATCAATCTGGGTAAATTCTGTGGTTTTAATACTACAGGTAGGCCCTACCCGACTTTCAGTGGTCAGGTTGAAGTTGCCTGACCCTATGATCGCAATGGCATGGTAGCCAGGTCATTGTTATCTATCACCACCTCTATGTATGGTGGCCCTGTATTAGCTAGTAAAGTAGGATTTTGTCATCCCTTTTTCCAGCATATTTATGTAAATGTTTGTGTACACATAGCATTCAATATAAACCTTTTTTCCCATTCACACAACTTCCTGTCCTAAAACATGTGGAGAATAGGTCTTGTACTCAGTTTCTTATGTTTCGTGTTTTCATAATCTTTCAACAGATCACAAAAGTTACAATGTGGTGCGTCATTTTCCTTCAAATATGATGACTTTGAGCAGTGTCTGGTTGTCACAAAGTGTGAGTTGCAGCATAACCATCTGACAGACAGTCGCTTGTATGCTCAACAGCACAAGCAGAAAAAATTTTCTGAGCAGCAGGAAGCTGTCTTAAAGGTAAGATTTTGTTTTATCATTGTAATACAATATTTTAATTTTTTTTTCTATTTTACAACGCCTCAGCTGAATATAATGCTGTTCTCAGAGGTTGTGGCATGATGTTACACAAGGCGGGCTGCCACTCTTCTGTGGATTCAAAATTTTCCATTGGACTGTCTGTAGATGTCGCTGAGGAGCAACGGACATGTCGACCTGTGGGCCTTACATGGAGAGTCGAACGGACCCGGACCCGTATAGACTTCGCTTGAACCAACAAAGTGCATGGCATACTTTTTTTACTTTTTCCCCCTGTTAATCTTGGACTTATTAAATACCCGGTACTTCAAGAGTTGGTATTAAGATTATTTTTTTATTTAACTTGAATATCATTTTATCATTGGTATTTGAGGGTACGGTATTAGTAGTAGAGATATCATGGTTGTAATCTATGAATTTTTTTTCTAATGAAAGTTTCAACGTGCAGAGAGCACTTATCAGTACGTGGGCTTGATAAATGCTTTGAATTTTATTGAGTTTACGTGCCTACAAATTTAGTGTGTGTTTTGATTTGGTGTCTGTCATGTCAGTTTTACACATTCTCTGTCATAATTATGTATGCTAAAGAATTAATTTTTCTTTTCTCTAGGAAATAGTAGCTCTCAATCCCGACAATGAGAAGTTGCTTGTAATGGTGCAGAGGGATTTCCAAAAGTCTCTTTGTCTGAAAGACATCAGGATGCTCAAGTCCAAGTGTAAGCATATTTGATGCTCTGATTTCATCCTTAGTATTAACATTCCTAGTTGGAAAATCATAAGGAAGAGAGTAGATTTTCAGATAAAATTCTTACTTGGCTTTCCGGTCTGCAATTGGGAGCTGAAGTTTTGTTGTAAGGGTTTATGAATCTTATAACAATAAAAAAAAAAAACTCGCCAAAATTTTCCTCAAGCCTGGAGACTTCTTAATTTTGCATGTTGTTGGACCAGTGCTTTTTGCATATTTCATATTTTGAGAATAATCAACATAAACAAATTGTAATTGTTCCATTTTTCCACAAGGGGTCAAACACATTAAAGTGTTGGACCTTATAAAGTTATATCATAGAAATTTCATTCTTCTTTCTTCATATGCTTCTTTTGTTTTTGTTACCAATACTATGTTGTGTTATTTGGCTCTTAATTTCAATTTACAGTGAATGGTGAAAGCAAAGGAAGTGATGTGGCTGCTGTCTCAAAACATCTAAAGGCTATTGAGGATCTTGGAGGAAGTTTCAGGCTGGCCCTCTCAACAGCTGGTCAGGAAACAGAGAGACCGCAACAACACCTCATTGATATGGTGGCTTTCAGCACCAAAGGAATGTTAGCATGCTTCCGATCTTTTCCAGAGTGCATCTTCATTGATGGTAAGAAGTTGCTTGTAAAAAAAAAAATTAAAGACAACAGTAAAATCATCATGAATACATATTATATATTATATCCTTTTTTTGTGTGTGCATTTGGCACATTTATACAATGTGTTTGCCCACATTCATTTTTACAATTCATTCTTTTTTATCCCGAACTTGCAGTTTGATGACATATTATTTCTTTTTTACATTTGAACTTTGTCTCAACTAACAGGGACTTCAATAACAACTGTGGCTATTTGCTTTGCACAGTATTTTTGCCCACTTTGATTGTCGCATTGGATTCTTTTTTATCCCCAAGCTGGATTTTGGTGAGATATTTAAAAAATTTTTTTTTTACATCTGAACTAACAGGAACATACAAAAAAAACAACAGTGGCTATCCTCTTTACCAAGTGATGGTACAAGACTGCCTAGGAACAGCCAGGCCGGTGTTCTACGCCTTCATACGTTGTGAAACCATACCCATTCTGACAATGGTAAACAACATAGTTGATGGTGCAGTAAAAGCAGCTTATAATAGTGTTTATAGTGATCATTTAAAATATATGACCTGTATAATACATGTATCTCTACACTCGAGAAATGCCATGATTTTATGTAATACACTTGGGAATATTTTTAATTTTATTTTGAGGACATTAGAAAAGTTATTTTCCATGAATAATGTTACTTAAAGCATGTTAATAGTGTTAATATGAAAGCTTTTGATATTAAATTGATAGGCGGAATTTTGAATACCGAGAACAAGACCATTAATACCTAGAGCAATATTCACCACAAAATTGTGAGTTCGCATCTTTCGTCTCCACCCCTCTTTCTAATTGTGTGTGATTTTTTTTCCTCATATTTCTTTTCCAGGTCCTGCAAGCCTTTGCCGACTTTGTCGGAGAAGATCTGAAGAAGAGTCGAGTTGTCATGTCTGACAAATGTAGTAGTGAAGCCATTGCCATCCGTACAGTTTTGCCATGGGCCCGCCATCTCCTTTGCCACTGGCATGTTTATGCTGCCATGGAAAAGAAACTGAAGAGTTTGGGTGGTGAAAGAAAGCTTAAGCAAACATTAAGCCATCTTCACATGAAATTGAAGGATACTCCTAATCCTCTTGAATTCTTGGCGGTCGAAAAAAAAATTGAAGAACTTTCGACAGAATTTTACAGCTACTATTGTCAACAATGGCGTGGTTGTAAGGAACAGTGGGCAGCATGTGAGCGACTAACAATTGCCAACTTCTTGAACGACACAAATAATTTTGTTGAATCAGAGAATTTGCGTCTTGGAAAAATCCTGTCGTCAACCAAGAGCATTGCATCTGCTGTATATCACTTGCACAGACATGGCATTGTCCGGATCAATGAATTAAGCCAGTCCCTTGCCAAGGAGAGCATCTCAAACACATCTTACCCCAATGCCAAGCAGGACATCCTACATATTTATTCTCTGTTTTCTCCTTATGCTGCAAAGGCAATGATAAAAGATCATGAATCAGTTCATAACTTGTTGGTTGCCAGTACTGACAACCAAACCTTCATTGTTACTGAAACAACTGGTGCCCGGTTTAAGGTTACTATCAATGAAAACATGGCATCATGCCATTGTCCTTTTGCTGTGCAAATGACACTACCATGTGTGCATGCTATGGCTTGCCATTTATCCGGAATGGATGCACAGTTATACTCTGAGAGCAACAGATGGCTGAGAGGTCGTGGACATGTGGCAGCCACAGCACAGCAGGTTGGGTCTGCAGTAGTAAGGGAATGCATTCCAGCAGAGAGGAGACATTACCAAACAGAAGCTCTTGTGGTGATGTTATCTAATATTTTGAAAAGTTCAGGGGGTAGGCAATTTCAGAAAAGACAGACTGTTATCAAGACAATTTTAGCTTTGTGGGAAGATGGCAAGGAAGTGACAGTGGGTGTAGCTGATGATGAAGATGCTTTTGTTTCTGGCAATGAAGATGTCCAGGAACATGTTGTTGATGAAGATTATGTGGTTATTGACAAAGATTGTGACAGTAGTATTGAAGGAGTAGATGCTGGTGTTGCTTTTCATAGAGTAGAAGAATATGCTGTTGTTGATGGTGGTAATATTGAAGTAGATGCTGATCATAGCGTAGAGGAAGATGCCATAGTTGATTGTTGTAGTATTCAAGGAGAAGATGCTGATACTGCTGTTCAAAGAGTAGAGGAAGATGCTGTAGTTGGTAGTGGTGGTATTCAAAAAGGCACTGATGCTGCTGTTCATGGAGTAGAGGAAGATTTAATTGATGATGGTAGTATTGAAGGAGAACATGCCGATACTGTTGTTCATAGAATAGAGGAAGATGCTGTAGTTGATGATGCCGATGGTGATATTGACGAAGGTGGCGGTGGTGGTGTTGTTGTTAGAAGAGGTAGGAAAAGGCATGCTGAAATGTCCTTGGATGACGCTCTCAAATTAAATATAATCATTCCCTCTATCAGGACCAGAGGTAGACCAGCAAAACCTAAGACTAAAAAGCGTAAAGGAAAAGCAGCAAGAAATGTTCAAATTAATGAGTCAATATGTCATATTTGTTTGTCAGCTGAACTTGAAAAAGAAAAATCTGATAATTCTGGTTATGATACCTGGACTAGGTGTAGTCTTTGTGTCAGGTGGTTTCATGACATTTGCATCGGTGAGATTGAGACTGTGGAAAGGGAAACTACGTACATATGTAAACATCATTAGTTTTGTTTTATTTGGTTTACCCTTTATTTTTTTGGTTAAATTTCGAACTGTTTTCAATACTTTTATCATTCATCCATTTTTTGTCATAAGTTTAATAGTTTATTAATGTTTTCACCCAGTGTTCAATTAGATTTTTATAAACAACCTGTTCCATATACACACTATGGTAATATAGTATAACCCAAACACAAACCATACTCCACTTACTGTCAACCTACTTATGGTTAACCCAATTATTATCCACATACCTACTTAAATTGTACTTCTTGTACGTTTACCTAACTACATGTATTAGTATTGTTTTATGCAGTTTAGCAAACATTTGGATTTTTTTTTCCACTTATAATCTGGCTAATGGTGATCCACTGTGAGGCCCCTATAAAAGAAACGCTTTCTCATCCTCATTTGTGATATTTCGATATATATCATTGATTTATTAATGTTTTCATTCAGTATTCTCTTTGAATGTTTATTTTCAATAGTCTTGAACATTGTTTTCCTTGTGTTTCATTTTATTTGCTCATTTTACTATGCGGCATATTATAGTTTAATAAATATCCTTTCTTTTTTGTTGTTTGTTTGATTTTGTGCTTTGAACTGCTACTTTTATTTTGAATTATAAAGATAATTTGTCGTTCTTTTAGTTTTAGGGGCAACTTTAATTGCAACATTTATCATGCACCAGGGTAGAATTTTTAATCTTTGGGATGTGTAACTTGAAATAATATAAGTGAGATCCTGACCTTTATCATCAGGAGGAGCCAACTGATGCTGTGGAATGTTATTCCAGGATGTTGATATTGCCTGAAGAAATTAGTTGTTGTTTTGAGGTAGTGGGAGTTCATGGCATGTACTAGGTAACAGAAACTGTTGTAGATGTTGTCTAACATAACTGCCGCAGTGTCAAAGTCTACTGATAGGGTTTGCCAGGAAAGTTCTGTGCAATGTCGGTTGCTGTTTGTGGGCGGTGACTCAAGGATTTAAATACTTCAGGTTCTCTGTAACTGCTTGAAAGTAGATCTTTATTGAGCATTAATTTTGTAGGAGTGTTCGTACATTCTGAATCATTCCACAATGACACATTCTAACACAAAAGAATTCCAATCGCACTGTAGGCCCTACATGGGCCAAAAGAGTATCTAAAAATGGTAGCGTTTTTATGCATCCTCAATTTCTTTCTCTGTGGGTCGTTGTTAAATTGTATGTCTAGATCTTGTGTTGTAATTAACTCTTTGTATACACAATAGATATGGGGTTGTGACCGCTTTGTACTTTTAACCAACTAAAAAAAAAGAGTCTCATCTTTAACAGCTCATAATTAATGGCATACCATTGAAAAACATTTCCAAATGACATATCAGATGAAAGCAAATTGGTTGAACAACCAGAATATGAGTCTTCCACAAACATCAGACAAGAGACATAAGCGACATACATAATTTGGAAAGAAACTGGTCAAATAAGGAGCGCCGGTGTATTGGTGGGTGGTAATACTGACGACTTTCAGCCCACCGATGATTCGGCGCATGGTGGTATACAAAGAGTTAATTGTAACATGTCCATGCAATTTTGTGGACCCTTACCAATCTCCATTCTTTCTTGCAGTCCATTAGTCCATATTATTGCTGCATGAACTTTCATAATTCTTGGTCACAAACCTAGCTAGTTTATCTGTATATTTTCGAGGCAGTGCACCCGGTATGTCTTTCTGACATATGTTTATGTAAAATTGTAATTTCCCATAAGGATTTGTTGCTGTTTTTCTTTAGGGTTTCTACAGATGGTGTAATTGACAGATCAGCCCATCTTTCACTCAGGCTTCGATACATGTATTTTCTTGGTTTGTTGGGTAAGCAGTTTACCTAAAAGACAGCTTTCGAAATGCCTCTTTTGTCTCCCAATGTGGATTTTGTCAAATTTGATTTTTACCATTTGTTAATAAAAATAAAAAGGCTACTTGATATTTTTCAAGAAATCTTTAAAAAATCGACCCTATAAGACTTGTTTTACGATTTCATGAGATTAGTTTGTTTTGGGTATTTATTTTTCAGATCATATGTGAGAGGTTGGGATATTCCTTAAGTCTGAAAAATGAAGGAAAGGCCTACAGCAATATTTTTGCCATCAGAGTTCTTTGGGAATTGGGTATAAAGTAGTCGCCGGATAAACGCACGCTGCCTGGGAGCAGGCAAAGGCGTGCATTCATGCGTGCCGTGCTTTTATGAGAAGTCATAAGATCTATACCAGAGATATCTTACACTTAGTGGAAGGGAAGGGATTACCAAACATTGAAATCAAACCACATGAAGGCAAACAATGAAACATGATGTAGACAAACATAAACAGTGCTAGAGTGACAACATCAATGATACTGATAGTGATAAAATACATACGTAACAAATCAGACACAAAACAAAACAGGATTGACAACCAAATAAAGTGAGAGGAGCAGGGAGAGAGACTTTCACCTAGTGACCTACACACTTCTTGTCGCCAGGCATTAGCGCACACGCGTGTCAACTGTCTAGGTAATCACTCATCCCGTATTGATACATGATTCGTGATGATGCGACAATAATATGGCTCGCAACCCCAATCGCTTTTGTGCTTCTACTACAACAACAATGCCTACGAAAAATACTGCTGTTGCTGGTACCACCAGTTACATTGCTACCTTTTAACACTTTCCAAACTTTTGGTGCACAACGTGTTTGTTTTCAAACACACACGTTGTTGTGCCCAAAAAGTTCGGAAAGTGTTAGAAGTTAGTGTTTGAAAACAAACATACAGTACATGTCGTTGAAAGGCAGTCTGAGTCAAGCTGTTATGAATCAGACCAGTTATGGTAGACACGAAGAGAAATCAAGACACAGTCACGAAAAATTCTAATGTGGAATGTAATTTATAGATGCCTCCACTGAGGAAAACTGTGACCCAAACCAAAGACAAGTAACTTACAGTTACACCCAACACTCGGGTGCAGAATTATTTACACACAACTTGCACCCAACAATCGGGTGCGGAATTCACTACCAACAACATGCACCCGAAAACCGGGTGCGGAATTCTCCCCACATAACTTGCACCCGAAACCGGGGTGCGGAATAACGCCTCCATATTTTATTAGTCTGTGGTGATAGCAGAGAGTATAGATATATAGAGAGGGTTCACTATTGGTCAATTTGCACTGCGAGACATGGGAGGCGCCGCGAAACCATTGTTAGCATGGAGCGGAAAGTAGGCCGCTGCGGTAAACAAAACCGGTTTGTGCATTTCCACGTGGCGTAAGAGCTTACAAACGGCTCTAAATAGTTTCATTCAGCCCCAAAATATGAACAAATCACACTAAACAGATATGCACACTATCTTTGGTGAAGAAGGTCTCTTTCAATTCTTCAATTTCTTGTTTACCGCAGCGACCTAGTTTCACAATTTGGCGGAAGTGAACCCTCTCTATACATCTATACTCTCTGGTGATAGGACAGTACACAGTGTGCAGTGGTGCGCACCGACAATTTTCAGGAAGTGATGATGTCATTAAAACCTACAGCATGTCAATGAGCCTAGTGAAAATTGGGGAAACAATAAATTTCCCCAAAAAAACAACAACACCAATTAGAGACTTGTATTAAAAACTGTGCACCCTTACATCTATTCTGATGTACCATATAAAATTTGAAGTCTGAATATTGAGTGGTTCAGAGGCCTTTTGCAACGAAAAATCTCAAGTCCACAAATATATATAGTATAGATTTACAAGATTTATTCTACTCGGGTCAGCTGATAGAGATAATGTAGATTTTAGAACTGGTTGGTTAATGTTCACGCCGTTTTGCGAGGCTAATCCACTTAAGTATGGGGTGGGGAGTGGGTGGGTGGGTGGGTGCTTTACAAGGGTTACAATCTTGCTTCATTTAAAGTTCACATGTTGCCTATATTTCGCGTCTAATCATCAAATTGCCGAACAACGACAATAATTATTGTATTCTCAGGAGCTCGTTAATGTTAATCTCATTTGCACATTGAACACCATTACTGGGTCTTAAGTGGTTGGTGGGCTTGTTTGATGGGCTTGTTTGATGGGCTCCCCTTCTTTCCTAACATAATTATTGTCAGATTGTCTTGCGTACCGTCTTGCTTTTTTCTCACTTGATAATAATGGCCGTGATCAAGACGATGTGCTTTCTTCAAAGGGAAACTAACTTTTTTTTTTTTTACATCAGCAGCTGGTGAGGTGAGTGATCCATAGGAACATGGGGTTATCCATTTACTCGGGGTGGGGGGGGGGGTAGGGCTGGCGAGAGGAGCAGCGTAATAATTATGTGTACAATAGGGAAAAGAGAAGGGGTAAAAGAACTGGCCAGGTTCAAGCGTACATACATGATCTACGGCGCTTGGCGATATAATCATATGGGACAAAGCGTGTATCTTGCAATCGCAGGGGATGGTAGGCAGGTGTGTGTGTATGTGTGTGTAAGTGTGGGAGGTGGGTGGGTGGGAGTGGTTACTCCGACAAGAACTCCTGCTGTGAGATAATGGCAGAGTGACCCAGCTGCCGTGTCTCGCTACCCCCTGTTTACAAAGCCATAAAGGGCCATAATCTTACGTCTTTTGTGTCGACAGTTGTCTCGTCTTAACTGTCTTAACACCACACAAAAAAAGAATGGCCTGGGGAATGTTTGGGTTTATGAGAAGATCACGTCATTTATCAAAAAGTTGATTGAATAAAAGAGAGAAGAGAAGAATTTGGAGAAAACAGTGACACAAAATGTTACTGCTACAATTCGTTGTCCCCGGGGTATCAAAGATTTTGATGAGTTGAGTTAAGACTTACCTTACTTTAGCTGGTGTATCGACATCTTTGATATTTTCGAAATTACAGGCAGAAGGACAAGGTTTTTGCCACAATCAAAAATAGCAAAATGGACCAAAACTTTGAAATGTTCGCATGTAAAAATGTCAGAAGTGGGATTTTGGGGATAATTGCGTTATTGTAGGTCCCCTCCAGATGTCAACGAGAGGTTTGGTGGATGTAGTAGACTCACACCCGAAACATTCATACCACAATAACTAAGCAACACAGGATTACTTATGTTCAGGCCTGACGGGCCATGTAATGATCATACAACATTCGACTGCATAATTTACGGTAATCACAATCATAGATATTACATAAATGTCATCCACTACTGAAATTCTACCAAGTCTATCTAAACTAGAGTATCGACAAGTCTAGTACTATGCACTCTTGAAGTGCACCTATCCAGGACTACGGTTCCTAAAGGACACCGGAGTAAACAAATTCAATTTGGTCTATCTCGCTTTCATACAATCAGTAATAGCACCTAATCAGATAATTGACTGACTCATAAAGCGTAGCAGCACTTTCTAATAATTTCCACAGTAATACACTCTACAAAATATCTATGCTGCTCCACACTAAGGAGTATACATCTAGGAAATGAACATAGTTCAATCTCAAACACAATCTAACAGTTCATTACACCATCTAGTAAAAATATATTCAATGTCCTTCTCTTCGTCACAATGGGGTGACGGAAAAACTGTCACAGTTCCTGGCACAAACACAAAGGAAGGAACCTCTCACCATTTCCTCGCTCGCGATGGTTTCCGAGCGAGAGAGTCCAATGTAAGCGTTGTGCACACTTAAACCTGGTGCACAGAGGTGTCCTCACTGTACCGGTCTATTCACAGTGCGAATCTTTTTTGTCTATCATCTCCACTCAGATAGGAGGCCCCCGTGACTCGTCTTTTCGCCAAATGCTCGAAATATGAATCCACTGACCTTAGTACATGTGTTAGCTTTTATACTCCCCGATGGTTACTAAGGGTCTCCCTCCCGATTGGACGATCAAGGCCCTAGCAACGACAAACACAAGTTTGTCTTTCAGTTAACCCTAACTGCTTTCTCAAAAGGATATGGACACAACTCAAAAAACCTACACTAAAACTTCTACAATCCTACTATGTAAACAAGAAAATCTCACACGCATACCAAAATCAAAGGGTTAACTTAATGTTTACAAACTTCACTCACACATTCCTCATCACGAAATCTGTGGCTCGATTAATAGCTAAACGCGTTTCATATTTTCCCAAAATAAACCCAACCCATGACTAACAGAAAAGAGCTCACGCGGCTCGTGACATAAAATTTTAAAAAACCCACAAAAATGTTGACACACCAGAAGATGACACGGACGACGCATTGCTACAACATTGTGAAGTAATCCATTACTTTTACACGCCTTCGAGACATCTGCTGTCCACACATCTCTACCCAACTTGGCAACGGCCATGTTTCCTTACAGAAGTGTAGTGACAATTCCTTTTCTTATTTTGGCCCAAATGTATGGAGTATTTATTCTCCCTGAAGTAGTAAGAGATAGTTCTTCAGTTGAGACATTGAAAACAGAACTGATATCTGTCCTGTATCGGAAATATCTGCTGACTAACTGATGTTGTCTGTTTTTAGTTTTTAGCCCCGTGTGTTTTATAAAGTATGAAGTAAAGTTGTAGGTGCTTGAGAGAGAGAGAGAGACAGAGAAAGAGAAAAAGAGAGAGGCAGACAGAGAGAAAGGGAGAGAGAACGCGAGAGGAAGAAAGAGAAGAGAGAGGGGGAAAGAGAGAAAGAGAGAGAGAGAAAGAGAGAGAAAGAGGGAGAGGGAGAAAGAGAAGAGAGAGAGAGAGAGAGAGAAAGAGACAGAGAGAGAAAGAGACAGACAGAGAGAGAGACAGAAAGCGAGAGAGGAGAGAGAGAGAGAAGGAAAGAGAAAGAGGGAGAAAGAGAGAGAGAGAGGGAGAACGAGAGAGGGCGAAGGAGATATATATATAAAAATAGACAGAGTGACAGACTATTTCAGTATTTGATTGTAAAGCACTTTGGGTCCACTCTGTGCAATCAGATCCTATATAACTGTCCTCCATTATTACATTGATGATTAAGTACAGAAAAGCAGATGTGTTTGTGACAGAGGACGTCCGAATGCAGAGAAAATAGAGTTGATAAATATCTTGAAGATTAAAGGAAGACACAGACAGGCCCGTGAACAGCTGGTGATAGTCCCAGGCCATGATGGAAATTGCAGGCTCCATTTTAAACGGCTTATTCGATAAGTGCTCAATACTTAAGAAGTTTTATTACGTGTGATGAATATCTGACTGTAAATATTGTGTCATTGATGTTGTAAAAATACAAGAGGATAAAAGAACCAGAAAGGTTTACAAGGGAGATAATGGCCAGCAATTTGATTCAAAACTTGCTGAGTGCCCGGCGCTGCCCGGGATCAATCTGTATTCTAGTTTCAGTTGTGGGAGGTTATAATGGATCTGCTGCTTCACCTTGCTCATTCCTTTAAATTTATTTTGTTTCTGCAATAGTTGGTTTTGTCTATTCTTAGACTGTCTCATCTTATTGTGTCTAGTTAGTAGGCTTGATGAATGGAACAATCATTCAAAAAAAAATAAAAAATAAATAAATGAAAATGATAGAAAGCTGGAAATTGGGAAACACATTCTGCCTATGACAGTGTTTGAGAATAATGTGCTGGCCACGAAAACAAAATCCAAAATGTCGGCAAAATCCAAGCTGGCCGCCAAACAATATAAAGATCTACGCTTTCTCTTTCTTGCCAGCAAATCATCCAGTTGACAGCCATAAAAATTATATCTGACATAGCCTTGTTTCTGTCAAGCCTGTTTCATTCATTATCAACATAATTTAACAATTTAATAATCATAAACATAGTCCAGGCACGGCTTCTACGCGAAGGTCTCCGAACCATGTTTGAGGGTAAAACCCCATTTACACGTAGCGAATCGTGTGGAGGAACGGTCTCTTGCGGGACAAACCCCTGTCACTGAGGTCCAATCGCGGGTGTTGGGGGCTATCCCCTCGTCCCTTGGTGCCGAACGCACGTGCCCCGGGACCAATCCAGGAAATCAAGCAATGCTTGAAATTTTGGCGACCGATCCTGCGGTATGAGATTTTCCTTTGAAGTTGCTGCACAGCTAAGATAAATTGTTGAGAATTAAAAGTTGAATTTTGTTATCTACCCGTACACGTCGCTTTTTGTTGCTTGGTTTTATTTTATAATTAAGTTTTTTTTTTTTTTTTAGCCAAGCTAGCAATAGCATATACTGTCTACTACATTTATACTATTTTTTATTCTTTATTAAATACTTGTCAGGTCAGAAAAATCTGCTACTGGTAACATGTAATCCAGTACAACCTGTTTCATGAACTGGTACGCTAGCATGGTATCAGTGGGCGTGCACCTGTCGGTGCAAAAGGCCAGGGCGGAGGAGGTTTCATCTAACCCAACGGCCACATGCAAGGGCACAATGTGACCCTCAGTACTTGAGTCCTTCATATTGGCCCCCGGTAGCGGTGTGGTCATAGGCTTGTTTGCCTAAATCACAGACGAAGAATTGAGCAAACTTCCCGGACGCAGCTTCGAAGCTGGCGGCAGCAGGCCAGTGGTTGATTGATAGGGCAGATGGCAATATACCGTCACTCTGGCCTGGATATCGTGACACAGAGCATCCACCAGTATTGGTGTTCTTTGGTTTGGGTCTTTCACCCTAGTCAGTTGGGACTGCGAGGCTGTGGAGTAGCCTACAGGCAGCCGGTAACGCAATACGACTGTTCCTCTGGCATCCTCCTGCACCTGGATACATTTCCAGTCGTCTTGACCCTGTCTTGCCACTTGGATAAGTTGTGTCCAGTCGAGAGAGTGAGTCTGATGTTTGCGCAGCTCTTTCTCACTAAAAACAAATTCTTTGCGCCAGTCTTAACACTCACCTCGTCTTCTTTCATCTTTGTCTCGTCTTCTTTCCTCTCAAAATTCCAACGGCGATGGGCGAGTGCGGTGGCAGCAGGTTTGGATAGACTGGAAGCTGTTAGCACAGACCTACACGTTGGTGGCTGTGGGCTATGGTCGCTTCATCGTCGATTGAAGTGGAGGCGTGGGGAGGCAGCACCCACAGTAGCTGAGCAGCCTTATTTAAGGATAGCACTGCTCACCTCAACTGAGGAAGGGGCTAGAAAAGGTGCCCTAAAGAAAGCCCACTTCACATCACCCTGACTGGTATACCGCGACCAGTGGGGATCCCTTTTTGCGGTCGAAACAAAAAGAAATTCAGCTTACTCAGGCTAGGAGCCTGGAATATACGCACACTACAGGACAACTCAAACAACCCGGAAAGACGCACTGCACTTATTGCCATTGAGCTCAGCAGGTACAACCTGGACATAGTGGCACTCAGTGAGACCAGACTCCCTGATAGTGGCCAACTCAAAGAGCTCAGTGGTGGATACACCTTCTTCTGGAAAGGCAAGGGTGCAGTCGAACCGAGACAGCATGGTGTTGGGTTTGCAATTAAAAATGACCTTGTCAGAAACTTGCAGTCCATGCCAATTGAAATAAATGACAGGCTAATGACACTCAGGATCCCAGTTGGGAAAAGCCAGTCAGCCACCCTCATTAGCGCATATGCGCCCACCATGACAAACCCAGATGAAGCCAAAGACAAGTTCTATTCTGATCTAGAATCTGTCATATGCTCTGTCCCGGCAGCTGATAAGCTGATTCTCTTGGGGGACTTCAATGCTAGGGTTGGCTCCGAAATCTCAGCGTGGCCAAATGTTTTGGGCCCTCATGGAGTTGGTTCATGCAATAACAATGGGTTGCGCTTACTTACTTTGTGCGCTGAATTTGGCCTGTTCATTACCAACACAAACTTTAGTCTCCCCGTGAGAAACAGAACGTCACGGATGCATCCCCGCTCAAAGCATTGGCATCTCATAGACTATGTCATTGTGAGGAAGACTGACAGAAAGGATGTCCTTGTAACAAAGGCGATGTGTGGTGCCGAGTGTGGAACTGACCACAGACTCATTGTTTGCAAGCTCAGACTAACATTGAGGCGCAATAGACGCCCTCAAGGGAAAGCGCCACCTAAACGCCTAAATGTTTCAAAACTCTGCTCAGCTGAGAAACAGGGCGAGCTCTCATCAGAACTCTCCTCAAAATTGGATTGCGTGACTTTTGACCCTGAGAACATTGAACAGAGCTGGACTGACCTAAATACGACTGTACACTCTTGCGCCAGCAGCACAGTTGGTTTTCCTGTCCGCAAGCACCAGGACTGGTTCAATGATAATGATAATGAAATCAAAGTGCTCACCAAAGAAAAAAATTGTCTCATCCAAGCTCACTGCAGTGACCCCTCTTCCACAGCAAAAGCTGATGCACTGCGTGCATGTAAGGGTGTACTCCAGAAGAAGCTGAGGAAAATGAAAAATGACTGGCTTGAAGAGCGAGTAAGAGAAACTCAGTAATATGCCCACACAAACAACACTAGAAAGTTCTTTGAGAGCCTCCGAGCTGTGTTTGGACCATCCCGCTATGGCACTACGCCACTTCTTGCGTCAGATGGTTCAACACGCATTGTTGAATTGAATGCCATAATTCAGCGTTGGGCAGAACATTTCGGAGGTGTGCTAAATCGGCCATCAAATATAAATACTGAGTCCATTGACCGCCTCCCTCAGACTCCTATTAATGCAGCTCTTGCCAAGCCGTTCACAGCAAATGAGACCCGAACTGCCACAAATCAGATATCCTTTAACAAATCACCAGGCGTGGATTCAATTCCTGCTGAGGTGTATGCCTTCGGTGGAGAAAAGCTTATTGAAAGGTTGACCGAGTTGTTCAATCATATGTTGAAAGCAGGGAAGCTGCCACAGGACTTCAAAGATGCTTCAATCATCCATCTGTACAAAAACAAAGGGGACAGCCAAGTCTGTGACAACCATCGGGGAATCTCTCTACTTTCAATTGCTGGCAAAATATTGGCAAGAATGCTTCTGAATCGCCTTCTTGATCACCTCTCGTCAAATGACTTGCTTCCCGAGAGCCAATGTGGCTTTCGTAAAGAGAGGAGAACGGCGGATATGATTTTTGCTGCCAGACAGATTCAGGAAAAATGCATGGAACAAAATAAAGCGCTGTATATCACATTTGTTGACCTCACAAATGCATTTGACACAGTGTGTCGTGAAGGCCTCTGGAAAATCTTGGCGAAGTTTGGGTGTCCACCCGAATTCATCACAATAGTGCGCCAGTTTCATGATGGCATGCAAGCTGCAGTCAAAAGCAACGGCAGTGTTTCAGAGCCCTTTGCTGTCACAAATGGGGTAAAACAGGGACGTGTCTTAGCCCCAACTCTGTTCAGCATCATGTTCTCTGCAATGCTACAAGAAGCCTTTAGCTCTCCTCATCAAGGGGTAAGCATCAAGTACCGAACTGATGGCAGTCTATTCAACCTCAGGAGACTTCAGGCAAAAACCAAAACCAAAAGTACTCAAGTCTGTGACCTACTATTTGCTGATGATTGTGCACTTCTGGCACACGATGAGGATAGCATGCAAAACTGTGTTGATAAGTTCTCTAGTGCCTGTGACAACTTTGGCCTCACAATAAGCACAAAGAAGACGGAAGTGCTCCATCAGCCTACTCCAGACGACAAGTATCCTGTGACCCCAAATATCAAAGTCCATGACAGTCTTCTGAAGGTGTCGGAGAACTTCACCTATCTTGGCAGTACACTGTCTTCCGCGGCTCGTGTTGATACTGAAATTCTCTCAAGAATCAGCAAAGCCAGCTCTGCATTTGGCAGGCTTCGAAAGAGAGTATGGGATGTCGCCGGCATTCGCACAGACACTAAGCTGAAAGTGTACAATGCTGTGGTCCTTCCCACCCTACTCTATGGGGCTGAAACCTGGACAGTGTCAGGGTTAGGATTTGAATTGCCGTGCTAGGTCACGCATTGTTTATTACATGGCATCATTGATTTTAGCCAGTGCAAACGTCCTTGAACTATTCCCGTGGACAGTTTGTTTTTGTAACGCTTTTCTTAGAGATGGAAAGAAAGTGGGTCAGGATAGAACGAATGGATAAATTAACAGTGACGATGCAGTTTTCGACCCCGTGGTTTGGGTGTACTTTAACAGAGAAAGACGGGGCGAATAAGGAGTGAATAAATTCGTACATAAAACGTTTAGGGTGTAGAGACTTTGCGAAGGGTTTTGATATAGTTTAATAACTTTGTCTGTTACTATTAATAGAATCTATTGGCGCTGCGAGCGGAGCTCGAAGTGAATGCACCAATCAAATTTGAGCAGTCACGTGGACTTGCAGAAGATTTGGCCGAAGCCATCTTGAGATTTAATCACTTCCATGTAGATCTTTCCAGCTACGAGGGTGGTCGGCTAATACGGTTCAGCCAGAGAGAACCAACAGACTGTTGTCCTGGATAGACAATGAAAATAACCCACAGCTATTTTCTCCAGTTCCCTGAATCGTTTCAGGGAACCAATCGTAAGTGGCATCAAAATGATTCGAGATGATGTGAATCTGACCCTAACGTTCCAGTAGAAGTGCGACCAAAGGAATGCAAGACCATAAAGTTTTACTTGCAATTAAGATCTAGAAAGAGTGACTGATATACACATTTGTAAATTGTAATTGATGTGTCTGGATGAGGCTGGGGATTGCCAGCCCATCCTAGAACAGATCTAGATCTATCTTAACTACGTCAGTGTGTCTTGACGGTTTGATCCTTTATAAGCAGTTAAATGAGTTAATATTGTCGTCTGAGACCTAAGTATATCATTTGTGAGATAGTAGGCAGTCTATATTTCTGAAGATAAATAATTACTAAGTAAACTGTGAATGAATCAGAATGATATAGAGTTTCAAATCTTTTAAGAATCTAGAGGAGATTTATAGTTATGTATTCTAGTATTTTCATTTGATGCTGCTGATGTTGTCTTTTAATATGTAAACGATAGACGAAATTGTTAGGAATTTTAAGTAATAAATTTGTGGCCCTACAAGGTCCTTGATATAACGTACTCGAAATTGTTATTAGTGTATGTGGCATGGTATGGCAGAGTAATTTCTAAAACCTCTCGATATTTATTAAAAATGCAGTCGAACACCTAAATTTATAATTTAGTATACCCCAACTTGTAACACTCGAGGACCCACCTCGTAACACTGCAGGGCACACCCTTCCCTGAATTCGTAACAGACAGTGTACCAATCGCATGCCAGAAAGCTAAATCACTTTCATCTGGCCTGCCTTAGAAAGATCCTAAGGATCAAATGGCAGGATAAAATTCCAGACACTGAGGTCCTCAATCGTGCCAAGGAATTGAGCATCTTCTGCCACCTGAAAAAAATTCAGCTACGTTGGGCAGGACATGTGGTCAGAATGCCCGACTCCAGACTCCCTAAGCAAATCTTCTTCTCTGAGCTCTCCAATGGAACGAGGAATGTTGGGGCCCCAAAGAGACGTTACAAAGACACTCTCAAGCAATCACTGAAGGCCTTTGCCATTGATGTGAGTGAGTGGGAAAAGCTCTCGCTTGATCGTGCAAATTGGAGGGCGGCCCTTACCAGAGGCAGCAAAGCATGGGAAGCTGACAGAGTCCAGCAGGCTATCAAAAAAAGAGAACGGCGCAAGAAAAGGCCCATTGGTACTGAACCAACGGAGCACTCTTGTCATTTATGCGGAAGGGTCTGCAGGGCAAAAATAGGACTTATCAGTCACATGAGAAGCCATAAGTCATGAAAGAACAGTCTTTCCATTCTGTCCTCTGTGTCCTTTAGTCCTCTTTATTGTCCATGTGTTGAAATTCTCAACAATTTCTGTTCTTTATTCCTCTGGTGTTGTTAAGGTCATCATCATACCTGATGGACGAACTATTATAAATACTTGTATTAAAAATAATACTTAATTTAGTCTTCGTGTGTCATCGATGTATAGGAAAACAACAAATTAGTTGTAAAACGCAAATAATTGTTTACAAGCATACCTGTTGGTGATGTCGATGGTATTAAATTAATGTTAACGGTGATGATATAGTAAATGCATGCAATGGTACGATATACCTGTATACTGTAACTTTCATTAACAATTTAATGCAATAGATAGGAAATAGAAATAAAAAACGTTTCAAATTACTTATAAATGAGGGAGGGGTTGGGGTATGTGTAAGTATCAAAAGAAAAACACTCACCTTCATAATAATTCTTTTACAAGAGAGGAGTATAATGGCATGCCTGTATATTCAATAGATTTGTGTGTGTGGGTGTGTAGGTGCGCCACTTTAGCAACCATCTTCACCTAAATCGTTATTTTTCGAGTTCTTTTTTCTTGAACTGCAATGACACGTAGAGCTAGCACTTCATCTAAACCTTCGTCCCCCATTTTTCACGAACACACTTACCCGCTACCAGAATTTGCATGTACAGCTTTGTTTGCAAAGAATACAGTAGTAAACAATTGCACAAAACAACACAGGGTCGACAGACAGAACGCCAGGTGTAAATGTGGCAATCGCAAGGGACAAACGTGAGGGATAGACCCAAGGGGAGAAACCTCCGGGCTGGGGGGAAAGGGATATATCCCTTGGTGACAAACTCTAAGGATCCTCTACCCTACGTGTAAATGGGGCATAATATAGAAGTATCGAGTGTGCCCAAGTATCGGTGCCGAGTTAGGTATTGCTCTATTTTCAGCAGCGAAACTTTTCGGCCTCTTGTAAAGAAACAACTCGCACCAAATAGCACCAAACGTAATTAACTCAGTGACCACCTGAATACCCAAATCAACAATAAACGCTTCTCTACTTATAGGCCCTTTCAATTTCCGCGTTACGTTTGTTTGTGGGGAGCCGCACGGCTTCAAAAAGCACCGTGTAGGGCAAAAACCTCCACTTGCCTTGATGATGACATCTGAATATGTGCACATTCAAAGCAAAGACGCATTTTTATGCCAGAACCAGCACGTAACCGGTTTGTACAGTTGGGTGCCTGTGATGTTTCCACTTTCTCTCACTAACTTTCTTCTGACACCAGCCGTGATAGGCACGGCACAAACACACTAAGTAATCGACTATCTCTCTTCTATAAGTTATAACAAACGATATCTGTATTGCTTATCTATACAATAAGTATTAATTCATTCAATAATAATAGGAACATAGGTCATACAATTTCACGTGAATTTCGATGGAATGAAATCAATGCAAATCAGTACATGATAATTAAAAGGCTTCGTAATATTCAATTTCTAGCAAATTTTATAAAACACACGGGTACATTCAGCATAAGGAAACCTCTCCTTTAGGGGTGTATGGCGCTATCTGGGAGCTGGTTCTTCCTCTCTACTCTGGCTTGACTGCGCAGTTAGATCAACAGGTATCGGCAGGTACCAATAGGTCGGGAAGCCAAGAAGCCACGATGTCGTTAATCAAAGTACAAGAAGTTGAGAAGCCAAGAAGGTGTTCTTCCTCCTCTGTAGAAAAACAATCGCAACTTCCTAATCTACTGCTGGAAGGCATGACTTCCATACTTACTCCATGACGGATATTCATCATTAATACTTTTAACCGCTGACACTGTTATAATTCAGGCTGCAGCTCCCATACTCCATAGGCTTCCATATAGGCAACAGAATAAACGATCAATACAGTTTTAATGATATTTACACGTTCCCCACGAAGAATAACGCTCTCCCTAACAGACCCCATCCTATAAGGTTTCGTAACATATATGTAACGGCGTTTCAGTGACTCTCTCAGAGGCAGTAGTTATACCAAAGTAAACCCACTAGATTTAGGTTCTACAATTATGAACATTAAGTAAAATACACATACATCGTACAATTAACTTACCACTCAGCAACAGCTCAAGTGCCGACAAGATACCAAAGATACCACGCTCTGACAAAGGATGTTTGCGGGTTCCCTGACCCTCCCCACTCACAAGACTAGTACAAAGTTACAGTTGCAGTTGTGGTCTCCTCTTCGGCACGAAGCTGGTGAGTGCTCTCAGCGGTCTGAAGTTGGAAGGAGCGTTCGGGGGTTTATACCCAGTCAGGTAGCGTCCCAAGACGCTCACCGAGTGTACATTAGTTATCCTAATAGCCACCCCCGTCGACTCCATGTCAAATACTATTGAAGTATCTCTACCCCCCAAGCAATTCCCAGGTGATCTGATCGTCAAGTACGGCGGTCAAGTAAACACTACCCCTTTTCGGGTGTCAACGCGTTTTCCGTTGCATCCCCTACTTTCCTCCTCTGGCCTACAATAACTCTGTCTCCCCGCCGTCAACTATCTTCCCACGCTAGTTATACCTTGCGCCAATCTGTCACCCTGTTACAGTGCCCAACAAGAGGATGGCATCGTTGTCCACCGCTTCCGCCCTACAAGTGGGGCACGCCGCCATTTCGTTTGCAAATCACGTGATATGGAGGACGGTAAATTAAAAGGGTCTATACACAACACCTTGTGCATATAATATCTCTGATCAAGAACATCTTGAACAATCTTCTCAGTAAAAACTTCTTTCTCTATGCTACCGAAATGTGACGACAATTGGACATCTACGACTTACATCATATCTCACTAATGGAAAGTTAAATATGACAATTGTATTGTTTCAACACTGAAATTGCCAATTGATGACGTATGTTTGCTGATAGAAATATTAATCATTTTTTCATTGGACATATTAACAAAGCTGTCTCTGCTGCCTTGGCAACTAAACAAAATGTAAACAGTTGTATAGATTATTCCAGCCCCCTATCTGGGCCTGTCTCAGTGACATGTCTCAACTACATTAAATTATACCCCCAAAAAATGTTTTTGGTCCATCTTCATAGCTACCTTTGAAATACTTCCCCATTATCCGTGAATTATTTATTGCAAATGATGACACTGGAATGTAGACACTAATTGAATACAGCACCATTGAATTTTACTCTCGTGCGCGCGCTGCAAATAGTTGTTTCATTCTGTCTGGGTGGTATTTGATTACATGTCAGTGTTGTGGTAGCAATTTTTGATGTATGAAACATGTTATCGGCATTGCTGTCTTCGTTCAAATAGCAAATCTGCTGTCTAAATATATTTCCTCACCTTGATCAGTGGCTAAATAACTAAAGTTTGAGTTATTGCCTGTTCTGAAGTTTGAATTTCGATTGTTCTTATGTTAGAATTTTTTTTTTTTATTGTACCAGATATGTATGGCAGAGCTGAGCACAGCAGAATGACTTTTCATGCAAATTTTCAGTGAAAACGATCAATAAATTACTTTGTGTGAAATGATCATGTACTTCTGTGGGCTCTGCCTCAAAATGCACCTATGAAGACTCCGACCTATATTTGTCATATTAGCTTTCATATTTTCTTTCACCAAGAGCTGAAACAATCTCTATGGCAAAAACTCATATTGATCCACAGTTAAATCTAAATATTATACAAAATTAGCCGGTTGCCTTAATGGTTTACTTAGCATTTCTGACTTTTAAGTCCACGAATACAATAGAAATAGTAGTTAAGGATATATTCTGTAACTAGCCTCAGCTAGTTTGACATTGTAATATAGATGCAAATAATTTTTCTTTCTTTGAGATTAGATAATAGCTCATCCATTCATATTACATTCATTGAGATCGTGCATGGGTAATCAACGTAGGGAGACTGTCATCATTGTATTGGCTTCAAATGTTGGCTTTTGTTTAGAATGCCGTGACGGCGACATGAGATGCCGTTAAGGCGTTCCTATACAGCTTTACTATGCTCCAAGAAAGATCACGAGATCAACTAAGCAGAGCACTGAAAACGCTTGAATGCCGTTAGAGTTTGAGCGAGGTTCTAACCTAGTCAAGTGATTACTCCGCTGCAGTGGTGATTTCGTCAAACTGCTGTCCACGGCGCAAGTACTGGTGTAGAAACCAATTCATAGCCCCAAATCATGAAAACTTTCATAAAATAATCAGTCTTTTTTTTTTTCTTCTCGTGTAAAAATTTTGATTTTAGACTTAAGAAGTTTCCAATGACGATATCATGAAAGACACGACACCCGGGGTTTACGCGTACAGTCTCCAATGACTTCAATAGAACACTTTCTTTCTACCAACGTAACATTCAAACATCATTCTGCCCGCTTACAAAAGAGGAACGGTCTGCAAGATAATGAAAACACGTATCTTTAGTCAGTACGAAAGGTTTCTATTCATTGCTTGATACAGTTATTGCTTAAAGGTTGGAAGTTTACTTTTTTTTTCTTTAGACAGACAGAACCAGGGGATGAAAATCTGCGCCTCGGGCTAGACCGCTGTAGAATCCGTGCATAGATTGCATTTCAATATGGTCTTTATACTTGTCGAATGTGCTCCAGTTGTCTGAACAGACCAGGGACTGTCTAAAGCTGTTCTGAACGTTTTATTTCATGCCCTACTTTCTCTGTGACTCTTGCTCGGCATAAAAACATGAAAGGCATCGACAAACTGCGTCTCAACATGAACTTCTGCAAGTGCAACAAGAGAGAACGCGTGTGTGTGTGTGTGTGTGTGCGTGTGTGTGTGTACGTGCTTACGTCAATGGCGACAAAGCCATCAAGAAAGTAAAGCTTTTTTCCCCTCTAAGACTTTCATGCATGACTAAGCGCAGACCAGTCATATAAATTTCCAACAGTTCTTCATTATAAAACAATCTCACTCAAAGCTGGACGAAGCTGCCATTTTACCTCTGTTATCATCAGTTTAGACAAAAGTTTTAAGATCTAGGAGAATTTTTGAACCAACACCTCTCGCTTTATGGAAAAACATTTTCTATTACTCTGTTCAATGTACAAGAATTTATTCAGGAGCCTAAAACACAGCGGTTTCTCCTGTCTTTTTTTTTGGTTATTTTCCTCAACCCGATCAAAACTCTGATGGCCACTTGAAACTGTTCTTTAAACAATGTCCACGATAGTTTGTTCTCTCCCTCTAGATATAGATATGCTGTCCCTATTGATAACATCCATTGGATCTAGATCTAAGCTTACTTGGAACTTCTCGATTCCAGATTCAAATTCTTGATTCTAGCGTTATAGTTCAGGTTAAGGCAAAGCTTGGAAATCCACGTGGATCAAGATCTGTATAGATCTACATGAACGTGTATCTATTTGACGGGTAACTGTCTTGAGTAAGATAAACCTTGAATTTCAGTCGAGCCAGTAGGGCCGCTAAAAGACTCTGTTTCACTCAGACAGACCTGGGTCTACATCTACAGTTGAGATTTCGATTTGGCTAACACAACTACAAAAGATAATGATTCTCAATTAAAACTAATTTTAAACTAAGACTTATCTCTTCACCTACATTTATCAAAAGAAGTTCGGCTGTTTTAGCTGTTGTTGTTTTTTTTCTCCCAGTACTTTATGATCTCCAATCTTCTCCGATTTTTTAGTTGAGCTAGCATCATCCTACTAGTGGCCAAAACTACCTAAATCGAACATACGTCCTTTATGATGGTTCTGAGTTTGAGTTTGAGTTCGAGACAGCAGGTCGGCATTATAACGATCACAGTGTGCCAGGAAAAAGAAGCCGAAAGACATAATAGCATAACAGAACCAGAAGACGGATCGAGACTCCATCGTAAGCGCTCAGGGACCACCAGCTCGTGACGATGGATGGCCCTTCAAGAATCAAGAAAAGCCAGTGAAGCGCAAAAGGAAATCTGATTAGAAAATTAAACAATGCCATACCCAACATGGGACTTGTTAATCTCAGGTTTTGGTTTCAAGGCATCCCTGGACCATGTTCAATAAGGAACTTAATCATTTATAACTATTGCCTTCCAGCTGTCGCCATTTTAATAACCTTAAAATCATTAGAATATGTAGATTACTGGTTGTTATTTGTCTATCTATATTGCGTTTTATGGGGTTAATAATTGTATAACAAAACACTTTGTCGTGCTCTCCCTTTTCTCCCAAGCTTGGTATTAAATGGAACGACTCGAGGGGCGCATGGTAGACTGTCGTAACTCCACTTTAAAAAAAAACAAAAACAACATATCTGGTGTGCTTGTCGCCTTTGGTAGCCAGCAGACTGTAATAAGTTGAGCCTTAAATTATGAAAGCTGAGGGTTGAATAATGTTATTTCTTTTAATTTCGTAACTAGCCATTCACTTGTCTTGCCCATCTCCTCTGTCCCGCCCTGTCCCGCAGGTGGCCGGTGTCCGCTTGTGGTGGGATCTCCTCTGTCCTGTCCCGCAGGTGGTCGGTGTCCGCTTGTGGTGGAATCTCCTCTGTCCTGTCCCGCAGGTGGTCGGTGTCCGCTTGTGGTGGAATCTCCTCTGTCCTGTCCCGCAGGTGGTCGGTGGGCGCTTCTGGTGGGATCTCCTCTGTCCTGTCCTGCAGGTGGTCTGTGTATGCTCCTGGTGGGATCTCCTCTGTCCTGTCCTGCAGGTGGTCGGTCTATGCTCCTGGTGGGATCTCCTCTATCCTGTCCTGCAGGTGGTCGGTGTATGCTCCTGGTGGGATCTCCTCTGTCCTGTCCTGCAGGTGGTCGGTGTATGCTCCTGGTGGGATCTCCTCTGTCCTGTCCTGCAGGTGGTCGGTGTATGCTCCTGGTGGGATCTCCTCTGTCCTGTCCTGCAGGTGGTCGGTGTATGCTCCTGTTGGGATCTCCTCTGTCCTGTCCTGCAGGTGGTCGGTGTATGCTCCTGGTGGGATCTCCTCTGTCCTGTCCTGCAGGTGGTCGGTGTATGCTCCTGTTGGGATCTCCTCTGTCCTGTCCTGCAGGTGGTCGGTGTATGCTCCTGGTGGGATCTCCTCTGTCCTGTCCTGCAGGTGGTCGGTGTATGCTCCTGGTGGGATCTCCTCTGTCCTGTCCTGCAGGTGGTCGGTGTATGCTCCTGTTGGGATCTCCTCTGTCCTGTCCTGCAGGTGGTCGGTGTATGCTCCTTGTGGGATCTCCTCTGTCCTGTCCTGCAGGTGGTCGGTGTACGTGTGGACCTGCATTCTCCAAATCCAAGCTCAAACTAACTTCTTCTCTCACTCTCTTTCCCATCTCTCCTCCCCCTCCCCTCCCCGCCCCACCGCCAGAGTGTGACAGGTTGTGTTGTACGGTAAAATCAATGCAATGCACTAAATCAACCCCCTCCCCCCCCCCCCCCCCCCAGCACGTCAACCTGTTCAACTGTCACAGAAATAAAATTTAATGCTCTTAATCCTATTCTGTTCATTGGCTAATGTATAGCTAGACATGGCGCACTATTCTGCAGCTGCCATTGTGTGGTATCTGGGGCCATCCATAAAGTATGCACGCTCTGGGGAAGGGGGAGGGGGGGCTGCCCCCCAGCGTACATAGTGTGGGGTGGATCTGGGGAGCGGCGTACACTTTTCAGTTAGAGCAATACTCGTACAGTCCTTCTGTTGATGATTGAGCCATTTTAACGCATGGACACAGTGACCAGTTGTCCAGGGGCTCCGCGTGTTTCGGGGGTCCCATACTGGCAAATTTACACGGGAAATGAAAATCCGATCGCTTTGCACAGGGACCCATAATGATGTTAGGAAAGCCCCGATAGTGCCCCCGCCTTTTTTTTTTAAAGAATGAGCGGCGAAATCCACATGGGTTTTCTGGAAAACTGTTGCAGTTATTAGAAATTTGCATAGGCTCACATTTCACACTAAACCTTATAGAACTTATTTTTTTCCTAATCTGTTCGACTGTCACCTGACTTTGAGGTTATTTCTTGGCGCTTTATATGACAGTGGATCAGGGGTCTTATTTCGATAGGGTGGCAACGTGACGACGTCGTAGGAATTATTCACATGTGATGTTGTGAACAAAAGCTTCTCTGGATGTTCCTTTTCAATTTTGATCTGCATAAATTCTGTTCAACTGACACTTTCCCCTCCATCCGATGCTCGTATACGGAGAATTCTCCGTGTGGAAGGGTAACTTATCAGTCTTGGATGTGGTCAGTGATTATGAAACCACTACTGAGGGTCAATTAATCAGTTTCCTGTCTCTCAATCTCTCCACAGCCACGGTTGACCGCCTTGAATTGATTACGAAACCTCCATTGAGGCGGAGCAGCGTACCATTTCGCCTCTGCGTCACACAGCCCAGTGGTCCGTTCAGATTATACGGGTGCGCTGGTCCTAGAGGCAAGGTGTTCGCCTCCCACGTCGAAGGTACCGGGTTCGATTCCGGGCCGGTGCAGGCATGTTGGAATTTGGGAATTTTTCTCATATTATCCTGTCCCTGATCCTATGGTAGGTAGGATCGAGCACCTAGTCTTCTCGAATAAGGATGAAAAACTCGGATGGCTCGTGTGCACGTTGCGCACATTAAAGATGCCTTGGCATTTGGAAGTCGAGACGAGCAGGCCGAACCAAGCCGCTACCTGGAAATTTTGCAGAATCGTTCATGCGGAATAAGGCCCCATAAATATATAGCTCTTAAAAACCTGAAATTGTCAAGACTCCTCAATTTGATCTAGCCCTTATGTCATAATATAGCAAAGTTGTACATCCATTTTTTCCTTGTGTAGGCGCTGTAGTTGTTTGCCTCCATATCACATAATGTTTGAGTGAAATATGACATGCCAGCCTGCAGCTGTCGTTTCTCAAGCAACACGCTCTGTCAAGGCTAGCGGCACATTGAGACAAATCTGTCGTGGGTCGATTTTCACTCAGACTTCAACTTTTAAATAAAATCAACTGGCGAGAGACGAATTGTTTCAGTCTCAATAGTGCGCGAGCTCCCGTTCTACTCCAGAGTCCACAAATCCGTGAGAAACCAGAGTGCATGGAGCACGTTGACGGATGTGACACTTGATTGCGATGTGGAGTCAACAGAAAATGTTTAATTTTCTTCTAAGTTTGTCTTTGTGTTCTTAATTTCATTGTTATAGACTTCTTATGTCAATTCTTTACTTTCTGTCAATCTTTTATTCGTCCTCTTCTTCTTCTGACTCCTCTTCTCCTTCCTTTCTTCGTCTTCTCCTCCTCCTCCTCCTCTTCCTCTTCGAGATCAACTCACCCCTCTTCTCTCATTTTTTTTCCATATTTGTCATATTTTCTCGACCCCACAATCTATAGTTCTCAGAATGACCATTAAAAATCAAACAAAATTCATCCACTCCCCCCCCCCCCCCAAAAAAAACAACAAAAAACAACAACAACAACAAAAAAACAACAACGCCGACCGGCGCTGCACTGTGGCGACGACGTGCCTGCTCCAGTTGTAACTGGGTGCAATGACACAAAGGCAAATTTCCAAATGGGATTAAAGTTGTACACAAATACAAATAAAAGCGAAGACAATAAGGAAAAAAAAAACTTCACTGGCCAAGCCGTGGCAGCTACAAAAGTCTATCCTGCATACCGTTACAACAACCGATTCTTTGGGGGGGGGGGGGGAGAAGGTGAGGGGTGGAGGAATATTAATGGTGACGGTCAAGGATTGGTGCGTAATAATTTGGTGAGGAGGGGGGGGGGGAACTACCAAAGCCGTTACATAATGCACGCGACATGTGTTGTGTAAATACAGAGCCCCTTTCGTTTTTTTACTTTCTCTAGTTGTGGGTCACGCCATAGATCGTTGTTACGGGTCTGGTCTGGGTGATAGTGTTACAGAGTGGGTGTTATGGGTTATTGGTTTTATGACTGCATTTAAAATCGAGGGGTATTTATGAATTACTCTTTCGTACCATGCCACACACTAAGAACAACCTGAATAAGTTTTTATCAACAGACCTGCAGGGCCACAAATTTAATTACCTTAAAATTCCTAACAATTTTGTCTAGATCTCTTACATACTAAAAAGACAACATCAGCAGCATCAAATGAAAATTCAATAATATGTCACTAGAAGTCTCCTCTAGATTCCTATAAGATTAAGATCATTCTGACTCACTCACAATTTAAGTATTACTTATCTATCTCTCAGATATAGTCTGCCTACTATCTATCAAGCAATATACTCATGTCTCTGGCGACAATGTCATCTCAGCTATTTGTGCCTACCGCTTATAACGGATCAAACTCGTCAATACAAGCTGACGTAGTTAAGTTAGATCTACTCTAGGATGGGCTGGCAATCCCCAGCCTCATCCAGACAAATCAATTCCAATTCACAGATGTGTATGCCAAACATTCATACTAGATCTAGTTGCAAGTTAATATACATCTTTGTCTTGCATTCTTGGGTAGCACTCCTAGCATATGCGGCAATCCTGTCCTACTGGATAAATTATGGTCAGCTCCTCGTTCATTGTTGAATCAACAGACAAACACTTACACTTGGTCCCTGGTAAGGAACCAGGGAGCAGCAGACAACAGCAGTGGGTAAATCATAATCGAGCATATGGCTTCATCTCAATGCCTATAATGGACATAGACAATAAAAACAACAGTCTTCTGATTCTTCTGGCAGAATCACGCCGACGCCTGCACAGATGGAATTTTCTGTATGGAGTAATGAACATAGGTATGGCTACGCTTTTATACTGTGCAGCCACCTGCAAATTACCGTCCAAATGCCTAGATTTGATTGGTGCATCCATTCGAGCTCAGCTCGCAGTATTAATAGATTCTGCATGGAAGTTGGTCACGGCCTTGTACTAGAAACAGACAAGGTCAAATTAAAATGTCAAAACCATTACTAAAATCTCTAACCCTCGTGCTTTCTACGTTTCATGTACGAATTTCTGAACGCGACTAAGCGTCTTAAACTATCTATCCTTATTCACCCCTTCTCTTCCCTTGTAAGAGTTCATCAAAATCACGGGGTCGAGAATTGCACTGTCACTCCTAACTTATCCATTTATTCTATCTTGCCCCACTTTCTTTCCATCTCTAAGAAAAAGTGTTACAAAAACAAACTGTTCACGAGAACAGTTCAAGGACAATTTACGCTGGTTATAATCAACGAAACCGTGAAAAAAAACAAGTCTTTTCAAGTCGTGACCCAGCACGACAATTATAGGATTAACCCTTGACAATCGTCTTTCGTCTAAAGCAGCGGTTCTCAATTTTTTTTCAGGCAATCGTCCCCCCCACCCCCCCCCCACCCTTTAGCTCTAAATTTTCTTTCATCGCCCCTTTTTTCTCTCTCCCACCCCCCCCCCTTTAGCTCTAAATTTTCTTTCATCGCCCCTTTTTTCTCTCTCCCACCCCCCCCTCCCCTTTAGCTCTAAATTTTCTTTCATCGCCCCTTTTTTCTCTCTCCCACCCCCCCCCCTAAAAAATCTCTACCCAAACCCAAGATTTCACAAGAAGACAAACTACACACAAATGACCGTGTTAAGCTTTTCAAATAATGAAAGTGGACGTGTTGGTCATTCATTATAGAACAGAAACTATTTGTTATCAGATGCACTAAAACAAATACGCCTTTCTCTGTCCATAAAACCCACCTACGAGTGATGTTGAACAAGTCAGTAACTGCCCTGTATCCTCACCCCCTCCCCCCCCCCCCCCCCGCCGCCAACCTTCATAGCCCCTTTCGTCATTTTCGCTCCCTTGTCACCATTTTCTACGAGTTCGCCCCACTGATATCAAATTTCTGCCCCGCCTCCCCCCCCCCCCCCCCGGGACGATATTGCCCACGTTGAGAATCATTGAACTAAAGTCTCGATTGTTTGCGCACCATTGACTCCGGTTGGCCCCGACTGTACAGTCCAACACATTCACGTTTGTCAAAACCACCACCAAGAGAGAGAACAAAATATTCTTTGAAAACCTGTCAGTGAGGGGGGAAGACAAAGCCTTAATCAGGGCCGGATTTAGACCGGGGGGGGGGTGGGGGGTTCCTGGGGCACTTCAAGCTCGGTGGGGGAAGCCTAACATACAGAAATTAAAATACACAAGGAAAGTCACCAGATTTGCATATCAACGTCCGGGTATTGTGTGTAATTGGAACTGGCAAGTTAGACAGATATAAGACTACACTCATGATCTGTACATCTGAAGTAAATACATGTATAAATGTTCCTTGTCTTGTATTGGCTCCAAGTCACTTTGAATACATCTCATTCTCTGCTAGTATTGATGGCAGAAGCGGTAGTTTTGCAGCGAAATTTATATATTTTTTAAATTCTATTATTAAAGAAAAAAGTAATATAAGAAAACAACTAATTTGTTCATTATTTTATTTTTATATAGAAGGGGGGGGGGGGAGAGGCGGGTCGGGACTCTGAAAGTTTTTGGGGTTTTTTGGCGGGGGGAGGGAGGGGGGGGGAATTGCCCTTCTTGCCCTATTATAAATCCTGCCCTGTCCTAGAGGCATGAATGTGGGGGCGGGGTGGGGGTGGGGTGGGGGGGGGGTGGGGAGAGGTGTTGAAAAGTTGAGAACCGCTGGTTTAATGTGACATTACAAATTAATTAATGATCGATAACGTGAGTTTTGTGCACCGAGCAGTTCTTGACTTAACCCTCTGGATGCCCGGACATAAATTGACTTCTCCAAAACTTTGGTGACTAATGAACATTGAAAATAACAGAAGGCAGAAATAGAAATGTTTGTCTGTAAAAATCACATAAATTTGTAAAGTAGAAAATTGTCCTAATATAGATCTTTGGACACGGTACTTAATGAAGACTCGAACTGTGGCATGTTGGGCCTAAGACGGTTACGGACGCGGTGAAGCCTGAAATTTGTTGCGTTGGTTGCTGATTGGCTGGAAAAGACGTTGAATAACCATGCTCGCCCCCCACCCCCTTGTTGCTGGACCGTGACCAAAGCCGCAGTAGGCAGGTAAGCTTGGTGTATGTATATGTCACAGCTATAATAGTAGTTTGTGCTGATCCTACACTGTGGTGGACCATGCAGATTGGATCCAACTGATTGGAAACACCCGTCCGTGCGTACATACCACCCGATGTGTTGCGTATTTATAGGTAGGATAGATTACAATTCTCTCTCTCTTTCTCTCTGTGTGTATGTCTGCTTGTCTCTCCTCTCCCCTTCTCTCTCTTGTCCTCTCTCTCTCTCTGTCTGTCTCGTCTCTGCCCCTTCTCTGACTCTCTCTCTCTCTGTCTGTCTCGTCTCTGCCCCTTCTCTGACTCTCTCTCTCTCTGTCTGTCTCGTCTCTGCCCCTTCTCTGACTCTCTCTCTCTCTCTGTCTGTCTCGTCTCTGCCCCTTCTCTGACTCTCTCTCTCTCTGTCTGTCTCGTCTCTGCCCCTTCTCTGACTCTCTCTCTCTGTCTGTCTCGTCTCTGCCCCTTCTCTGACTCTCTCTCTCTTTCGTCTCTGCCCCTTCTCTGACTCTCTCTCTCTCTCTGTCTGTCTGTCTCGTCTCTGCCCCTTCTCTCTCTCTCTCTCTGTCTGTCTCGTCTCTGCCCCTTCTCTGACTCTCTCTCTCTCTCTGTCTCGTCTCTGCCCCTTCTCTGACTCTCTCTCTCTCTTTCTCGGCCCCTTTCTCTCTCTTTCTCTCCCTGTCTGTCCCCCTCTGTCCTCTGTGTGTGCGCGTGTGTGTGTCTCTTTCTCTCTCAAAATAATCTCTGTCTCTCTATATTCCTCTGTCTGTGTGTGTTTATACTTCCCCCTCCCTGTCTCTCTCAGTCTGGAGACAGATATGACATCAGGACAATTATAAAATTTTCGATTCTTTAGTCGTTAGCATGGAGACGTTACGTCTGTTTTCAGACAATTCTGGCAGCCGTTGAGACAAATTGCTAAGACTAGAGCCACTAAGTAGCGGTGTTTTTATTGGATCGAAGCGCCAGCAATGCGTCGATTTGTGCGAGTCTTAATTTCATTAATGATCTCTTGAAGGTTTGAACCAGTCTGTCTGTTTCTCTGTTGGTTCCTGGGTGTTAAAGAAAGCACGGGATATGTTAAATACCAAGTTTTTGCAGACGTCCACCTTTGGAAGTATGCTGAGAGATGTCAACATTTTATTGGGTTGTGTCAATAAAGTGCAAAAATTGCATTTCTTTCACGCGGAGAATTGAAGTCATGTGCATGATGTCATCTACTGTAACGCCTTTAGAATTTGAAAAAACCGTCTGCCGTGATAAAAAATATATACTTTTATGAAAGGACCTTGCTTATTTCTACATAAATCAACACTGAAAAATAATTTTCTGCGTAGACAAATATAAAAAGCTCCTCACGCAAAGTTTCAACTATTTTCACCCATCCAATTTAAAGATATCGCCAAGTTTGCTGGACACGAATTTCGAGGCGTAATTTAACAGGCTTCATAGATCGGGTAACAGGATCAGGGTCGGGTAAAAGGATCAGGGTTCAGACTTTGGCAATGATGCTATTACTGGGTCTTTTATTTGATACTGTTTGTTTTTATCATCTTTATTGGGGAAGTGAGGAGGGGGGTGGACGTGGCTTGTTTTTATTTTTCAGTGGATTTTCTTTGGAAATTCAAGCTTCCAGAACTAGCCGCTGAAAGGCTGACTCTCGCATCATCGTTCTGCCATACAACCAGTGCAAAACAAACCTAGCCACTCCTTCCCTTCCCCTTTCCTTCCGTATAGAAATGAGCATCTACAGCTTGCCCCAAATCGTCCGCCATGTTTAGCTTTCAGTTTGGTACACTTTGTGAACCCTGCACACCGTGGGAGTTCTGACTCTAATGTGTTCAATAAGCTCTTCACCTTGAACAAAGATCTGCGTATCAACCTACAATATATCTCAAGATTACAGAGTTATTCCACTCAATAGTATAGATTTATCTGACTCTGTAGAAAGGGACGAATTGACTGAATGAAAGCATATTTTGGTCGGAGACACTGTCTGCACTATTCTTATAGAGAACTAGTAATAATCCCACTCTCCGCACAGTAAAAGACACCTTTGGACCGAAAAGAATTTGCACAAAAATAACTGGTGCCGAAAAGCTCAGTGTTATCCCAGACACAGAATATCGAGACGAACCATTCCTTCTTCTACAATATGTCCGCAAATTGCGCGCATATAGATACAGTGAGTACTAACGTTTTACCTTAAATCATGTAAATCATGAATAGGCGGTGGGACCAAAATCCTAGCTAGTCTCTAAAGTAAAGTTCGTTACGCACCCCCTAGGGAAAATCTAGGTATGGTTTTAATATGTTCCCAGTAACCATCTTTGACTAAAAATCAAATGTTGTCATCCGTAACTGTGCACATTAATAACTTATTCTTAAAAAATAACAATGTTTATTGCTATGTAACATCTGCATTTTTGTATTTTTGTTTCGTTTTACACAATTATATATTTCACAAAATCTCCATCTTTGAACGCAAAACTGGCAAAAGGCTTTTTTATTAGACCACCTATACTAACCCAATTTTACATGTTCATTTCAAATACGGCGGAGGGTGCACGGAAGTTTTTATTATTTTGATTAGTTTGGTTCATGAATTTATAGAAAATGCATTGTTTCCTCTCGTGCTGTCATTTTCATCCTCCATCTTGCCTCCATTCTGTTATAGTACCGTGCAGGTCATAAAAAGTAACCATATCAAGCTTGCTGCGCAGTGTCCTGGCGCGCATGAGTTCTAGATCTAGATCATGCTTCTTAATGAAAACCCTTGCTAATGAACCTTCTGTAGTGTCTAAAGATGACCACAAACCTAATGATTCTCGAAATTTCATCCAACTTTTCAAAGAAAACTGAATTATATTGTTATTTACATCTTTCTTAGTGTGCATACAGCATTCCATCATGGAGGCAGCCATTTTTGATTTCGCGGCGAAAGGCTCAATTCCATTGGTTGATTAGAATAGCATTGTTTAAATGGCAAACTCAATTCGCATCATTAATTATTATTTATGGCACACTTTACATACAAATTGTACAAAAATGTGCAAGACTTGAAATGACAACATTGGTTTTTTGTAAAGGGGAGATGCATAAGAGCTTGCATGCAAAAAATCAGCTTATCCCCTGAGGTGCGTAACGGAATGACAAGCTACAAGTTTGGTCCCACGGCCTAGAACGGGCGTGGTGCGAACTGTTGCACTGTTGCCATCGATGAGGCGCGCGCAGGTCGACGACGGAAGAATTATGACGAATCGATTCATCTCGATAACCTGTGTCTAGCTCGGGGGTTATTTCAAAACTTCAGCGAGTTATAGACAGAAAATAAAGCGTAGACAGTTGGGAATTATGCGCACCGAGTAGTTTGCAGGAAATGATGGCGTCTTGAACTCACGCGACTTCATAGAGATTCTCTGTGGGGTTTTTCAATAATACTAGATGAAGAACACAAACTAATAAATTAACCAGACTGGAAACACGAGCTTCGGGCTGTGTCGTTTTTTACGGAATTTCCCGAGCGGGGGCCGCATAACTAACATGGCCGCCGCTCGGGAAATTCCGATTCTATTTCTATCTGCAGTAGAAATTTCTTTTTATTTGTCAAGATTGGTTGTACATGTATTAATTTCTTGGTGCGGAACCAAACTTCCGCGTTCAGTAGGCGCGTCAAAATGGTGTCATTCAACATTGTAGCAATGCTGAAGCGTCGGTCGACACCGTAAACCTAATATGGCGGATGGTTCATGACCTTTCGCTGTTTTGTGACGTCACACAGTGGGATCATCCAGTCTGTATATTTTATTAGTCTGTGATGAAGAACCAGGAATAAACCTGTGTTCCCACCCTTCTCTCTTTCACTCTGTGATCTTAGTAGAGTCATTTAGAGATAATAAAAAAAAAGTCCATGAATTGGGCACATGTTGATAAAGGCAGCGAACTTTGTGTGTCAATGGTATACTTCAAAATATACAAAATATAGAACCAGTGTGGGAGATGTCAAATAACTAGACAGGAGCCGTTGAAAGCTGACACAATTTTTGTTGTGGGCATGCGTGAAAGAGGAACACCTCCAAGCCTACACCATGCATAACATTGCACACGGAGCGTGGTGTCATCAGAATATCCTCCAGATGTTTGCAGCGGAATGAAAAGACTCGCCCTTCCTATTTCAGTAACCATACTGTGTGAATAATAGCAAAGTAAAGTCTTTTTCAGTTTAAAAAAAAAGTATGGGGGCGTAGCGGGGTTTGTGACAAGTCTAAAATGTGGGGAAAACCCACAGACTAATAAAATACCCAGACTGGGTGGTCCCATTGTGTGACGTCACAAAACAGCGAAAGGTCATGAACCATCCGTCACTCTTGGTTTACGGCAGCGACCGACGCTTCAGCATAGCTACAATTTTGAATGACACCGTTTTGACGCGCCTACTGAACGCGAAAGTTTGGTTCAGGACCATGAAATTCATACATGTACCACCAATCTTGACAAATAAAAAAAAATGTCTACTTCAGATAGAACTAGAATCGGAATTTCCTGAGCTGCGGCCATGTTGGTTATACAGTCGCCGCTCGGGAAATTCCTTAAAAAAAACGACACACCCCGAAGCTCGTGTTTCCAGTCTGGTTAATTTATTAGTCTGTGGGAAAACCTCACTTCACAAGGCCTTGCGTTTTACAACAACAACAACAACAACAACAACAACAACAATAACAAAATATAAATAATATTATACAATTATTCCGCTTTTATTTGTATTGGAATTTACGGTACAGGTTTTCATGGTTTGTTTTTTATGCTCGGCTTTGTGACCAACATGTTTTTGACTTTGCCTTTCTAGTTTATTTAATTTATTGTTCTGAAGCATTCAAGTCTGGATCTCTACATACTAGTATTTACTATTTAGATAGGAGCCTTGTCAAATAGGTTACATTATTAGGATGATTGGAGCGAATGACATTTTAGGAAATGCACATTGTTTAATTTTGTTTAAATATCATAAAAATCCTCTGGCCAGTGCACGAGGTAGAATTTATTCCAGAAGTCACGTCTCCCACTAACACCAAAAAATAAAAACAAATTTTGACTCCACGCGAGCTCAGTTTAAAGCCAAAAATAAAACCGCGTTTTCCCCACGTGTTTCACTTTTTCCTGTCCCCGCGTGTTGTCCCTGGGCTGCGGCAAATACACTTTGGTGTTAGTTGGTTTTGCCGCTGTCTCGTGATGAGAAAACGTCATCACAATTACCTTGTAGTGTCACACCAGTAAGTACATTTGGAAGGGGCAATCGATCTTTGTCGTAAGGTGAGTAGCGTATATTGACTTGCCTTTGAAAATACTGAGATCATCTCATCTACTGTGTAAATATCTGCTTGGGAATATAACTCTTCAATAAGGATCCACCTGCACACCTGTAAACATTGTTTTGCGTGCACTTGCAACAATGTGAAAGACTGGTATGTTACATTCATTGCCTTACAAAGTTCAACTTTCATTCTTGTTTGTTCTGTCTCCATTTTCTAGAAAACAAAAAAGAAAACTGGAGATCTTTTAGTATGTAGCAGAGGCATAACAAATGCACACATTGACACGTGTTTAAAATGCGCTGTGGCACTTATCAAGCTGTTTCACAGTTCCGATGTATTCAAACTGCTTATCGTAATACCAAAACTACGAACGTTTGACGTCGAATTTCTCAGTTGTGCAAGAAGCGCAAACAAGAGCCGAGATCGCAAAAGGCTTCTTCAATAAACGGATTAGACTTTAGTGATGTTCCATCAAATACGCCCTCGCTAAACGATCAGAAGTTAGACTATGTCAGTATGTGTGATACGAGTATTCCACATAAGGCTTGTCGTGGTTTTGAGAGTTGAGGAGTAAATGTACATGCAGTAGTTTTGCACTTTCGGGGCTCCTGTTAATTGTCAACAAGCTTTGCCGATGTCAAATTCCGGGCCACAGAACACACATATAAAAAACAACAAACCCCCCCCCCCCCTCACACACACACACACAAACGGCGTGAAGAGGTGACAAAGGTGAATGGATCGAACAAATTCAGGCTTAAGCTGAAAGTCCAAGTTCCCGACAGAACCCCTCCAAAAAGGAACAAGTCATGGTCCATGGAAATCGAGATTTGCTTACAATAGGAAAGATTAGCCATTTTTTCCTGCATTTAATTAAAATATTTTGTTTGAAATTGTCTTAGAGATCTTTCATTTTAATTTTTTAAATAGGTACGTCATTCACCTTCAGCCTGGTTTTGTCAAATCCAATCAGAAATAAGCAAGTGCTGAAATGAAGCCAGGTGTAGGTCTGGTCTCTGACACCTGTCCCATCAGCTTTGACATAGGGCGTTGTGAACTCCATGTTTCTGTGAAGTCGCACCTGTAAGTGTCCGCCACAACATGAACTACGATGAGATACGGAGGTACAGTTCCCAACGGCACCGAGCTGAAATGTGAAAAGAAAAATGTGTATGTCGCAAAGGCCGTTATTAGGAACAAATAGCAACAACAACGACCAAAAGACAAACGAACAATTAAACAATAATTTCCCACACAAATTAAGATGGACCTTTCCTGTGAGACCACATGACGGCACCAGTAATAGACTCTGAAGGATGTCTGGACCAGTGAAGTCCCAGCTTCCTACCATGAACATGCCAGCGGTTAATAACTTCATACTTACACAATTAAAGGAGGAAAGCTTCATCCAAAAATTGTGATCTTGATCGCACAGCCCCCCCCCCCCTCCCCAAAAGCGCATGGTAGCCTTTTTTGTACTTTTATATTCACCCCCCTCCTCCCTCTTAGGAGACGGAAACACTGGAGTGCTGCATGTCATAAAATATCCCCATCCCCCCCCTCCCCCCCCAAAAAGACCCCCCCCCCCCCCCGTATTTTACCAGAAATATGCACATTTACCAGTGACAGTGCAGTGTATTTTACTTTTCCTTCCATGTGAACCATTTTATTTAGACTTTCTCTATGAGTGGCATAACTAAACTTCCCCCAGAGACGAGCTAGGATTTTGGTTCCAACACAGCCATAGCCAACACAGGACATAGCTAACACAGACATAGCCAACATATACATAGCCAACACAGATACAGCCAATACAGACATAGCTAACACAGACATAGCCAACACAGACACAGCCAATACAGACATAGCTAACACAGACATAGCCAACACAGACATAGTAACACAGACATAGCCAACACAGACACAACCAATATAGACATAGCTAACACAGACATAGCCAACACAGACACAACCAATATAGACATAGCTAACACAGACATAGCCAGCACAGACATAGCCAACACAGACATAGCCAACACAGACATAGCTAACACAGACATAGCCAGCACAGACATAGCCAACACAGACATAGCTAACACAGACATAGCCAACACAGACATAGCTAACACAGACATAGCCAACACAGACATAGCTAACACAGACATAGCCAGCACAGACATAGCCAACACAGACATAGCTAACACAGACATAGCCAGCACAGACATCGCCAGCACAGACATAGCCAGTCTCCACATTTCATGGCAAGATTTGAAAGTGCAAAGTAGAAGTAGTTGTCATTAGCTTTACCATTTCTCCTTCAACATTTTAAACGTTATAGATTAATTGCTGCATCTTACAGAAAATCGATCAGCTCGGGATCCATGTTTACGTGGGTTGGAGCTTCACGTGCCATCTGCGGTTGCTTAGTTATTGTTTATCAAAGTCTGAATCCCCCCCCCCCCCCAGAAATGCTTAAACTGTCATTCTGTTTGTCTCTCTATCCTTCTGTCCATCACGTCAAATTAACCAAACTGCCGACTCACTGCACACATGTACAGACAGACAGAGGGCTTGCACCATCCCCTCGGTGTAAATGTAAGACAGATAAACAAAATCCAGATTCTCTGTTGTAGTCGAATCTCCAATGTAATCATGAAAGGCTTTTTAACCGCCGAGCCTGAAATTTCACAAAATGTCATTATTACTCATAGAAAGACGTAAAGGTGTACGATCGTGGACATTTTTTTTAACGGTCTAAAAGTTCGCTGTTTCTTTAAAACGTTCGTTGAATTCGAGACACAGGGGCGATTTTGAGCCACAACTGAGCTGAACTGTGTTCCAACATTTTGAGCCGGAAAAAAGACGCATTTTCTACGAGTAGAATTAAAAAGTATGACAGGGAATTTCATTTCCCATGTGCCTCAGTTTACATCAACTTTAAAAATCATATCTGTGTATTCCCCGAGTCAGCGGGAAACTAGTACAAAGAAAATAAAGAAGGTATCCAGGGAAGGCAGGGCGACCTACACCTATAGGAAATACGCTCCAATGTCCCGCCCACCCCAGACAGTTAATTGAAGTAAATTACAACAAAGACAATATAATTGTACAGGAAAGATTAAACACCCTTCGAATGGCGTCAAAACGAATGCATCGCGAGTATGATCAACCTGGAGAACAAAGGAGTTTTTGTGGTAAATTGGTAGTTAAGGAAGAAGGCGTGACCAACCCAGTGCCAAAACCCGGTTAAGTTGGGAGTGGTTCAGATAACAAGGTGCAAGTCATTCACGACAGGATTATTAATTTACGTCAGGTAACCAAATCAAATTCATTTTACACAGTGAATTTTCTCCAGGGTACACGAGTTCGGGTTAGGATCACGTTTCGATCGCCACCCCGTAACCTTTTCATTGCCGAAATGAAATTTTTTTTCTTAGATTTGTCAGATTTTTTGGTCATTTCAAATGCTGCACATTTTTTGTCGTTGTAAAAGTATATATTAAACTTAAAATTTTATACTGATTTCTTTGTCTGGAGTTTTGCCTTTCGTCAGTTACTGTTTGCAAAGCTGGACATTTACTTCAGCAAACTACCCAGTGTGCAGATGAACGCCGTTTCATGACAAACAACTTGTGTCTTATCTTTACAAGAAGTTAATAGTAACTGGCACGAGGGACTGAATATTTGATTCATTCACGTAACAAAAAAAGACTAATTTTGCTTGCAAAAGTCTAAACAACAACAACAAAATGCATTTCTTAGGAGAAGGTAACATAATGTATGAGTGCTGCACATACAAAAAATATCCCCCAACGTTATGGTAGTATTTTACATGGAATGTGCGCATTTACGAAATGACTAAAAAAAAATAAAATAAAAAAAGATGTACAAAGTGATCTAAGTCCATGCACATTAGATCTAATTGTTTTCTAGAAAATTCACTTCGAACATCTTCGTTCCCTTTGATTTCACCAGTAGACTGACAGAAAATGAACAGTAAGTGTATTTTGTCTCGGTTGAGTTTGGCCAGGGGTGGCCAGACTAAACTTGCTTAATGTAAGAACCACATACGATAAACTAAATTTTAGACCTTACTTGTTGCATTGAACGATTGGCCGGCAGTGCACACGCTCATAGGGCTATCTCAGTTTCTAACAATAGTGGAGTTAAGCTGTTCTTTTGTTCATGGGTGACTATGGCCGTAAATCTCAATGTTCTTGTTTATGAACGACTTTTACCATCTCTACAAAAATCTCTTTCCAAAGTGCGGGTGGTTGGATGCCATTTCTAGCAGGGTCTACGTCTGTCCTGTACATGTACCTGGGCTCGTTTCGATCTAGATCTATCGTTTTGCTTCTTCCTAACACAATGTGAACGTTTTCACGTCCACGTGATTTCTTCAAACTCAAATTCTTTCCAAAGCACGTTCTGCTGCCATTGTTAAACGCCGACATTCTAGACGTAAAACTGGGCAGTTTTCTATTTGTTTAGTATTGTTTTGTAATAAAATTGAACTGAACTGACGCAAGTTTCATGTACAACAGACAGTTCAATTTTAAGTTCCCTGGTGAACTGAGTGATTAAATTGTAAAAAATCCAAAGATTTCAGCTGCTGTGCACAGGAAGAATAGGCATGTTTTAATTAAGCACATTTAATCTTCATTGAATATTCCAAATCGTGTGACTTGTTCTCAAGCTGGAGAACTGTCAGGCTGAGGCTGGAGTAAATGCAGGTGACAAACGTTTCATTGTCTGTTATGTCTTACGAGAAGTGGCACTTATTTCCTAATCCCCCCAGACCATTTCTTAGGCCACTCCACAAATTTTTTAACTTAACCCTTCAGATGTTCACAGATCTATCCAAACAATCTGAAACGTTCGAAACTGATTTTAGAAGGCAAAGAAATGAATAGCTACAAATAAATGCAAAATTATAAAGTTATATTGCTCAGGAAGAAACTTATTGATTCTGCACTGAACAACCTGTTTCAAATAGGGGAGAATGGACGCGAGAGGGTTAACAAGGATTAGATTTCTCTGCTTTGGCATCCCGCTCAGCCCCTCCCCCCCCCCCCCAAAAAAAAACCAAAAACGTTTCACCACTTTTAGCTCTGCCAGTTCAGCCACTATCGATACAGGTGAAGATCCCGTAAATACAGGGTACTTTCTTTCTACAACTATCCATAACTTGCTGAAGCTCCCAGCGTTGCCAGGGGTAAACTTTCTTTCGACAAAAAAATGTAGAGAAAGTAACGCTACATTTTTTGTTCCCACCTACGAGAGCACCCATGTGCGTCCACCCCTCTCGTTCTCGCCCTTTCTGTCCTCTCCCCCCCTACGCTCTTTGAAATGGTCTCCCCGATACACTACAGCGCTATACACTCGTTATTCCGGTGAAAGAAAAGAGCGCCCTACTGAATGCTCTTGAAAGGCTTTCCAACGTTTTTATGAAAAGACATAAAAATCAAAGGAGGGCACAAAGAGAGGACGAAATGAAAAAACATTTTTTCTGAATAACAGACACCTTAGGGGCGGCCATAATCAATGCTCACACTATGATCTGAGTATCAATATTGTACCATGTGGAAACATTTTGAAACTTATACTTAAAGCGCTTTAGTCAGTAACTGGTGGCAAGTTAAATACTATAGAAATGGGATTTTAACAACTAGGTCTGGTCTTGATTTTATGCAAAATGCAAGAAGGACACTCAAAATCAGGCTACAGACTAAGAAATAAATGATCAGTTATTTGAAAATTAAGGGTGAAACATGAGCCCAGACAAACTTTGAAATCAATCCAGCAGACAGTTTTCCAGCAAATCCATGTTGATTCGGCTCATTGTAAAAGAGACGCGCTATAATTATCTATACTATCTATCTCACACACACATATAATAATGGAGCTTGGGCCCAACTTTGTTCCCGCAAAGGCTTTTTTACTACGCAACGTATGTCGCGATGTGGGTTACATGGGGATATTTCGACTGACACTCTTTCGAGGTCCGCTCCCACAATCGACGAACACACAAAAATAAATACTTGCACTCTAGAAACTAAATAAATCAATTGCTTTCAATTTTAGCAGAACTGTAGAGCAGTTTAATTACAGGAATTAATGTAACAAATATAATTATAAATATATATATCAATTCAAAGGCAACTGAATCTAACTAATGGAACTACAGCTTTTATAAAGACTAACGAATTCAATCTAACTACTTGCAGGTCATATGAGTTATATGGCAAATAGAATCCGCGCACGTGGCGACAGATTTAACAGTTTAAATTCTATTAATTCAATGAGACATGTTATGATGTGGACATTTCCTCTAGACACGCCATGGAGAATGCTTGTACAACCATGCGTTGTCTGGCGGTAGCTCTGAAACTGTCTTCAAAAGTAAGTAGAACGGTTCACTTTCATCATTACAAATTAGTATAGATTCTCACCATGCGGCTCTCACTGGGAGTGAGAGCGCTGGATGTAAACGCTGTGGGTTTATATCAAACCAAGTAGCTTAGGCTCTGGAGCTTTAAATCAGGCCCCTCACAATGGACTGCTCAACTGCGTCTCCATGTCCCTCATCTGGCTGAGGACTATCGCCGTCCACCTCGTAAATGGATTTTCTACATGTGGCCCAGAACTAAGTTCTGTATGGCCTTAAATACTGGACTGCATCTGCAGCTTACCGTCTAATTCCTGGATTGTGATTGGTGCAACCACTTCTAGCTCAGCTGCCGAACTGAGTTATTTTAAGTAACAGCCCTACGCAACGACCTTGGGTCGACATCAAAGGTCGAATTACTTCAATACAATATAATATAAATTTTATAGCAATAAATTCTTAACATGTTCAAAACCCCGAGCTTTTACTCTGGATCACGGTTTTTCTGTACGTCAACAGACGTCTCAATAACATTTAATTCCTACTCACCCCTTCCCTCTTTACTACCCCTAGTTCAAAACACGAGATACAACAAGTGCTCAGTCATGCACACCTACGCTGTCCCTCTATCCTTCCCCACCTTCTGTCTATCTATCAGGGAAAAAACTGTTCAAAACACATTGTTTACGAGACCAGCTCAAGGCCAAGTTATGCTGGCTCGTACAATAATTACGTTTCTAAAAATTACTTACTGCTCTCGCAAAAATTTACTCTTATGAATTAAATCTGGTCTTGACAACGTAGAGAAATGAAACTTGGCACATGTATGTAAAATGTATTAAGCCTGTACGTGTCGAGCTCATTTTTTCCCGAAACTCTTTACTTTTCCCAGAAATTCAGTTATAATTATCAGTTATCAATTCATGATTGCGAATACGACGTGACAATGTACTTCCGTCAATTTCGTCATTTCCGCCTCTTACCGGAAATGTAAACTAAAGTTCACGATCCAGCCACGCCAAGAAAACTTTGATACCGAGTATATTGTTATACAGATGAGATGAGTGCCATTCATTCATACCAAGAAAACTGTGTAGAAATATTTAGAGTGTGCTTCAAGCTCGGAAGGAAATATTTTTATTATAGGCTAGATCTCGGAGTGTCAGTCATGCCAAGAAAACTTTGTCGAAAGGCTAGATCTAGAATCTAGGCCTCTCACGCCTCGAGGATCGAACTAGAGCTACTGCCGCTCACGTAGCTCGGATTTGCTTGAAATTTTACATGTGCCTGCCCTTCGACCCGCAAAAGGTTCTCTTTTAGATTTGGAGTCTTGAAAAGGTGTGGAAGTATTTTTTTTTTAGTTTGCTTTATGCCGCTAACTGACTATCTCCGATCCTTCATTTTTTACGAACACTGTCGCGATGTGGGTTAGATGGGGATAATTCGACTGACACTCTTTCGAGGTCCGCTCCCACAATCGACGAACACACAAAAAAAAATACTTGCACTCTAAAAACTAAATAAATCAATTGCTTTGATTTTTAGCAGAACTGTAGGGCAGTTTAATTACAGGAATTAATGTAACAAATATAATTATAAATATAAATATCAATTCAAAGGCAACTGAATCTACTAATGAAACTACAGCTTTCTATAAAGACTAACATATTCACTCTAACTACTTGCAGGTCATATGAGTTATATGCCAAATAGAATCCGCGCACGTGGCGACGGATATAACAGTTTAAATTCTATTAATTCAATGAGGCATGTTATGATATGGACATTTCCTCTAGACACGCCATGGAGAATGCTTGTACAACCATGCGTTGTCTGGCGGTAGCTCTGAAACTGTCTTCAAAAGTAAGTAGAACGGTTCATTTTCATCATTACAAATTAGTATGGACTCTCACCATGTGGCCCTCACTAGGAGTGAGAGCGCTGGATGTAAACGCTGTGGGTTCATATCAAACCAAGTAGCTTAGGCTCTGGAGCTTTAAAATCATGCTCCTCACAATATGGACTGCTCAACTGCGTCTCTTATGTCTCTCATCTGGCTGAGGACTATCGCCGTCCACCTCGTAAATGGATTGTCTACATGTGGCATCTATCTAAGCTCTGCACGGATTTAAATACTAAAGCTATGTCTCGATCTTCCGTCCAGATTCATACATTTGATTGGTGCAACCACCTCTAGCTCAGCTGCCGAACCGAGTTATTTTAAGTAACAGCCCTACGCAACGACCTTAGGTCGACATCAAAGGTCGAATCACTCAAGACAATAAAATGTAATTTTATAGCAATAAATTCTTAACATGTTCAAAACCCCGAGCTTTTACTCTGGATCACGGATTTTCTGTACGTCAACAGACGTCTCAATAACATTTAATTCCTACTCACCCCTTCCCTCTCTACTAAACCTAGTTCAAAACACGAGATATAAAAAGTGCTCAGTCATGCACACCTACGCTGTCCGTCTATCCTTCCCCACACCTTCTGTCTATCTATTAGGAAAAAAACTGTTCAAAACAAATTGTTTACGAGACCAAGTTATGCTGGCTCGCACAATAATTACGTTTGTAAAAATTACTCACTGCTCTCTCACAAAAGTTTACTCAGTGGAAACATTTATGAATCTGTTCTTGACAAACACAGTCATGAGTCCATGACATCATCACTTCCTGAAAAATTCTCGGTGCGCACTACCTCGCACAATATAGTAATAATATTATCCTATCTATCTGTTAATCGCCGATTTTATGTGGATGACCCAAAGTGTCTCGACATCAATGTCTTTGTGCTGATTCCTTTCGGTCTTGATTGGTGAGCTTTGTTTTTTTACCATTCGAAGAATGGGGCAGTTACTAGATCTAGTATTAATAAAAGTGAAACTTTACGACAATTGCAGCGCGCCTTTCGCTACTCCTCTGTTAATGCTGATTCGGTGGCCCTCAGATTTTATGCAGCGCTTAGTATAGACTGTCGTCGTGTCCCCGGCACATAAAATACCCAAAAAAAATTGATAACTCGCAGAACATTTGTATTGGTTTCTAGGTTGCGACACATTGGCGTTCAATCTATTTTTTCGGCAAATGTACGTAATTGAGATTGGTTCCGGCATATATACATCACACTCAACTTCCGGTTAGGACTGGTTTGAATGATGAGATTGAGTTCTAAGACTATCAAGTATAAAACTTTGTGTGTTCTCATTGTGCCTAGACTGGGAAAAAGAAAGGGTCTGGAATTGGGAGATTGACGCTGCAGGGCCAAAAGTACAGGTTAGTGTTTTCAATAGGCCTTGGAAAATATAACATTTCTTTTCCCTGAACACAATATGACGGTATCACTTCCTGCGATGTGCAAACAAACTAACCCTTGCGCAAATCATAGCCATTTGACGGATGCTGGCGGGACGCGCAGGACGTCAAGGCGCAAAGGGAAAGCAGTAAAACGTATCTAAAAACAAACAAACAAACAAAAATAAAATAAAGCTAAAGGAACAGGCAAAATGAAGCAGGTCCATAATAATCACCCAGAACTGAAACTAATAAATCAATTTATCCCGGGCAGGGCCGGGAACTCAGCCAGTATAATATATTTGTGGACTTGAGATTTTTCGTTGCAAAAGGCTTCTGAACCACTCAACACTCAGACTTCAAATTTTATATGGTGCATCAGAATGGATGTAAGGGTGCACAGTTTTTAATAGAAGTCTCAAATCGATGTAGTTTTTTAATTATTGGAAATTTATTGTTTCCCCAATTTTAGATCTATTTCGAGTCATGGTTCGCCATTTTAAGGTTTCATTGAAGCTGCGCATGCGAATTGTGTTTGTTTTGAAGTTGAAACTGAAAGACAGCGAAAGTGCAAATCCCTACCAGAAATGAGTGCGTTGTGTGCTGGTGCGCATGAAATCTGTAGTAAGGCTCTAGGATATGGGAAGTTTTCTAGATCGAATAGAGAGAGGAGAGAGAGAGAGAGAGAGAGAGAGGGAGAGAGAGAGAGAACGGTGGGTACACAGGTTTACCCGGATAATGCCGGGTGCCTCAGCTAGCCTTCTATACTTTTCTTTGCCTGGACGGGTCCTCTAAGTTACGCACTACACATGGATGATAGACGGCCAATAGCATGGAGGTATTAATAACATTATTAATAGCTCCACGTGGCCAATAGTGTTTGCGCACCATACTGCACGAAGGTTGTCTATTCCTGAACCAGACTCGTCGTCCTGAACGGAACCACAGCTTTGAGCACGGCAGTTTGAACATACTTGATTTTAACAGGTTCTTTCAAACCTTTGAATTTTTTTCAAGATATCATTAACCCGACATGAACAAAAGTAGGTCTACTCGTACCAGAAAGGTTGCACATTTTATTTCATTTAGAATTTATTTCGGTTTCGTTCTGTTCCAGACTAGATCTAGAATCTAGATCTGGAGCCGAAGAGGTCCAGGCCTGTCGAGACAACGCCAGACAACTGCATTAATGAGATGTAATCAACTAGTGCAGCCTGTTTGACCCAAGCCTGTCGTTATTGGTAAGTCTTTATTCAAGGGTGGAATGTTAAGACACTTTCTCAAAATTTACTTGTAATGGTCTTGACAGACAAAAATTATATTTCTCTCACAAATTAATGTTAGTGTTTTGTAAACCTTTTTTTTTTTAACTACCACCACGACTATTGCCGTCACTGGATGTCTACTACTTCTACTACTACTACTACTACTACTACTACTTCTACTACTATTACTACTTCTACTACAACTGCTACTACTACTACTACTGGTTCAGAATGTCCGAGTACCTGGGTCCGTGTCTGCTGTGTACGTGGAATGTGTTGTGTGGACTCATTTGGCATGTTACTACTGTTACGCGAAAAACTGTAGAATCTAGATCAAGATCAAGCATGCCCCCTAGATCTGTACCGGTGTAGCAGGCCAGATTATACCCCCGCCAGACTATACCCCGGGGTATATTCTCGGTTAGGCCAGTTTATACCCCGGGGTATACTTTGGGCTAGGCCAGTCTATACCCCCCCCCCCCCCAGTCCAGATTATACCCCCTACTTTTTTTTTTTTAAAACAACAAGTCAAGACCACAGTTTATTTCAACTTTAGTTTAAATTGTTCATTATCACTGTCATCAGGTATCATATTGAAGCATACATTCTTGACTGTTGTAAATTATGATGCATTAAAGATAAAATAAACATGCGGTAAAAAGCATTAACAAAAGTATTGAAAATCCATTCAAACTGATATGATTAAACTTCAACACTAATTTTACTTGTGTTCGTTGGTATTATTATTGTTTCTTTTTTTTTTATATAATTAATTGTCCATGAGTTAAACATATGTATTTTTTTTGTTTGGCACCACTGGCATACACTTAGTGGCAAGATATGAACTAATTATAAGACTCATAAGGGTAAAATTATCTGAATTTTATTTTAATTTTTGAAAATCAGAAATGTGCTTGATATGTCAGAACAATTAGATCTACATACAAAGTTACAATAATGCAGAGAGAAAAGGCCGGGCAAGAACAGAGAGAGAAAACAACAACAACAACAACATTTTAATAACCCAACAATTGACAGATGGTGCAGTTCCATCATCCAGCAGACGTTAAATACTTCACACAAAACTAAATACATGTACATACTAAAATTTTTTCACATCATGAACTTAGCCTGTCCTGATCCACCTGAGACGTTACAGAATGCTACCCAGTAATATACAGTAATAAAAATAAGAACTCGAAATCATCTTATTTACTCTTGAAAATAAAGAGAATATAATCAATATCAGGATCATCATCATCATCTTGGAATATTATTAAGGTAAGAAGGAATGTAAAAATGACCTACACATCATTCTAGAAATTGGGGGACAAGGTGGTCTAGAGGCAAGGTGCTCGCCTCTCATGCCAAGGGTCCCGGGTTCAAAACCCGGGCAGTGCAGGCATGTTGGAAATTGGGATTTTTCTCATATTTTCAAGTCCCTGATCCTATTGGGGCGTAGGATCGAGTACCTAGTCTTCTCGTATGAGGAAAAATTCGGAGGGCCCGTGTGCACGTTGCGCACGTTAAAGATACCTTGGCAGTTGGAAAATCGTAAAGAGCAGGCCGAACAGGCCACTGCCCGGGCAAAATTTAAATTAATAGATTAAAATTTATCCATATCATCCCGCCACCAGCAACAACAAAATTTATTATTCATTATTAAACAAATATTATTATTAATAAATATTCAAATACTATTTGAATTGTGAACTGTTGTGAGTTGTAAACTGCGCCTAACAGGCTGCGTTACAATTTGCTCTTAGATAGAGAGAGGTAGAGAGAGTGAGCGAGACAGGGAGAGAGAAAGAAACAGTGTAGTGTGTTGAGCGCTTCGCATGCGCTCCATTCTGCTTTGTGGTTGACGTGTTGTTTCTGTAAAGCGCATAGAGCATTTTATATGGATATGCGCTATATAAATGCCATCCGTTATCATTATTATCTATAAGCAGCAATGTGTGTGTACCAAGTACATGTATATGTAAAAAATGTGTTAAATCTTTTCACCTATTCAAGTAGAACTGAACAGAAAGCTTTACTAAAGTTGCTTTGATCGACGTGAAAACTGACAGATTAAATCCACCGAGACAACAGTGCATTGTAGAAAGTAATTACAGTATGTCACGGCAAAAATTTGATGGATCATGTTGCGTTAATTTATTTTCTTGTTAGAAAATTTTTTGATAGCTTATTTGTAGAAAGGTATATACATTTCATGCAGCTGATGGTTTAAGACAACTGGATTATTTTGCAGAGCATTTGAAGGATTGCAATTATGTGTTATAGTGCACCCGGGCAGTGCAGGCATGTTGGAAATTGGATTTTTTTTCATATTTTCAAGTCCCTGGTCCTATTGGGGGGTAGGATCGAGTACCTAGTCTCCTCGGATAAGGACGAAAAAATTCGGAGAGCCCGTGTGCACGTTGCGCACGTTAAAGATACCTTGGCAGTTGGAAATCGTAAAGAGCAGGCCGAAAGGCCGCTGCCCGGGCAAAATTGAAAATTTAAATTAATATATTAAAATTTATGTATATCACCCCCCCCCCCCCCCCCACCAGCAACAACAAAATTTATTATTCATTATTAAATATATATTGTTATTAATAAATATTCGAATATTATTTGAGTTGTGTGTTGTGAACTGAGTTGTGAACTGCTGTGAGCTATATAAATGCTATACATTATTATTATTATTATAGTGTGTCACAAAGCGCAGGTGCAGACGATGGTACTGCAAATGTGGTTTGCAACCTTGGGATGTTTCGGCCTATGAGTAGCTAGTCCAAAATAGATTTTGAAAGTCAAAATATCCATTCTTTCACTGTTTAAATGAGTAGAACTTTTAATTCCAAGAAGTTTGATACCAAACTTTTGGCTCTAGCTTAGTATTTACAGAAGTTATGCCATTCTGAAATTTTGAGAAAATGACCATTTTGCGCAACAGGACGAGAGGGCATGTTTATGGCATCATATCTCTAGAAGTTATCATCACTAATCGTTCAAACTTGGTGTGATGTTTCCACTTTCTCTCACTAACTTTCTTCTGACACCAGCCGTGATGGGCACGGCACAAACACACTAAATAATCGACTATCTCTCTTCTATAAGTTATAACAAACGATATCTGTATTGCTTACATATATACAATAATTATTAATTCATTCAATAATAATAGGAACATAGGTCATACAATTTCATGTGAATTTCGATGGAATGAAGTTGATGCAAATCAGTACATGCTAATTAAATGGCTTCGTAATATTCAATCTCTAGCACATTTTATAAAACACATGGGAACATTCAGCATAAGGAAACCTCTCCTTTAGGGGTGTATGGCGCTATCTGGGCACTGGTTCTTCCTCCCTACCCTGGCTTGACTGCGCAGTTAGATCAACAGGTATCGGCAGGTACCAATAGGTCGGGAAGCCAAGAAGCCACGATGTCGTTAATCAAAGTACAAGAAGTTGAGAAGCCAAGAAGGTGTTGTTCTTCCTCCTCTGTAGAAAAACAATCGCAACTTCCTAATCTACTGCTGGAAGGCATGACTTCCGTACTTACTCCATGACGGATATTCGTCATTAATACTTTTAACCGCTGACACTGTTATAAGTCAGGCTGCAGCTCCCATACTCCATAGGCTCCCATATAGGCAATAGAATAAACGATCAATACAGTTTTAATGATATTTACACGTTCCCCACGAAGAATAACGCTCTCTCTAACAGACCCCATCCTATAAGGTTTCGTAACATATATGTAACGGCGTTTCCGTGACTCTCTCAGAGGCAGTAGTTATACCAAAGTAAACCCACTAGATTTAGGTTCTACAATCATGAACATTAAGTAAAATACACATACATCGTACAATTAACTTACCACTCAGCAACAGCTCAAATGCCGACAAGATACCAAAGATACCACGCTCAGACAAAGGATGTTTGCGGGTTCCCTGACCTTCCCCACTCACAAGACTAGTACAAAGTTACAGTTGCAGTTGTGGTCTCCTCTTCGGCACGAAGCTGGTGAGTGCTCTCAGCGGTCTGAAGTTGGAAGGAGCGTTCGGGCATTTATACCCAGTCAGGTAGCGTCCCAAGACGCCCACCGAGTGTGCATTAGTTATCCTAATAGCCACCCCCGTCGGCTCCACGTCAAATACTATTGAAACAGCTCTACCCCCCAAGCAATTCCCAGGTGATCTGATCGACAAGTACGGCGGTCAAGTAAACACCACCCTTTTCGGGTGTCAAAGCGCCTCAGTCGCATCCCATACTTTCCCCCTCTGGCCCACAACGACTCTGTCTCCCCGCCGTTAACTATCTTCCCACGCCAGTCATAGGCACAACATTATTATAACTACTAGTCACACCTTGCCAATCCATCACCCTGTTACAATCGCCCCCACTTAAGTCGATTTTCCCTGGCAAAATCGGCTAATAAAATTATTAATCTACTGGTAATCTAGATAGAGTGTCGGCCCATAGAGCGTCTCGCCCCCTGATGTTGCTGACTCGAAAGTTATATGGTTGCAGCGCCAGGTTCCATCTAGTTACCCTCGCGTTCTTCTGGTCTTTAGTTCGCATCCAAGTTAGAGGTCGGTGGTCCGTCTCTAACACGAAGTTTCTCCCATACAGATACGCCTGCAACTTACTAACGGCGAAAACTATGGCCAGGCATTCCTTTTCAATTGTTGAGTAGTTCTTCTCCGCGGGTTTCAACTTTCTGCTAACATATACAACTGGATACTTCGTACCCTCGTCTTCTTGAAGTAGGCAGCCACTCACTCCAAGGTTAGATGCGTCTGTCTGGAGAATCAGTTCCTTGTTCCAGTCTGGCATCCGTAGTATCGGCTCGGAACTCAAACAAATTTTTAGGGCATTGAACGCGTTCTCCTGCGCGTGTCCCCACGCGAACTTTGTGCCCTGGGACTTCTTTGTGAGGTCTGACAACGGCGCCGAGATTGCACTGTAATTTGGTACAAACTTCCGATAGTACCCCGTTAGCCCCAGGAAACTCCTCACTTGTGTCTTGGTCGTCGGTCGGTCACAGTCGACAATGGCTCGCACCTTACTCTCCTGCGGTCTTACAGTCCCCTGTCCCAGCTTATGGCCTAAGTACTCGACTTCTGTCATCCCTATTAGCGTCTTGGTAGGTCTAGCTTTTAAATTTGCCCGTCTCAGTCGCTCGAAGACATTCCGACAACGTTCCAAGTGGTCAGGCCAATTTGCACTGTGTATAAGACAGTCGTCTACAAATGCATCTACCCCTTCGCCAGCATCTTTTAATACTTTCCTCATGAGCCTGTTAAATGTGGCGGGGGATCCCTTCAACCCGAACGGCATGACCCTGTACTGGTATAGCCCAAACGGTGTGGCGAACGCCGTCAGGTGTTTATCTTCCTCGGCCATCGGAACTTGATAAAAGCCCTTTGTCAAGTCCAGCTTGGTGAAATATTTTGCCTCCGCTAGATTGGAAATAATGGCTTCTACCTCAGGCATCGGTTCGGCGTCATCGGCAGTCACAACATTTAGCCGCCTGTAGTCGTTGCAGAAACGATGTTGACCATCGGGCTTCTTAACTAATACAATTGGACTATTGTACGGGGACTCGGACGGTTCGATGATTCTGGCCGCAAGCACCTTGCCTACCTCAGCATTGACAGCTTCTCTAGTTGAGTACGGTAGTTGGTAGGGTCTTACCTTCACAGGTTTTTGATCTAGCAATGGGATTTTGTGCTTGATCAGGTCAGTGAGCCCCGGTACATCGGTAAATATATCTTTGTATTCTTCCATGAGCTCTTGCATCTGTTCTCTCTGATCCTGATCTAGCGTGTCCCCTAACTGTACATCCCTGTAGGTTTCGGTCTGTTCTAGCTTAGGCATGACTGTCTCCAGAGGCATCGAAGTCGCTTCCTCTCCTTCATCGGTCTCGTCAATTATAGCTGCAGCTATTGCCTCTGTGTTTTCCTGTTCGTCTTCCCTCTCAATATACTTCTTCAGCATATTCGCGTGATACAGTCGTCTCTTCCCCTTGACGTTCACCATGTAGTTCACTGACCCTCTCTGCTCTTCTACTTTGTAAGGCCCTTTCCAAGTCATCTGTAGTTTCGATCCGTCACTTGGGAGAAGTATGAGGACGGAATCGCCCACTTGGAATTTCCTCTGTTTGGCCCCCCTATCGTAGTATTTCTTCTGCCTGTGTTTTTCGACGCTGCTGTTCTCGGCTACGACTTTCATGGCATCCTCCAATCGTTCCCTAATATCTACCACGTATTCGTACGATGACCTCGTTTCTGACTCCGCTTCCCCAGTCCACAGATTCTTCAGTATTGCAAGTGGTCCTCTCACAGGGTGACCGAACACTAGTTCAAACGGCGAAAAACCTGTACTGGCCTGTGGGGTTTCGCGATACGCGAACAGCAGTGGACACAACATTCTGTCCCAGTCCTTGGGTCTGTCATGAGCTACTCGGCGAAGCATATTCTTCAGCACTCCGTTAAATCTTTCACACAGACCATTGGCCATCGCGTGGTAGGGCGAGCAGAATATCTGTTTCGTTTTGAGAAGTGCACTGACCTCTCTCATCAGCTCACCGGTAAACTGTGATCCCCTATCTGAAACTATTTCCTTTGGTATGCCTAACCGAGAAAATATTTCCATTAACGCTTCACTGACCTGCTCAGCTGATATCCCCCTTAAGGCTACGGCATCCGGGAAACGCGTGGCATAATCTACTAGCGTCAAAATATAACGCGATCTCCCATGTTCCGTACGCGGAAGTGGACCAACCAAATCTATGGCGACGCGCGAAAAGGGCGTGTCGATCAGGGGCGTCGGCACTAGGGGTACCTTTGTCACCCTACCTTTATTGGATGTCCTTTGACACGCGTCACACGATCGACAGAAACGACCTACGTCCGCACCTATCCCAGGCCAAAAGAACGACTGCATTATTCTGTCCTGTGTGCGCGAAATTCCTAAGTGTCCCCCGAACACTCCTTCGTGAGCTATCTTCATCAGCTCACTTCGGTACTGCTTAGGTACCAACAACTGCTCCACATCAGCACGTCCAGCCCCGGCCTTCTTTACCCGATAGTAAATTCCCTTACTCTCCTTTATGTGAGTACCTACCTCAGCCGATTGCTCCAACGTGGCTCTCTCCCTTAAAACTCTCAAAGTTTCGTCCTCTCTCTGGGCCCGGGCTATCTCACCTGGTGTGAGTTCCCCTATCTTGGCCCCTACCCTTACCTCCTCCGTTGAGTTGCCCTTGGCCTCCTCATTATCTGTGGTCTGACTCACTTTCGCACTCGCATTCTCACACTCATGCTCTTCCTTGTCAATCTCCACCTTGCGAGATCGCGTGAGTACCACACTTATCTTCTCAAGAGACGCCCCCTTTATGTTTCCTATAATCAAATCGGCCACTGGGTCTTCCACTACTAGCGCTTTGAGAAGCCCAGTATAAAATGGGGTTTCTACCCACATTTCCGCGACAGGAGCAGACCTTCTCGTCCCGTCCATCAGGACATAACTCCTGTTCTTCCCAGTTAAGCTGTTAGGAGGCAGTTTGTCCCTTTTTATAATCGCACACGTGCATCCCGTGTCACGAAGGATAGTAATCTCTTTATCCCCTATCCTCCCCTTCTCCAAAAATGGAGCGGATAAATCATTCTCCGGAACATCGTCTTCGGGCTCATGTTCTGTCGAACCTTCTAACTCAATACTCTTACCTTCCGTCTCCCAAGAAATGAAGGTCTGTGGCCCAACACTCTGCTCAGCCCCTGGTTGAGTATTCGCCCTGCCCGATGACTCCCACTGACTGTCATCGGCTTCCTCATCGCTGGTTAGTACGACTGCGGTCGTCTCTTTCTGTCTCTTCCTACAGAATCTCGCAATATGGAGAAGTGACCCACACACAAAACAACCACGCCCACTCTCACGCTGGGACTTACCTCGGTTGTCCTCGACAGTGGCAGCAGCACCCTTCTTCGTCCTGCCCTGGTCACACTGCCTACTCAGGTGATTGGGAGAGCCACAGTTGAAGCATACCGGTTTACTCACTCCTAAACCCTTACTTCTGCTCTCCTCAACCCTCTTACCTGACTTCTGCTGTTGCTCCAGCCCTCGCTTCGACTGATGAGCCTCACTATACAAGTCCGCCATCTCAACTAACTCATGCACGGACTTGGGGTCCCTCTCTTTCAAATATATGGAAAGATTACAGTCGACAATCTTCAACATCTGCTCCCTGACTAACAGATCCGTAATCCCTTCCATAGTTCTCTCTGCCTCTGAGAGGTCTACCCACCTCTCAAAATATCTCTGCAATCTCACGGACAGCTGCGTATAAGTTTCGTCCTTATCTAGACGACTCTCCCTAAACTTACGCCTATAACCCTCTGCCGTGAGGTGATACTTCTTGAACAACACCTTCTTTACCTTCTCGTAATCCCTACTGTCTTCATCGCTGAGACCGGAATAAACATCTAACGCCCTGCCAGTTAACAATGCCCCTAACATGTCTGCCCAGGTGTCTTCTTCCCAATCATTTGCCTGCGCGAGCCTTTCAAATCTTTTCAAATACGAGTCGAGATCCTCGCGCGAGTCATCAAAAATGGCAATTTTAGGTACCTTCGGGGCAGCAGATTTTCCATTCCCTTTACCATTGTGACACCCGTTTTTGGCTAGTTCCCGTTCGCATTCCATTCTCTCCCTTTCAAATTGTCTTTCCTTCTCCTTTTCTTCTCGTTCGCGCTCCTTTTCTTCTCGTTCGCGCTCCTTTTCTTCTCGTTCGATAGCCCTTTGTTCTCGGTTTTGGGCTTTCTCTTCGTCCCACCTAATTTTGAATTCCTCATCACTAATGCCTTCTTGTCTGGCAAGCTTCAGTGCGCCCAGATAGTCCATCAGCAATTGACCTGTAAACAAAGCTAACAATAAAGCGTGGATCGTAACTGTGAAGTTAACAACAATATTCCTGCAATAGCAAACAACAATTTTCTCTGTGACAAAAGATAAAATTGAACAGTCAATGCACAGGTAAAATCAGAGCATGTCGCAGGCACTAAATGTCAATCTCTCTCACTCGCCTCAGGGCAGATGACCTGTCCACACAATCACACAATAGCCCCTTGACACGACCCAGATCAAAATTAAATGTTATTTACTAGCAGGATCCCACTTCTGACACCATTGTGATGTTTCCACTTTCTCTCACTAACTTTCTTCTGACACCAGCCGTGATGGGCACGGCACAAACACACTAAATAATCGACTATCTCTCTTCTATAAGTTATAACAAACGATATCTGTATTGCTTACATATATACAATAATTATTAATTCATTCAATAATAATAGGAACATAGGTCATACAATTTCATGTGAATTTCGATGGAATGAAGTTGATGCAAATCAGTACATGCTAATTAAATGGCTTCGTAATATTCAATCTCTAGCACATTTTATAAAACACATGGGAACATTCAGCATAAGGAAACCTCTCCTTTAGGGGTGTATGGCGCTATCTGGGCACTGGTTCTTCCTCCCTACCCTGGCTTGACTGCGCAGTTAGATCAACAGGTATCGGCAGGTACCAATAGGTCGGGAAGCCAAGAAGCCACGATGTCGTTAATCAAAGTACAAGAAGTTGAGAAGCCAAGAAGGTGTTGTTCTTCCTCCTCTGTAGAAAAACAATCGCAACTTCCTAATCTACTGCTGGAAGGCATGACTTCCGTACTTACTCCATGACGGATATTCGTCATTAATACTTTTAACCGCTGACACTGTTATAAGTCAGGCTGCAGCTCCCATACTCCATAGGCTCCCATATAGGCAATAGAATAAACGATCAATACAGTTTTAATGATATTTACACGTTCCCCACGAAGAATAACGCTCTCTCTAACAGACCCCATCCTATAAGGTTTCGTAACATATATGTAACGGCGTTTCCGTGACTCTCTCAGAGGCAGTAGTTATACCAAAGTAAACCCACTAGATTTAGGTTCTACAATCATGAACATTAAGTAAAATACACATACATCGTACAATTAACTTATCACTCAGCAACAGCTCAAATGCCGACAAGATACCAAAGATACCACGCTCAGACAAAGGATGTTTGCGGGTTCCCTGACCTTCCCCACTCACAAGACTAGTACAAAGTTACAGTTGCAGTTGTGGTCTCCTCTTCGGCACGAAGCTGGTGAGTGCTCTCAGCGGTCTGAAGTTGGAAGGAGCGTTCGGGCATTTATACCCAGTCAGGTAGCGTCCCAAGACGCCCACCGAGTGTGCATTAGTTATCCTAATAGCCACCCCCGTCGGCTCCACGTCAAATACTATTGAAACAGCTCTACCCCCCAAGCAATTCCCAGGTGATCTGATCGACAAGTACGGCGGTCAAGTAAACACCACCCTTTTCGGGTGTCAAAGCGCCTCAGTCGCATCCCATACTTTCCCCCTCTGGCCCACAACGACTCTGTCTCCCCGCCGTTAACTATCTTCCCACGCCAGTCATAGGCACAACATTATTATAACTACTAGTCACACCTTGCCAATCCATCACCCTGTTACACTTGGTAAACACAGAATCATGCACATAGACAAAAACCTCAATTTTTTCAGGGACCCCGGGCAATTACAAAAGTGTTGTTTATAACATCAAATGTGCCATGCTATCACATTTCACACATTTTTACAGCAGAGGTAAAAAAGTGAAATTTTTGCAATCTTCAAATATTCATAAAAAATCAACCAATGACCTGACACAAGAAACAAATACATCACTGTGCTCAGAAAGATGAGCTCTATTGATTTAGAGCAAGAAAATATGTCTAAACTGAATAAAAACCCGATTTTACAAAGTGACAGTTACAATGAGTAGTATAAAAACAAAAATTCTGACGAACTTCGAAAAATCATATAAAATCAATGCAAACTCATGTAGCTGTCAAAATTGCACGTATGTGCTGAGAATTCAATGGTACATTCATTCTATGTGTTGCAACTTGAATCACTTGCAAAACTTTAACCATTTTGATCTATTATAACAAGAACTGAAGCAGCATAAAAATTCCATCACGTCCCACAATTTTGCAATCTTCAAAAATTCATTAAAAAATCAACTAATGACCCCACACAAAAACTAAATACATCCAAGAGTTCTATCGACTTGAGCAATCTATTTGCCATACAAATTCATTAAATGTCAACAATTTGAAAGAAGGCAATTATACAGACGATCTTGAAGTGACAGCCCTGCATCGGCCTCAGTCGAATCGGGATTTAGTTAGGATCTCAAACTTGCCCGATCGTGACAATGCAATCAGAATTTACCTACATGGTCTAAATATGCATTCTGATACATAAATTTGTTGTCAGTAGAAAGTATAGACAGTCAACTTATCAAATCCATGGCCGGTGGAACGTATTATTATTAAAACGGTCAACCGGTCCTTCGATCTGTAGCCTACTAAGTCTAGATCTAGATCTAGACCTACTTCACTCCCTCATGCACTGATCTGCGACTCGCGTTACAGCGTTTGGTTAGGGGTTTTAGATGCGTCGCGCACGGGCGCCATAGCACAGAGACATTTCGAATTTTCACAACGAAGCAAAGGAAAGTAAAGCTTTCTTTTGGTGTAACTTTCGCATTGTTTTTACAGAAAAAGGTACGGATTTTTCGATTTTTTCACGGAAATCTCAACTTTACGGCAATTACACAAAATGAAACCCGTGGAAAGTTATATGAAACTACAGCGCATTCAATTCTGCAGCTAACCGTGCCAAATGTGGACTATTTGCTGCGACGGCGAAAACGCGCTTCCCCGTTAAGAGAGATGGGGTCCAAAATTCACCTGTCCGTTCCACGAAAAATGCGATTTGAAGACGTTATTGATTGATTCACCAAAAGTCTAATTAAGGGGGCATTGAATTCAAACAAACATCATTAGAAAGAGGAGATTCAGTTCTTTAATTCATACCAAATACTACACAAGCAATGCTAGAACAAACGGACCACAGAACAACACAAACAGTCGATTTTAGCTGAAATTCGCTGCCGCGGCACTCGCGGCCGGCATTTTGGACTAGCTACTATGAGGGACTACAACACACCAATGGAAACAAGAGCTTTACAGTTATACACACAATATATTTATTTGGACACGTGGGATGGGGGCTTGATTAATGTTAGTAAAATAGTCTAAATAACGTGACAGAAGGGATGGACAAATATTTCATACAAATATAATGACAATGATCAAAAGATAATGCGTTTAACAACAGCTAAGCTAATAACCCTGAAAGAAAAGGTTTCTGATTAATGCAATGAAATGACAATAAAATGGATTATAATATGTTACACTAAAACACAGATAAAAAGGTAGATGTTTATCTCACCAGCTCTGCACTTAATGAACGTTTCACACAGAATATATCCACACTCTTCCAACAATAACTCTAACTAAAATGTTACTAAAACTTGTCCTATATTCTGAATCTGTAATCTTGCCGATGATGGTCCTAAACCGAAGAATGCCTGGTCTCTTGAGAAACTGGACGCCACAAAGATAACGTTCTCTTAAATTCACTACAGGTTACACTGTCAATACTGTCCTGGAGCCCGATTCTTATGATCAGCCTCATTTAGGCCCGGTCTATATCGTAGGCCCGGCCTTGCAAGGCCCGGCCTACGGCGGCCGGGTTTTTGGTATTCATGTGTCAAGCCTGGAGGTCTGACTTTCAAGTCTGGGTCTAAACGGCGTGTGAAACCGAAACCGAAATGTCAGTTCTTAGATGCTCGCCAATTCTAGGAATGCTGTATCTTGCGCCGACGCAAGAGGCGAATTCCACCCTCAGAGTCTCCACGTGCGTTTCTCAGTTTCCAGCATGGATGCGCAAATTAAAAAACCGAAGTCTAAAAATTGGACGGACAAACAGACGGAGATGTTATTAGAAGAGGTACAGAAGGAGTATGCAATTCTTGCCTCTCAACTCCAGAACGCGGTGACCACCAAAAAGAAAAAAAAAATCTGCAAACGCATTGCTGACAGCGTCAACGGTGTAGGGGGTGAGAATAGAACTGTGAAGTCATGCAAGAAGAGTTGGAAGGACCTCAAGTCGGCCTTTCTGCATAAGCCAAAGTACAACACCGGCACAGGGGGAGGAAAGCCAGCACCACCTGTCCCCTCCGAGGACCTCCTGGAACAGATAATTGGGGAAACCAATCTGACCGAGGGCATTCCTGGTACGCCAGAGTATAATATTTTTTTTCATTAGCTTCTAAAGTAAACATACACAGAGATACGTCTTTTCCGCCGCAACCACTGATCTCCCCACCCCCCCCCCTCCCTCCGCCCCCTCACCTCTTTTCTCTTAACCCCTTCACTGCTAAGGAAAGTGCACAACGTGTGCTAAGGAATTTTAGCTCGGGCCTATTTTCTGGTTGTGTTTGTTTTGTAAAGGCTGTATCTCACTTGCTATAATACATAGATATATAAAACTATATGTCAAATGAAAGGGAAATGGACATTCTGGAGATAAATAAATTCTTTTGTGTTTTTTGTTATATGTGTATTGTTATTATTATTAGTATTATTATGCCCTACAATAATAATAACATAATTGATAGGTTGAAACTAGTAACGTAAAGAATATGGAAGCATACCCTCCCACAGGCCTACTACATTTCACTAACCTATACTCACTCAACTATGTGTAGTTGAAGTAATACTAAAACGTCTTCTATGTGAAGAAAAAGCGAGCTGTAGAGTGATCCCAGTTCACTGAGTTCAGCCAACACACACGACGCGACTCCATGATTGATGGTGTGCTGAGAATATTTTGTTGTGGTCACATCACAAAGCACGGGAAAGTGGAATCGAAACTTGGAAACGAAGGTTATTTCATTCGTAAATTAGTGTGGAATCAGGGGATGCAACTCTATTTATTCAAAACATGATAGATGTCAAGATTCAGCATGACGTACCTAGTACGGCAACACAGCTAGCACACAGAATTGGAAAACGTGACGTACCAGGCGCGTCAACAGCGCAGTGAAGCGGTTAAAATGTGACAAATTTTAATGTTGTCTATGACTACAGTAAATCTATCAAGTCTTTGCGGAATCATACTTTTGGGGGGGGGGGGGGGTGGGGGGGGCGGAGGGAGGTAGAGATACATGTATGTGGGGACATAGTCATGCAATAGGAGAGCAATGTAAGTGTCCGCCTCTGTCTTCATTCAAGTTAAACACTTACAATTTCAGGTGGCAGTGACACATCTGAGTTTCCCCCTAATTCTTACTCGCGATGGTGATAAAATGGGTCAAGCGGCGGCACTCCGTGTAGGCCAGGCCTAGATGATTTAGTCCACCGAATTCGGCGGTCTAAATACAGCCCGTTTAGACCCACCTTTAGGCCCGGCCTACGGTCAAGTCTGAGTCTATGAATACCGGCATATCAGAGGTAGGCCCGGCCTACCGATGTAGACCGGGCCTACCTGGATAGGCTGCTCATAAGAATCGAGCTCCTGGGCACAGCTACAGGATACACTCAATTACAAATATGTCCCCACTCCACATAAAAAGCACTGTTCACATCCACTAGATGACTACTAGTACTACATATAACTAATGTCCTGATAAGGCGCTGGTCACAGCCACAGGTTACACGATATGATCGAAGTGTCCTAAATATATGCACAGGATACTTTAAAACAGGTGGTTATTTTATGGTCTTGGGCCTCTAGCCTTTCCGCTGTTCTGTACAATGCACAGACACGCCGGGTACAATGCTCTACACGCGGACAGAAGCCTGCCTGGGCAAGCTGAGACTTACAGGTTTAACACTGCCACAAGAAGCGAGCACAATACTGGAAATTAATGAGTTCCTTAAGAACTTAAGATATGTGCAATATATGCACCGCGTACATGAGCTAACTTTAACTTTAAGCTTAGACTCACACGCTGCTATAACCGAGCTTATTTCATGCTTTGACAAAGCAAGAAATATAATAATATACTATGACTAAGTCCTAAGCGAACTTGAAAGTCGTAAACGGTCTGTACACGAGCTAACTTAACACACCGTATAGGCAATGTTAATATACGTCTGTGTCCTACAATAAAAACGACAGACAGGTACACCACTCTACGTGAGCAGGACCTCGCTCCACACGAGCTAACTTTAATACAGGCCTTAATAAATAGGCACTGTTATTACACGCCTGAGTTCTAATAGGCAGGTACACTGCTTCGCACGAGCAGGACCTCGCAGTGAGTCTATCGCAAGCGGACTGACTACTCCAGATTTGCTCTGGAATATATACAGAAACTCAAAATTACAGAAAATTACAGAGGAGAAAACTAGGAGGTTCTACCTAGCTCAAATTCGTGAGCCATAAAAAGTGCACAAAAATTCTACGGTGGCCAAACTCGGACGCTGGGGTATTAGGTGGACGGGTCAGATATAAATTGCTCTACCGGCAGGTAGCCCGAGACATAAATTCAAACAATAGAACAGGAAGATGGACCGATCGAACGGGAAGGTGGGCGGTCATTACGCGGCATTTCGTTACAATGTGAATCAAGGCATGTCACTTGCGGGTGAAATAAAATTTTAAAAACTTAATGTTATATCCTTGAATATTTTGCCTGAATATGGGAGTATAATCTGGACTGGTGGAATAAAGTTTGGCCTAAATACCACAGTTTACTTTAATCATAGTTTAATTCATTTTTTTTTATCACTGTCAACGGGCACCATAGTAATACATACATACATACATACATTCTAGACTTCCATATAGTAAATCATAATACAATTCAGAGGAAAAAACATGAATTATTATGTATTGAAATGCTATCGCTATGGGTTGAATATCCATTCAAACTGATATGATTCAACTTTAACCCTCATTTCACTCACGTTCGTTGCCATGTTGTAGTTGTTTTTATAGTTGGTTGCCCATGAGTAAAATTTGCACTGTATTGTTTGTTTGGCACTGACATACACTTAGTCGCAATGGATGAAATAATTAACACACTCATAAAAATGAAGTCATTTTAGAATATTTTTGTGTGCGAATACACAGTTGTTAAATCCTCTGGCAAGGGACGTGACAAGCTTAGGAAGGAAAAGACGGACAAGGTCTTTTTTTTTTTTTTTAATTTATTTCACTCGCAAGTGACAAACCCTTATTCACTATAACATGTAAGTTCAATCTTTCAAATGCCTTGCAAACTAATCCAGTGTCTTAAACCATAAGGTACATGAAATGTATATCTTTCTACAAATAAGCTATCAAAGAATAACATTCACTAACAAGAAATTCTGTTACTGCAACATGATCCATCGAATTTTGCCTTAACATGCTATAGATCTTACTTTTTACAATCCACTACTTTTGTCTCAGTGGACTTACTCTGTTGGTCTACTCAACTGTCAAGGCTATTTCACTAAAGCTTTCTGTCCAGTTCTACATGAATAGGTGAAAAGATTTAACACATTTCATATACATGTACATAGGTCATACACACACACATATTGCTGCTGTTTCTACACTCCCTCTTATATCTTTGTATTATTCCAAGGTGATGATGATGATTCTTATACATTGTATTTATATTTCTCTTTATATTCAAGATTAAATAAGATGATTTCTTGTTCTTATTGTTATTAATGTATATTACTGGCTGGCAGTCTGTAACATTTCAAGTGGATCTGGACAGGTGGAGTTCATCAGGCGAAAACATTTAGTGCCTATTTAGTTTTATGTGAAGTGGATAATGGACTTGCACCATCTGTCAGTGTCAGTTGGGTTACTAATTATGTTTTTAATAATAATGATATCAACAGACACGAGTGAAATTAATGCTGAAGTCTAATCATATCAGTTTGAATGGATACTCAACCCTTCTGTATATCAATGCATTTTAATGCATGTTTGTTTCCTCTAAAATGTATCATGATTAACAGGAGTCAAGAATGTATGTATGTACACCAATTTAAACTAAGGCTAAAATAAATTGTTATTATAATTTCCTCTAAATTGTATTATGATTTATGGATGTCAAGAATGTGTTCATGTATAGATTAACATGATATCTGATGACAGTGATAAAAAACAAGCTGAAATAAACTGTGGTCTTGACTTGTTTCCAAAAAAAAGTAGGGTGTATAATCTGGACTGGGGGGGGGGGGGGGGGAGGAGGGTTATAGTCTGGCCTAGCCCAAAGTAACCCCGGGGTATATTCTGGGCGAGGCCAGTTTAACCCCAGGTATAGTCTGGGCGGGGGGTATATTTTGGCCTGTTACAGCGGTACAAGTTGTGACATACGTCGATTCGTTATTAAAGGCCTAAATGGGCCGCCTCAGATTCTACTCCACTATTAATATCAGCGGTCTTGGCTGATTTCATTTCATAAGTTCATTCACTGTTCAGTCCAATAAACGGTACTTCATATATCCAGTGTTTGTGAGGCTTGTAGGTCTGGCTGACAACGGAAGCCGCAAGCAGTGCGAGTCGAACACCCGTAACTATGATACTCCTAACGGTGTTGATTTGAAAGGGAGACTACAGTATCTACTTTATTGGCTCAGGAGACGAGAAATCATGAACACGCACAAAAGTCATGGTTACATGCATGAATAACCACCTCCCCACCTCCCGATCTCCCGACCCGTGCGCTGGTTGTGATACTTATTACCGGCTTACTGGAGAAAGGTTTCTCTCTCTGTATATATGACTAGGAAATAACAGTCATCTTGTAGAACAAAACCGGCTGCAGTCACACACTTTATACAAGGAAAATTGTAGGTATGTACAAAATACTTTAGTAATTTGGTACATTTTTGTGACATGTAAAGTTTTCTGTGATCTTTTATCATAGCGATTATAACTATTTGGTATTTGAAATTTGCCTTTTCGTGGCTTTGGTGTATGCGCTTGAGATATCCCTTTTTGAAGTGGTCATTTAGTTGGTAGGGCTGTGCACTGTCCAATGTTGTGTCATCATGTTGCTTGGTGCTTGCGACTTCAGGATTGGCTGATTTGGTCAAAGTGATTTTCAGGTTTCAGGTGATGCAGTTGCTGGCACCTACGTATTTAGCAATCACACAATTTAGCAAAGACCAATAGGCTGCAACTAATGAGTCACATTTATACCAGGGTCGAATGGTTTCGTTTGGATGGGCTATCAGTGTGTTGGTAACTTCGAGATGTATCACGGCAGTTCTTGGTAAGCGGGCACTCTGCCGCTCCTGTCATTAAATGAAGGAAGTCTGTTTTTCAAAATTATGTCCCAGTCGAGTTACCGAGAAGAGGAAACGGAACAATTATATGTTTATCTCAGACGTCTGCACATTTTGAAACCATTATAATGTAGAATTACTGCAATTAGTCATAAAACCAAGAACAAACCGGCCTGCTGACCATTTTAGATGGTGGGAGAGACAAGCGGGTGTGCATTAACCGCTGTACAGTGTACCGATTCGCATCTATCCCTGTACCACAAATTACATAGTTGCACATCATTAAGCGAACCTGTAGGGAATTGGTATGGTAGAGCATTTCTTTCAGAAATAGATTTATTTGGTAATTGGTAATTTTGATCGACCAGTGTGACTAACGGGGAGCTTTCTGGTGATATTTGAGTCCTAGGAAATAGTCCTCATGGTTGAAAGAATCTTTTCCCCAAATGTCATGCTTTAAACCCAGTGCAACTTTATCACCTGGGACGCCACACTAAAACTGGACACACTTGGTAAGATCAATGGTCTATGACAAAGTGACTTTGTTTCACTTCCATGTTAAATTGAATGAAATATGTTTGTCACACACATTCTCAAGCAGAGTTTAAATAAAATTCGCTTTGCGTTTTTTTTTTTGGTCTTTTATAAATTACAAAAGGGATCTAAGAATTGCCTGGATGAAGCCAAGTATATTCGGGAGGGGGGGGGGTGGTGGAAGTAGGAGCAAGGGGATTTGTCGCTTCAACAATGAACTTTCTTCTGAAGAAACTCAATCTAGGTGACAGGAAAATTAGAAGAGCCCTTAAAGAAATAGCAACAACAGTGGAAAATGCTTCCTGCTGGATTTGGTGTAAAAGAAATGAACACTCAATTCATATAGCCTAAAATTATACCATATAACCAGTGGCAATATTGGCATAATGGATAAGACACCTGCACAAAAACAGAAACAAGCGGTACGGGTTCAAACCCAAAGAACAGCCTGGCCACGAAAAAAAAAAGGGTGGGTGACGAACGCCGAGGGTCATGACGTCATCGTGGCCGGGGGTTCTAGAAGATGTCAGGAAGTCAAAGGCCGAGGGTCATGACCTCTGTGTGGCCGGGGGTTCTAGAAGATGTCAGGAAGTCAAAGGCCGAGGGTCATGACCTCTGTGTGGCCGGGGGTTCTAGAAGATGTCAGGAAGTCAAAGGCCGAGGGTCATGACCTCTGTGTGGCCGGGGGTTCTAGAAGATGTCAGGAAGTCAAAGGCCGAGGGTCATGACCTCTGTGTGGCCGGGGGTTCTAGAAGATGTCAGGAAGTCAAAGGCCGAGGGTCATGACCTCTGTGTGGCCGGGGGTTCTAGAAGATGTCAGGAAGTCAAAGGCCGAGGGTCATGACCTCTGTGTGGCCGGGGTTCTAGAAGATGTCAGGAAGTCAAAGGGCGAAACATCTAATGAAAGAATCCACTCTTCCTCTGAAGATCGTCACCTGTCTCGCTCCACCTGAGGAATTTCTAACAACTTCTCAAGTTGTTAGTTAAGTTAAAATTGGCTTTGCGTTTGTTTGGTCTTTTATAAATGATTATTCATGTTCCGTTTTCACAGTTACGTATTCACAGCATTGTACATATTGCAATGGAATTCGTAAAAGTCAACTTTCGTACTTTCTTCCAAGTTTCCACTTATCAAAGAATCATATTTACGCAAATGATTATACAATTAAGTCACACTCTTTGACACGATAGGCCTATCGTGCACTGTGTCCTACTGGCAAGATAAATATGCCCCCCCCCCTCCCTTCTCCTGCCCTCCCACCCACCTGGCAAATTGCCACCCAATCCTTTCCCCTTTCGCACAAAAAAAAACAACTTATTATCTCATCGCTCAACGGCTACGATACGACCCTGTGAATTAGCTGCCGCTACTTAGGACTGAAGCAGACCAAGGCTGGCGCGGATGCCGGATCGATGGCTCCTCGCCCATACATTTTGCGTCACACTAACACAATAGACACCGCCCGCACGGCCACCCGGCGGACTGCAGCAGCCAGTGCCTAGTGTGCTAGTGTGCATCAAAATGTACGGCCGGCGAGCCTCCTGCGCCAGCTTTGGTCTGTTTCACCTCTTATACTTATAGTGTCGCTGGATAGAGATCAATAGCAAACAAGCTGTGTCTTTCCTATGTGAACACCTTACATTCAACGACACCATTTCACATTTTATTCAAACACAAATTTCAGATACACACCCTGGCGTCGAGAACAAGGATGAATTGAACCTGCATTCAGAAACCTGTTTGACAATGGATAAGAGGAAACGGTGAGTGCAAGTAAGATTTTACATGTAAATGACGAAACGATCACACAAGTAAAATAATTTCGAACACCCAGAGAAAAGAAAAAAAGGTACCGTGCCAAGGTAAGTGTGGGGGAAACACAAGTTTTCTGGCCAGCGGAGAGTGAAATATTTGTATGGCTCAAGTTTGAAACATCGTTGTTACATGAGGCAAAAACACGTAAGGAAAGAAGACATTGAGAATGACACACAAAGAAAGAAGAAATAAAGACAAAGAAAGAAAAAATGATATCACTTAACAAATGGAAGAAATGACTGGCCTGTGAAACAGCCGAAGTGCCAAAGAATTGATTGTTGTAGAGGAGAGGAATATAAACTTTTTGGTTTTGTTTATGTATTCCTCATGATAAATAGATCTGATATTCAGGTATGGACGGTTGAAAGGTAATACTTTTCCTCAATTAATAGAAAATTAAAATGCAAATACATTTGCAGGATTTCAGTTGTGAGTTGTATAAGGTCAAGCGCATGATGATGGCTGTTGAGCTCTTTGGTTTCCCGGGGATCTCTGCCCTTGGCCCTTGACATCTCTGCCCTTGGGATCTCTGCCCAGGGATCTCTGCCCTTGGGATCTCTACCCGGGGATCTCTGCCCTTGGGATCTCTGCCCGGGGATCTCTGCCCTTGGGATCTCTGCCCGGGGATCTCTGCCCGGGGATCTCTGCCCTTGGGATCTCTGCCCGGGGATCTCTGCCCGGGGATCTCTGCCCTTGGGATCTCTGCCCGGGGATCTCTGCCCGGGGATCTCTGCCCTTGGGATCTCTACCCGGGGATCTCTGCCCTTGGGATCTCTACCCGGGGATCTCTGCCCTTGGGATCTCTACCCGGGGATCTCTGCCCTTGGGATCTCTGCCCGGGGATCTCTGCCCGGGGATCTCTGCCCTTGGGATCTCTACCCGGGGATCTCTGCCCTTGGGATCTCTGCCCGGGGATCTCTGCCCGGGGATCTCTGCCCTTGGGATCTCTACCCGGGGATCTCTGCCCTTGGGATCTCTGCCCGGGGATCTCTGCCCTTGGCATCTGCTCCTGTCTTTGTCTTGTTTCTTGCTTTCCTGGTTCTTTTTTTTTTTCCTTATTGTATTTGTATTTGTTTACTTATTTGATCCTATTTGGGGGAGGGTTGGATCGGTAGGGATTATTATCATTTAAAAAAAAATTAATTTGTCCGGGAAACCGGTGTAGCAGGCCAGATTATACCCCCGCCAGACTATACCCGGGGTTAAACTGGCCTAGCCCAGAATATCCCCCGGGGTATATTCTGGGCTAGGCCAGTTTATACCCCGGGGTTTACTTTGGGCTAGGCCAGACTATACCCCCCCCCCCCAGTCCAGATTATACCCCCTACTTTTTTTTAAAAACAAGTCAAGACCGCAGTTTATTTCAACTTTAGTTTGAATTGTCCATTATCACTGTCATCAGATATCATATTGAAGCATACATTTTTGACTCTTGTAAATTATGATACATTTAAAAGGAAATAAACATGCTTAAAAAGCGTTGATATACAAAAGGATTGAAAATCCATTGAAACTGATATGATTAAACTTTAACACTAATTTTACTTGTGTCCGTTGGTATTATTATTGTTTTGGTTTTTTTATGATTAGATCTAGTTGTCCATGGGTTAAACATGTATTGTAATTTTTTTGTTTGGCACCAACATTATACTTAGTGGCAAGGTATGAACTAATTATAAGACTCATAAGTGTAAAGTTATCTGAATCTTATTTTAATTTTTGAAAATCAGAAATGTGCTTGATATGTCGGAACAATCAGATCTACATACAAAGTTACACACTGATGCAGAGAGAAAAGGCCGGGAAAGAATACATAGAGAAAAAAACAACAACATTTTAACAACTGAACTGGCAGATGGTGCAATTCCATCATCCAGCAGACATTAAATACTTCACACAAAACTAAATACATACTAAAATTGTTTCACATAATGAATTTAACCTGTCCAGATCCACTTGAAACATTACAGAAAGCTAACCAGTAATATACAATAATAACAATAAGAACACCAAATCATCTTATTTACTCTTGAAAATAAAGAGAATATAATCAATATCAGAATCACCATCATCTTGGAATAATACAAAGATAAGAGGGAATACAAAAATGACCTACACATCATTCTAGAATCTATAAGCAGCAATAATATATGTCTGTACCAAGTACATGTAAAAAAAAATGTGTTAAATCTTCAACTATGCAAGTAGAACTGGACTGAAAGCTTTAGCGAAGTAGCTTTGATAGTCATGTAAAATGACAGATTAAATCCACTGAGACAACAGTGCATTGCAGAAAGTAATTACAGTATGTTATGGCAAAAATTCGATGGATCATGTTGCATGAACATGTCTTGTTAGTAAATTCTTTGATAGCGTATTTGTAGAAATGTATACATTTTATGTAGCTCATGGTTTAAGGCACTGGATTAGTTTCACTCACGTTCGTTGGCATGTTGTAGTTGTTTTTGTACTTGGTTGCCATTGAGTAAAATTTGCACGGTACTGTTTGTTTGGCACTGACATACACTTAGTCCCAATGGATGAAATAATTAACGGACTCATAAAAATGAAGTCATTTTAAATATTTTTTTTGTGTACAAATACACAGTTGTTAAATCCCTTGGCAAGGGAGGTGTTAAGCTTAGGAAGGTAAAGACGGACAAGGTCTTTTTTTTATATTATTATTATTTCACTCGCGAGTGACATACCCTTATTCACTATAATACATAGATTCAATCTTTCAAAAGCCTTGCAAACTAATCCAGTGTCTTAAATCGTAATGTCCATGAAATGTATATATCTTTCTACAAATAACCTATCAAAGAATGATACTCACTAACAAGAAATACTGTTAATGTAACATGATCCATTGAATTTTGCCTCAACATGCTATATATCTAATTACCTTTTACAATGCACTACTTTTGTCTCAGTGGACTTACTCTGTCGGCCTACACAACTGTCAAGGCTATTTCACTAAAGCTTTCTGTCCAGTTTTACTTGAATATTTGAAAAGATTTAACACGTTTTTTATATATATAGTTGATACACATACATTGCTGCTTATAAATTCTAGAATGATTTGTAGGCATACGCTGCCATTTTTACACTCCCTCTCATATCTTTGCAATTTCCAAGATGATGATGATGATTCTGATATTGATATTTCTCTATATTTTCAAGAGTAAATAACATGATTTCGTGTTCTTATTGTTATCATTATTACTGGTTAGCATTATGTAATGTTTCAAGTGGATCTGGACAGGTGGAGTTCATCAGTAGCAAACATTTAGTGCCTATTTAGTTTTATGTCTGCTGGATGATGGAATTGCACAATCTGTCAGTTGGATTATCATTATGTTTTTATTTTTTTTTTCTGTGTGTTCTTTTCTGGTCTTTTCTCTCTACATCATTGTAACAAAATATACAATGCATGCTTTACTCATGGCCAACCAACTATCAAAATAATAATAATAATAATAATAATATCATCAACACACACGAGTGAAATTAATGTTGAAGTCTAATAATGTCAGTTTGAATGGATACTCAACTCTTTTGTATATCAATGCATTTTAATGCATGTTTGTTCCTTCTAAAATGTATCATGATTTACAGGAATCGAGAATGTATGTATGTACACCAAAGTAAACTAAGGCTGAAATAAACTGTTATTATTATTTTCTCTAAATTGCATTATGACTTGTTAGTGTCAAGAATGTGTTCATGTTTGTATTAATATGATATCCGATGACAGTGATGAAGAACAGGCTGAAATAAACTGTGGTCTTGACTTGTTTTTTAAAAAAAAGTAGGGGGTATAATCTGGACTGGGGGGGGTATAGTAACCCCGGGGTATAAACTGGCCTAGCCCAGAATATACCCCGGGGGATATTCTGGGCTAGGCCAGTTTAACCCCGGGTATATTCTGGGCGGGGAGTATATTTTGGCCTGTTACACCGGCCTTGTTAGGCCTTTTCTACTCTAATTTTAGGGGCGTTTTTTTTTTCTTAATTTTGGCGTCTTTGACAGGGTACAGTTTTGAAAGTGTTTCTTTTTTTCTTTCAAATCATAGCCTATTGAACCTGTAAACTTCAAGGATTTTTAGTACTAGTTCTGTTGGGCTGTTCCAGGTATTTTATTTTTTACTGTATTTGGACTTCAGATGAGTTCCGTAGTTACACTTTCCCTTGTTTTTTTTTTGTTTCGTTTTGTTTCTTTCTTTCTTCCTTCCTTTCGTTTCTAAATGTATGCATGGAATTTATTTTACCTGTACCAGATTGCATGACTGGCTTAATAATCTTCTTGTTTACGAAAAAAACAATGGGTTTGTATTGTAATCGCTGATTTGTCTATTCACAGGGTCTGGCAAATACGTGGCGTTCTGACGCTGCCACCAAAGACGACTCGGTCGTTCAACGTCAAATACTTGGCGTGCACTGTGGTGTTGTCAGCGTTCTGCCTCTTCCAGCTGCACAGATATGTCAGGACGATTGTCCACGCTAAATACATCGAAGAGATCCGCTGGTACAATTTCCCCCAGACGTCTGTAGCTTGCTCAGTGTCTGAAGAAACGGAGAAGGACATGCTCACCCTTTTGTCCCGGACTCTGCAAATTCTACACTCATTCAACATCACGGCAGCCGTTTGCTACGGAACTCTATGGGGTGTTTTACGCAACGAAAACCTTTTACCTTGGGACACCAACATAGACCTTTGCGTCATGGATTCTAATTTCAGCTCCATTGATTTATCAAAGTTGCAGTCGGTACTGTCTCGTGGTGACATCATTCTTTCCGACTACAACTCTTGGCGAGGTGATTATTCGCTTAACTTCCGCAGTGTGTCTGGATCTTTGACGCTATTTTCTGACTGCTCGGCGTGGTACTATAAAACTCATAGTGAACTTGAAGACAATGTGCCAGAATATCTGCCAGCGAGTTCTCACGGACGTCTGACCTGGTTGTGTCCGGCAGGTCTTGGCTTCTGGTACCTAAATTCCCTGCCCAACGTGTACCAAGCCTTTCCCAGGTGGTTACTGGTCCCTCCTTTCCCCTGGCATCCCTTGGCCGGTATCTCTGTGCCCGTCCCACATGACAACTTTGAGATGCAGAAATACATGTACCCACAAGATTGGTGGTTGGAGAAAGCACCCCCGAGCTGCAGTAGCATTCGCGTTGCCAATCATGCATGATTGTACCTGCAGCATAAAGACCGGTGTTTTCTGAAAGGCTGGGATTACACATGTTGTCGACTTGATTGTGCCCGTATTGTCTGCCTTGCATAGAAACATCACAGAGTTGAGGTGGTTCTGGGTACAATGTGTAATTATTCTGGGACCACACCCTTTGTTTACCTAAGCTTGTTTTCGTGGTTATATACATGTTATTAGTGTGTGGGGGGGGGGGCGGAGGGGCGGGGCGGGGAGCGCGATAGAGAGATAGAGCGAGATAGATAGATAGAGAGAGAGAGAGACGGGGGAGGGAGAGATAGAGAGAGAGATAGAGCGAGAGAGAGTGAGAGACAGACATGAACTTCTACGTGTTAAGTATTTCACTCTGTTGAGCCCTGCATGCCTGTTTATATTTCCCTATGCCAAACTGTGAGAAAGGTTTAGTTTAAGTATTTTCAGTGTTGAGCTCTGCATCCTTGTTCATATTTCATTATGCAAATTTGTGAGAGCCGTGTAAAAACGTAATTTTAAATGAAAACAAAAACAACACAACAAACTGACGATATCTTTGCCTTTTTGCCATCTCAGAAAATCTAGGGATTTTTGTGTTTTTGGGCCGTACATTAGCCGAGAGTTGGGCAGTAGCAAGAACTGTGCACAACGCTCAATCAGCATTGGAACGTTTTTCCCGCCCGCTGGTCATAGGACATATACGATGTTGTCGTTGGTGATCCAGATTGAGATGATGATAGTGGTTCGTCTGACAAGGGCTCAGCGGTACTATCTAAATAATAGTGATGTATTGATAACTTAAACATTATGTATAGCTGATGGGTTGATAAGATCATAACTAGATCTATCACTAACAGTGCGCCTTTCTACCATGAGCGGAATCAAAATAGCTGAACTGAAAAACTGTGCCCTGGATTTGTTTGAAAAGTTTTGCATTGACGCATATTTCAACATTAAATTTTATGGAACTATTTTTTTTACTTGTTGGACTGTAGCCTGATGTTGAGTTTGTTTCTTTTGGCTTTATAAAAACATAATCATTACAGCAAATTAATTTTCACAAAACTTGCTCAGTACTAAACTGGCATACACCTGAACGCTGAAGAATAAAATAAAAGCATATTAAGTTCCAGCTTGCGTCTTATGGGGGGAAAGTTAGAGCGCTGCAGTTTGTATCCTCTTGTCATTTTTCTTTGTTTCTGAAAAGAATAAATTCTAGTAGGTTCTCTATGGTTTCCTTTGTTTCTGGCATATAAGCTCTTTAGGAAAACAACATTTTCAAAAAAAAAACAAAAAAACCCACTATTTCTATTTGGACATATAATAAGGTTCAGTATTCGTCATGATTATATTCATTACTTGTCACACAAGTCAAAACTGTCTAGAAAAAAACATCGTGAGAGGAGTTGCTGGGAATCTCCGCTGGACTGGTCACGTGACATGTGGTTGATAACTGTTTCCATATCATCGGGTATTTCCCATATTGTTGTATGTGACATTTTTGCCTTTTCGAGAAAATGAGGATTGAAAGTCAGTAACACAAAGCAAACTAAAAAATAAATAAATAAATAAAAAACAAAACCAATATAAAAAAAACAGAAAATGAAATCGGTGCAGCCACCACGGTAGTTAAAATCTACACATGCAAAATTTGATTACTGTAAGTGTTCTAAAGGAAAAAGCCTTTGGCATTCAATAGAATATGTGAAATATGTAGAGATCTTCAATCAATTCTCTGAAAATCAACGAAACGACCATAATCTGATTATCCTTTTCCTCTTTTCATCCGAGAACTTTGAAAATTTTACATTTCATGTCTTGTAGATTTAGAGCAACATGGAGAATTCAACGGTTTAACACTTCAATGGCGAAGCTGGAGTGCTATAATTTATGTTTTTATAAACCGTGTTACTTTTGGGTGTGAGTACTGTGGGTATTTCGCTCATTCCAGAACGCAAATCGAAACTTTTAAAAGAAAGCGTGGGAAATATCTAATACTTAATAGTAATAACTTGTAACGGGATGAAACAAAATCTTAGCTGACACACAAAAGAGTGTTCAGGACAATGCACCGTCAGCATTCAACGGGTTAAAGAGCCTGTAAATGTCAACTTTTCTTACTATACGTCGTTATGATAAGTTTAATCTAGAACTTTCTCATTTTCCTGTTACTTCAATGAACGCGTAACTTTCCTTTCATGATTCCATTGCCCTTGAAAATTGCCTTCTCCTAGCGGTGCCGTGCGCTCCACTAACTGAAGCAATGGACAACAGTCGAAAAGGAAACCATCAATATGAGTCATGTGATCCACAGTAAGATGTGGCAGTAACTTCAAATGAGACCAAAAATAAAAACAACTATATCACGTACAGCCCCCCCCCCCCTCCCTCCTCCACAAGGAATTAAAACAAACAAACAAGAAAAGGGGACAAGGTGGCTTTGAGGGAGGGGACACGGTGGTCGAGGCAGGGGACACGGTGGTCTAGGCAGGGGACACGGTGGTCTAGGCAGGGGACACGGTGGTCGAGGCAGGGGACACGGTGGTCGAGGCAGGGGACACGGTGGTCGAGGCAGGGGACGCGGTGGTCGAGGCAGGGGACACGGTGGTCGAGGCAGGGGACGCGGTGGTCGAGGCAGGGGACACGGTGGTCGAGGCAGGGGACACGGTGGTCGAGGCAGGGGACACGGTGGTCGAGGCAGGGGACGCGGTGGTCGAGGCAGGGGACACGGTGGTCGAGGCAGGGGACGCGGTGGTCGAGGCAGGGGACACGGCGGTCTAGAGGTCGAGCCCCATTATATATCAAGGACTACCATATGAAAGGACGCGCACGGCCGATCTTCTGACTTCGCTAACGAAGGCCATTTGATTATTCACACCTACAGCCTTATTATGACACCTAAGACTAACCAATTGTAACCAATGTTGCATCCAAACATAATCTCGTTAAATAAAGCAGTTTTTACCACAGTTAATGACGATATCATACAATAGAACCTCTGGCATAAGACCTCAGTATGTAATAACACATGCAATTTGACCTTGAAATCAACTTTTTCTATTTGATTTTTTTTAACCACCTCAATTATAGCCCATTCCATGAATCAGGACCATTTCTGTAGTCTTATAGCAATGGTTCCTCTGTATACAGAAACGAAAAATAACTCACCATGTTGCAGCCCAAATTAGTCAGCGAGCCGTGCCTTCTTGATGGAGGTCTGGTACAGAGCTGAATTTCTTTGATGCAAATTATGAATCCCATGCAGAAGAACATTTATTTTGCCAGGCGTCGCAGCAAATGTTTAGAAAATAATCCAAAACCATAGTAGGTGTTCATGGTGAGAAGAATGTTGACAAGTCTTTGACGGCAGCATGCTTTATGTTTGGATTTCTTCCCAAAGCACAAACCAGTCCTTACGAACTCATATGTGCACACATGTGGGACAGTCAAACAACCCCTTGAAACTTCTTGGACGAAGTCTTTTACTTCGCTTGACAAAAAACACTTCAGCAAGTGAACTGAATCGTACAACAAATACCAAGCTCGCTGATCATTCAAAGGATGTACAGTCTCAAAGTCAGTTCTTCTTGTGAATAATTTGCAGTATTGCTGATTGATTTTATGATTGTCAGTCATGGACCCTAAAACAATCCCACCTGTCTTCTCAACAACAGCAGCAGCTTCCTTGACAACAGTGACTTGGTAGGCAGCTGTTAGGTTGTGAACAGGGGTAACAGATACCATAACACTAGGTCCACCATGCAAACATTTCATCATGACACATAACATAGAGCTTGCCTTGGAGTCTGGGTCATTTTTTGACATGCCATTGAGAACACCCCCTGAAAATGCGAGTCTTTCACTTCATCGACTAACAAAAAACAATGTTTCTGCTGAGCATTCTTTGCTTTCTGAAATTTTTTCTCCAGTACTTGGTCAACATCTGTGGAAGAGATCATAGACTGCAGCTTTCGTCTACTTGGGAGAACAAGAAAGTCACGCAGTTGATGGTAATTACAGTGAGGGAAAGATTCAATTGCAAAGCATTAATCTGCCACCGACAATTCCTTGTCATATATGAGTTGAAGCTGTCTTGTAAGAAATTTGAGTTTCTTGCCTTTGGCAGCTTTAAGCGACTCGTAGGCTTGAACTTGTTGAAGAGTCGTTGCCACTTTTTTAACAACACCATCCACAGGAAGGTCATAGTTAATCGCTGAGTGCACAGCCTCAAAGAATTGTGTGTAGGATGACAGACCAGTGTTTGGACTTAAGATTTTACCCAAAGGCACGTTAATCCCATTCTTGAAAGCAGAAAGAGTAAGAGGTGAACACAAAGTAGATTTGTTGTGAACAATTATTGACAAGAAACTCTCTCTGTAATCTTTCACCATGAAAATACACACAAATTTGTCTTCTGGACGAGATATGAGAAGATTTTCATACTTTTTTAACAACTCTTTGTCAGGAGAAAACTCAGAAAACGAAGTGATTCTGTCTTTCTTGATGAAATAGTTCAGCTGTTGATCCTCAGCTTTAGGCTCGCGTGGTGCTGGTTTTGGTGTTGGCAAACAAGAAGAAGGAACATTAAAAATACTTGGTGGCAACACAGGCCGAGTATGCCCACCTGGTATCTTGACCATAGGTGTATCCGCTGGCCAATGTCTCTCACATATAAAAAAATTTGTTGGGTCGACAACGAAATCCTCACGTGGGGGGAGAACGTTCAACCATTAACTGTTTTTCTTGTTCGTCTTTAGGTAGTTTAAACACACGGCATTTGTTAGATTCGTTGTAGTTGCCTTTGCAGTTCACAACACCACACTTGTTTGGCATTTTGAAAGAATATAAATCCCACAACTTGCAAAAAATATCCACCAGTATCACATTGTTTCACATGTCTGTTTCAATGTTTATATTTTCCCACACAACCAAAGCACTTGTTCCGGTAACGTAAACATCCGGGAGAAAAAGAGTGCAAGCTTTCTGCACTAGATCTAGGCCTAAAAATAAAAGTTTTGGCGTGTTGGATATTCACTAAGTAAATTAATGCTAACAAATCGTATGGAAAATGTGTTTACTTACTTAACTGACATAAACTTCATCGCATCTTATTAGTCTAGATTACTACGCTAAAGCGCACTATTACGTTCGGTCTAAAAATAGACTATTCATCAGAAACTGGGTCAATGCAATGGCCTTCGCTAGCCAAGTCAGAAGATCGGCCGTGCGCGTCCTTTCATACAGTAGTCCATAAAGGCTCACGAGTTTGACTATAAGTACTTAATGACTATGAGATAGAGAGAGACAGAGAGACATTCCGTGACACCCCCCCCCCCCACCCTGGCGTAAATCTGCGGTTTTTTGTGGGGTTTTTTTTTTTGCCTACAAGTTTTTTCAATCACAAATAACCAAATGTTATCATTTCAAATGTTGTTCAATTTTTATGTGAACTGTGTTTTATTCTCATAAGAAAATGACTGTAGACTGGTGGTGCGATAACTGGACATAATGGAAAGGACGCCTGCAGCTGGTGTCGTTGCGATAGTGATAGTGATAATGGTTTGTCTCAATTCACCCTGTAAATGTTGCACTCCTCAAATTTCAGATTCTTTTTAACATACAAAATTCTGCCATAATAACTTTCGGAAAAAATCTAATGTTAGCGATAACCTTGAAAATTTATAACAAAATATTTCTATGGTCTTCATGCACGAGCTAGACATTTCTGTGATGACAAATTCAGAGTGAAGTTCAAGTTGAAGTTTATTATAAACCTTTGAGCGGCCGATTGAAAAACACACAAGAATAATAAAACATTTTACGAAAAAATAACAAAAAAACTTGTTAAAAAAATTCTCTGCTGCTTGATTCTTGCTGCCCAAATAATTCCAACAGTGGAATGCATACAACAAATAATGTAATTTAGTTGCTAAATGCTATGTCCCGGGAAGCCATCATCGTTCAGTACCATTTCACAATCCCCCCCCCCCCAACCCCCATCATTTCCGCAGCTTTATTCATCATGACCTTTGACCGTACATAAAACTATCAATGAAAGAGTTCAACATTCAACTTCACACTAAAGAAAAGTAAATTTTTGACTCCTTTTGTCCTAAAACTACAAAAAGTTTGCTCTACATTCTGTCTATCCTTTTGCTCCTCCCTACCAGCCTACAGTGTGACCGTTCTCGTGTCCACGTGCTGCGTCCAAACTCACCCCCCCCCTCCCCCCCCCCTCCCATTCCCCCTTTCCCGCCTTTATGTCCACAACTGTGCAAGAAATGCAATGTGATTAAACAAAACAACAGACAAAGGGTTGGTTTCGTTGGACTCCACACAACTTGGGACTTCTCCCATTTTCAAAATGACATGAACCTCAAAAGGCATCAGACAACATTCCCCTTGCTGCAGCCATCTCAACATGGCCTCAGCGCATAGACTGGCTGTCTACAGCTCAAGTTTGGTCACATAAAATGAAACATGCTAATGGCATGATAAATTATAACTACTATAAGTGTGAAGTTTCTTCACTAATTTGACTGCAAAATTATATTATTAATATCAGGATTCAGACCCTGTAGCGCACTGAGCAGGGGAAATAACCTTACTCAGCAGAGTCTGCCATGTGAGGAGTTCTAGCCCTTGTACTGGGTACTGGTCAGCACTAGTTCTGTTCTGCCTTTGCTTCAAATATGGCAAAATCCTGTAAAATAAAAACATGAAATAAAATAAAATAAAATAAATGGACGGACTAAACTACAGAATTTTCTCCAACCAAATGTTCGACTTTTGACCAGTCATTGGCTACTTGGAAGTTGGTAGGCCTAAAACTAGGGCACCATGGACTCAACTGTGGCTTACAGCATTTGGCATAAACTCTGTTTTCATTGCTGGGATGAGTTTGTCCACCAGCTTGAATTATTCACCTGGTCAGAGGAAACTTCTAGATTAGTCTGGCCACCTGGCCGTCCTAAAAGGGCCGTGGGTGGTTGGTGGGCAGTTCTGCTGGGGTCTCCTACTACTGTGCAGCTCTATTCTGTCTGTTCTGTCGCTTCTTCCTTGCACAGTGTGGCCGGTCGCGTTTCGGTTTGCGTTCCCCAACACAAACTCAAATCCAAGCTCACTCAAAGCGGCTTTTGTTAGGGGACCGTGGTATGGTGGTATGTTATATACTAGTAAATCTCTAGCTGAACAGCGACCACGTCCACATTTTCTGTTTGGCTTTATAATGAGACTACTGTGCCCTAATCAAAGTCTCCTATAAATAATACTTCAACAGAGCAATCAATTCCAAATCATATTTCATGGCACGGTGGTCACTTTCTATGAAATTTGTGGCATCTGGACATCACCTGACCATGCAAGCGTCACTCTATGAAGCTGGTATGGTCATCTTACACGGACAGTGACTCTTCCATTCGTGTGAAGCTGGTAAACCCTTTTAAACTAAAGCCTTGTACGGGTTGTACAGCATGAATGTAAATTTGTAGTAACTATGAGGGAGAAGAGAGAGAGAGGCAGAGAGGAAGAGAGAGAGGAGAGAGAGAGAGAGAGGAGAAAAAGAGAACAGAGAGACGGGGAGGAGAGAGAGAGAGGAGAAAGAGAGCAGAGAGAAAGAGAGAGAGGAGAAGGAGAGAAAGAGGAGCGAGAGACAGGGAGGAGAGAGAGAGGGGAGAAAGAGAGAGGAGAGAGAGGAGAAAAAGAAGAGAGAGAGAAAGGAGAGAGAGAGGGGAGAGAGGGAAATAAGAAAGAAGAGAGAGAGAGGAGAGAGAGAGAGGGGGGAGAGATGGAGAGAGAGAGGGAGAGGAAAAGCGAGAGAGAGGAGAGAGAGAGAAGGAAGATAGAGAGAAAGAGAAAGGAGAACGCGCGAGAGAGAGACAGACTGACAGAGAGAGACAGAGAGAAAGACAGACTGACAGAGAGAGAAAAAGAGTCAGTATTTAAAGCACCTTGAGTCTACTGTACGAACACATGCAGTGTATGATGAATACTCCATGAATACTCCATGAATACTCCAGGTTTATTGTAAGCCTTTACCGCCTGTACATTTTTATCTATTTATTTATTCTTTTGAGCTTCTATTTCCAGAAATAACCACAATCTGACATTATTTTGTGGCATGTTTTCATATTGCATCTGAGGTGAAAACTCGTATCTTGAATCACCAGATTTTCTATCCATTTGACAACAGCCAATCTTTGTACAGCCGTGATCAAGGGCAATAACATTAAATAAATACATAAAGTCAATCACGATATTGATACTGTCCCTTTGATCCAGTTCTGTCAGGCTGAAGTGTGGCATTCAAGCTAATCATTGACTTGACCAGACCTCACAGTCAAGCTAGTCATTGACTTGACCAGACCTCACAGTCAAGCTAATCATTGTCTTGACCAGACCTCACAATCATTCCACAATTGCCTAAGTCATGTTTTAGTGTTTTTTGAAACGCAAAGAAAACTGTTTACTTTGAATATATTGGTAGCTCTTGTCAGGGGAGGAGGGGGGGGGGGGGAGGGGGGGGGGGTAGTTTACATGGACAGTTGCAGCTGACCAGTGAACACAGCTCAGTATTTTCTCTTTTTGGCTCTGTAATTTGACCATTGACCACATCTCCTCGTACCAGCCTGGAATAGTGATTTAGGTGGATCTGGGTTTTCCTTTAAAGGGTTAGAGTTAGGGTTAGGGGTCATAAGTCAGGGAAACAATGCAACTGCTGAACGGTGCAACATACCTGACTGATTCAAGTGAGCATTAAATTCATCTCAGAAACACCAAAACAAAAACACCATAATTTGGCTAAGGCAGTTGTGACCTGACCGTGAAGCAATACTGATCTTACTGGAGGATAATGGTCGCCTAGCTGAGTTCAGTAGTGCCAAACTCGAGCATAGTTATGTACTTCATGGGTGCCATCTCAGACTGAGAGAGTAGGTGTGTGTGTGTGTGTGTGTGTAGATTTGGTGGGGGTGAGGAGGTCGGGAGGAAGAGGCTGAGGTTACTCACCAGAAGGAATACAGCAGCCAGCATCAAAGATTTGTGTTTCAGCTCCAGCTCTCGTGGGACTGTGACATGGTGGGGGGGGGGGGGAGGGGGGGGAGGGGGGGGGGGAGGAGAGAGAGAAAAAGAACAAAAACCTTCAATGTGTAACCTATAATGCAAACATGAGCAACATTTCTTACAGTAGTTAGGGCCAGACCTGTACAATGTAAGTGGAGATGCAGAAAGCTGGTTGCTCTCCCATGACATTCAAGCCCCGTTGTTCTACACGTTATTTATTTGGATGTTGTTTTTTTTAAAAACTTTCTTGTGTGTGTGTGGAAACGGTTTCCACGTGACACACAGTGTGGGCAGTGCTGCGTGGTGCTTTACCGTGACGTATAATAATTGGGCGGCGAGCCACCAGTCTGGCGCTACGCCAGCCTTGGTCTGGTTCAGTCCTGAATCTTGGTTGAGCTCCTGTTCCTTGAATTTGATTACTAGTGATGTATTGGTTAAACACATTTGATATGGTTTCCTCTACAGAACACAATGTTCCTCGCCTGGGAAGCGGTTAGATCTAAAGCTTGATTTCAAAACCTTTGTACACATTGACATAATTCTTTTCAGATCCACACAAAAACATTTTTTGAGAATTTTTACCAATGTAATAACATTTATAGGGAACTGAAATGCGGAAGTCCTGAATACCAAACGAAAACAAGTTGCTCAAATAGACTGTGAAGGGCACTAAGTGACCGCTATCCTGCTGACGTGCCATTAAACCCAAACTCAAACTCAGAATATCCACAATTTGTAATCCTTCCGTCATCAAGGACAAACAATTTTAAATGAAATATATAATATTATTCTGTGTGAAGGGATGGGCAGGGATGAGATTTGTGAGAGAAGCTGGAAAATACTTGAGTATTCTTACGCAACCAAGTTATTACAGAATTCTCAAGAGACTGTAAAGTGTATGTCAAAGGACACAGGCTTATGCCATGGTTTCTTTCCTTCCTATAGTAATCTCTCTCTCTCTCTCTCTCTCTCTCTCTCTCTCTCTCTCTCTCTCTCTCGTATTCTGCCGCTCTGTCTCTCGCCCTCACACATACATACTCTGTCCCTCACACACACTATCTCTCTCCTTTTCTCTTTCTCTCTCCTCTGCCTTTTCTTAGGCATTGTCAAATATTCTTGACACCCAGCCAGCCAGCAAGACAGACAGACGGACAGACAGACAGGTAAGCAGACAGACAGACAGACAGACAGACAGACAGATAGATAGATAGATAGATAGATAGATAGATAGATAGATAGATAGATAGATAGATAGATAGATAGATAGATAGATAGACGAACAGACAGACAGACAGACAGACTCACAGGTTAGGGCATAGGTATGTGCTTCACTGATGACCTCGTTCAGCACACCATCCCAAATCTTGCTGATGTTCCCCACCGCCGTGCCGTCACCCACAGGCTTGATCTGATCAAACAAGACAAGGGAACTAACCATTAGTAAACCTACCCAAGCAGTAAACTGTGGGATATTGAAATTGACATCTGGCCGATTTTGAGGTTTTGCCATGAAAGTGATTCTCTCACTCCTAATTTCATTATGTATTAGTGACGTCATTTCAATTGGTTAAAAACTTTTCGAAAAACGTGTTTGTGACGTCATGTTGTATGCGTTTTAGCCCTTTTGCCGACCAAACTTCAATCCTCATTTTCTCGAGAAGGCAAAAATGCATAATTTTTATACAATAATGTAGCAAATATCTGAGAAAACAGTGCCGTGTGAGACTTGTACAAATTCCCGTGGCTTGAGAATCAAGAATTGTTCCCTTTTAGTGACAAACATTTCACGGGAGTTATTTTTTTTTCTTTCACGGTGACAAGTTGAAGAGTTTTCCAGTCAAAGCTGCTGCTGACAGGGTCAGGCCCAGTGGGACATGTAGGCCCTTTGTCAAACTGCTCATCACGCCTTTGTGTAATGAGTGCTAAGTACATGATATCTGATTTATGTATGGACGCCTACATTTTGTGTAAATGATGTAAGTATAAGTAATAGGGCAGAATAAACTCTAGAACGATTTGATTTATTTTAAAAAAGGCACTGGCAAGCAATTTCATTCACAGTCATCTTTCCTGGAGTTTAATTGAGAAATACATTTTTAGACAAAATCAATTTGGAGTATAAGTTGATTTTAGCTATCGTGCACGCCATTACTTACCTGTAGTCATTCCCTAGTGATATTTTGAATCTTCTTTAAAAGGGCAAGATCTTATGGTGGGATTTTTCCCCAGTGGAAGATCTTGGCTTTTTTTTTTTTAAAGATCTTGGGATTTTTCGGCTTTTGCAGACTTGCTACTATGTCTTTTTTTTAAAAAACGACTTTCCGCACACACTGCCGTTTGCAGCAAGACATTATGAAACGTGAATAAAGCCAAAATGGGCCAAGGGGCAGTTTGAGATTCCCTGTGTGTGAGGATCTGCGTGATGTAGCTTACTGACGTTGTTTAGTTTAAATTCAAATGTAAATTCAAAGTGTATTTTAGGGGGTTGGGAAAGATATTGGGGTTTTTTTCTACGGTTTTTGAAAATCTTCACCGGCAAGGCGGTACAGGAGACATGGGATACCAAGACAAACCATACCTGCTATGAGCATGTGTCCGCAAACTGCGCGCGTACCACTTGCTGAGCTATGGTGGGCACTAGTTATTTGTCGTTCTATTTCTGTTATAAAGGCATGGGGTGGGCGTTTGTTGCATTGTTGACATCGCAGATTGGCGTTCAGCGCGGCGGACGGAATTTGGCGCGTTGATTCGTCTCGGTACCCCATGCGTCGGGTGTCAACACCTACCGGAAAGTCCAGATCCGCCGTGCAGCCACATGGACATTGACAGGGACAACACATAGCCCAGATCTCATACAGCTGATTGTCGTCCTCGTCAAAGATACCAAAGCGCAACTTGCAGCAAGAGTTCCTGTGTTACATACACAAATACACAACATCTCCCACAAGACACATCAATGTTAAGGACCTCAGCTTGGGGTAAAGATACCGCTTTTGGCAAGGTCAAAATGTGACAGAAAGAAAAGATTGTCTGTTGCAAAAGTCTCCGTGAGAGAAAGTCAGACACGATACAATAAATATAAAGGAAATGGAAAGACAGAACGAGCTTTTGGTCCGTTGGTCCGTGGATCTGTTTGTCTTTCTTCTTCTCCTCATGTATGCATCCCGTCATCCGTGGATCTCTCCGTCCATTTGATTGGCTCTCTCTACGCATCCGTGAGTTCATCCGTCCGTAGATCTGTCTGTCTGTTTGATTGGCTGTTTTCTACCCATCTATGCGTCTGTCCGTGGATCTGTCTGTCTGTCTGTCCATTAGTTCGTCCGACCATGGATCTGTTTTATGTCTGTCTGTCTTCTACCCATCTATGCATCCGTCCGTGGATCTATCTGTCTGTCTTTTGCACAGACTGGCTGTGAAATTCTGATAACTCTATGCAATGTTGCTCAAAGAAACAAAGACAAAGTCGGTGTTCTTACATCATTCTGACTGAGCCCAGAGTCCGTCCATACTTGTCAGTGACAGTGATGGGGTAGATGCAGCAACCATCAGCACACCAGCAGCACCCCACACAGCAGCGAAAGACACGGGTCATGGTCAGCACTTCCTAGAGAAAACAGCGCAAGTCGCATTTTTAATTGGCAACCGAGCGGATGGCTACTTAACTGTCCGATCATAATGTCTCTGACTCACGAACTGGTCTCTCTCTCTTTCTCTCTTTCTTTTCAGTCTCACACTCACTCATTTATGTAATGGAGTGAACCATTACAGGGCTGAGTTACTTATAGCTCACTGTAGTGAAAGGGAGATAAACCTGTTTATTTTGACTAGCTGGACCACTAGATCTGGTCAAGGGGAAGTAACCACACAGAAACCATAGATAATCTCCCCTTACTGTTTATCACGCACTTGACATGAGTCATGTAGTGTTGAGTAACATTGCCAACTGATGTACTCACTGCGCCAATTTTAAACCATAGTCTTAGCGTTGTCTGTATTGTCCAGGATTGGTCAATTTAAGTGACCATCCTTGGTGCCAGAACTAGAATCTTGTTATGTATCACTACATTATAGGTTTTGTTTAGTATTTATCTTGTTTAGTAATATTTTATTAAGATAGTGTATTTACAACATACACGAGCAAGAGGGTAGTTCTTTAAAAATGTTTTTATTTGTTTTAATGTTTTATTAGAATTTGCACTTAGTGAACTGTCAGGCAGTAAATGGGTTGCGCGTGTTTGGGTGACGCTTGGATGATGGCGTGGGTCAGTCAGTTCCACCCAAGTCTTCAAGACAGCAGGACGTGTCATTCCGCCCAGACTAACATAAAAGTAAAAGAAGTTGTAATTAATATTATTTCAAGATTTGTGAAGTGCCAGCTTTGGTGATGTAGACTATCAAGTGTGAATTCATTTGGTTAATTCACCGCGCCTATCGGTTGGGTTTATTTTATTGTCTTGTTTATTGTGCTCTTTATTGTCTTGGGTTTATCGTAATGTCTTGTTTATTGTCTTGGGTTTATCGTAATGTCTTGTTTATTGTCTTGGGTTTATCGTAATGTCTTGTTTATTGTCTTGGGTTTATTGTGGTTTATTGTCTTGTTTATTGTATTGTCTATTGTCTGGTTTATTGTCTTGTCTTGTACTTATTGTATTGTCTTGTGAATTGTATTGTGTTATTATTTGATTTGTTTCTTTTCTTTATCTTTTAATAAAATTGTTGTCCTCTCAAAACCTGATAGTTTTGTTTGTGTGTTTGACTGTGTGAGATAGCTACAGAGAGACCGCTCGTGTTACCCGTCCCTGTTACATATTTGGTGTCAGATTAGACAGGGAGACCGCTCGTGTTACCCGTCCCTGTTAAATCTATTTCCCCCCCCCCCCACTCCCTCCCTCTATCCGTCATTCGCTCACTCACTCACTCACGCACTCACTCACTCACTCACTCACTCACTCATGCACACACTCACTCACTCACTCACTCATGCACACACTCACTCACTCACTCACTCACTCACTCACGCACTCACTCACTCACTCACTCACTCACTCACTCATTCACCCAGCCCCTCAACCGCCGACCTAACTGAACCATTCATTCGCATACAAACACCAATTGTTACAAGTCTTATATTATCAACAAAAGTCTGTAACAAGTCATAACTGAACCAAACTTGACCCCCGCCAATGTGTCCAAAACTAAACACTATGCATCATTTGGGGGTCATCCATAAGGTATTTGGGGGCGGAGGTGGCGGGCTTGCTCCCAGTGTCATGGCAGGATATAGACCTTGGGGAAGGAAGCGGGGGGGGGGGGGGCACTTCAAGTCCAGTGGGCCCCTCATACACAGAAAATACGCAGCAAATGACCAAATTTACACATCAAAGTCCGTTATTGCATGCCACGTAATTGGAACTGTCAAGTTATACATTTATGGAATGGTGAGATGAGTTTGTGTAAATACATGTACCCATGTCAAGTCTTGCTTCAGGTGTTTGCTGCAAGTTACTTTCAACATGACATCTCATCGCTCATTCTCTCCTAGTATTGGTAGTGGAACTGGTAGTTCTCACAGCAAAATTTATTAATTTTAAATTAAATAAAAAGTAAATAAAAGAACTAATTTTATTATTAATTTTATTTTTGTAGGGAGGGAGGAAGGGGGGGGGGGCTCTGTGGCAGGAGGCTCTGGGTAATGCCCCCTTGGCCCCCTTATCAATCCGGCCCTGCCCAGAGTACCAAAATCGTCCATGGGGTTGTGGGGGTGGGGGGAGGCGAGTGCTGGGGAATGTAGGTACACTTTTCAGGTAGACAAAAATTAATTAGAAAATTGGAAAAGTTGGGTTTTAATTATTCCATATTTTCTGATTTTGTGAACAAAATGAGTTTTAAGATTGCAATATGGACATCAAATCTAGTGATCATCCTTGCCAAGTGACAGTCTTTAGGCCCGACACAGACTAGCCGGTGTTGACCTGCCAAACCTAGCTGGGTAGAGACGTCACGACATTGAGTGTCAAGGAGATCCCGACAGTTGGCAGGCGCGTGAGGTCTCGTGGAAACTAAATGTGGTGACGTCATCAGCCAACTGTACGGCCAATCAACATGGGCTAGTGCGGCCCTGGGGCTTCAAGTTTTCTGAATGTCAAGGCCTTGTCATGAACATTCAACATTCTGATGGCGATACGCTGGTGCAAGGGGTCAGGTGGACTTGAAGCCAGGTGATTGAAAATCCTGCCAGCTTCCGTACAGTAATTCCACCCAGATTTTATACAGGATTTCCGTCGGGTTGGTAGGATTGGGGAGGGGTCTGAGCATATTTGTCAGGAGAAACAAAAAAACACGGAATCATTTTCTTTGTCTCACTTACAATGACAACACGAAACAAAACAAAATAAAAAATGATTTTCAACCTTTAGTTGTCAGAATTCAACCTTCAACTAAAACCACAACCTACGGGCGGTCAGGGGCTACAAGCATGCTAGACAGCTCAGTTTCATTAAAAAAAAAGTCGACTTACGATGTGGCCATCGACATACTGACCCACGTCCAGTCCTACCTGATTATTTCCATCCAAAAGATGAATAGTGAAACCTCTCTGCGCCCCTACACACATCCGGCCAAGCCAACTGGATTCTACCAGATACAAATGTTAGAGAGATAAGTAGAAAACTGTTTGAGTAAATTGGTCCTGTTTCGCCTTGCTACATGTACTAGACAGTAGGCAGTGGCGGACCTACATGTTTGGGATCCCGAAGCTTGAACTGTTGTGGGGGTGGGGAGGGGGGGGGGCCTTTCCTAGCCAGCAACAACAGGGCAACATCCAAAAATTTACTCATTTAAAAGAAAAAATTTCCTCAGCCCCCCCCCCCCCCCCTTTCCCGGATTAGGGGCTCTGAAACTTGAGGTTCATCAGTTTCATATGTAGGTACGTCCGCCACTGGCCCCGGAATGAAAGTCCTAACTCGTCTCTAAATCAAGTTTGGTTCTGTACCCTATAAAGTAGATTAGTACTGGCATGCAAAAGGAAAAAAACACAACAACAGATTTTTGCCCTTGGGGGTTGTCAAGAGCAGGTTAAGTTAAAAATGCCGTGCTAGGTCACGAAGTTAGTGTGTTAATTTTTTACGATCTTGTTGATTATGGCCAACGTAATTTGTCCTTGAGCTGTTCTCGTGGGCAGTTTGTTTTGTAACACTTTTTTCTTATAGATGGAAAGAAAGTGGGGCGAGATAGAATAAATGTATAGCTAGGAATGACAGAGCAGTTCTCGACCCCGTGATAAGCAGTAGTATGCAAATAAATTATAATATAGGTAAAAGGGCTAACCAATGAAGGTTAGCGGAAGAATCGCGATACAGCGCAGACCCTGCGGTCCGTGCTACTTTCTTCACTTCATACAGAACAGTCCGTCTGTGATGTTGTCAGTGAGGCCCTGCTTGATGGGTTCAAGTATAATTACAGCATGACCTGATGAGGATCTCGTCATTTGTCCATAGGCCATATTGAAATGAACCAAGCTATTCTATACTGTTTCTGGCCTTAGTGACAGAACAATCGTAAGTTGAATGGGACCAAGCTCGTGATGATTGACATGTTTCCGATAGGAGAATGAGGAATCCACCCACGTGAATGCAGCACGCATAATAACCTCATCTAGAGCTGCAGATAGATTAGTAGTTTTGTATGAATACATGACTGTAAACTGTGTTTGAATTGTCTGGGTGAGGCTGGGAGTTACCAGCCCATCCTTGAATTACATTTAACTGTGCCGACGTCGCTTCGACGGGCAAGACCTAGACCTATAAACTTTGATCTAAATATCTGAGATGACCTTATGTCTCCAGAGACTATATTAGTATATTGAGTACCATACAATAAGCAGTCTATATCTTAGACATATATGGAAATTATTCATTAGATAATTTAGCGAGCATAGAAGCTGAATGATGTTATAGGAACCCTAGAGCTAGAGTGGCAGTGACGTGTTATTGATTATGAAATTGATGCTGCTGATATTTATCATTACCACATAATTAGATCTAGCCAACATTGTTAGTATACTTAAGATAATAAATGTGACCCTGCAGGACTGAGTAACTGAATCTACTCAGGTTGTTCTGTAGTGTGCCAGTGCATGGTATGAAAGTGGATGATTGAACAAGTAATAACACATAAAACTCGATTAAAATGCAGTCGAACCATAAGTGAACGGATCCCCCCCCCCCCCTTCGTAACACAGGAGGCCAGCTCCGTGACACTGGAGGACACACCCTTCCTGAATTGGGAATCCTGAGCTCTGACACTGGAGAGGGACCCCCTAAAGAACTTTTATTAGCTTACTATAACTAACCATAACTTTGTTACCATAACTAACATATATACATGATATATACATTGTATATTAATATATATTTATTGTTTGAATTTCATATGATGTCCTGATCATCCCACTGACCCGACGATGACGGCGAGGGACACCAACCACTCTACATATATCTACCTGTGACTGAACACGAGACTTTTGAACGTGGAAATGAGACCTATGGATCGAGGAATTCAACATCTAAATTCCTAACAAAGTTAAGTGAAACATCCAAGTACCATTTTTGAGGAAGTTGAGGTGCTTTCCTTCCTCACTATTTACAGGCTTTTTATCTTTTACTATATGTTTAGTTTAGGAGCGGGAGGTTGGATGGGATCATAGTTTAGCATATCTTCTTTGCCAATCGGGTGCAGAACGTGTATCGTTGGCTATTTGCTATACTGTGAATAGTTCTGTAGGGATCCATTATTCGTATAGATTGTGGCGTTCCTCTTGCTTCCTCACATTTCTTTAGGAAGATGTCTCTCTTGTCTTCTTCTTAAAACTATCTGTACATGAGTTAGGACTTGTAGGGTCTGTTATCGTTCGTTTTAATTGTAAGTCTTGCGTCTTGTTTGTAATGTACCTTTTTTATACATTCGTTATATCGTATTTACCTTTTTTGTTTATACTTAATTTTTTTTGCATACCTGAATCCGTTCACGTGTTGTGACACGATGAGTTAGTTCATGAGTAATCTGGGGTTAATAAGGAGTGAGGTTAATTAATCCTCCTATGTTGTACAGTAGCAACACTGCTTGAGTAAGCATTTTTATTGAATTGTTGGAACCCGTGCAGTTAGCATGCTGCCTGTTCTATGGAGCTTATTAAGCATTATGTATAACCGATCTCGTCTTTATATTGACGAGCCCCCGAGAGGGCAGTACTAGGCTGCTTAGGGAGGTGACTTTTTTTAAGTAGGGATATGTGGTGAATATTGGTGTTATTTTCGGCTGTGCGGCCGCCCGAGGAGCAAAGAATTTATTGTCTCATGGGACTTGTTCGTATCAGTACTGAGGTAATGTCATTATAAAAGACACGTGGTATAGTGAGAGAGAGAGATATTTTTGATTCGTCGCGTTGAGAGAGAGATAATTTTTGACAGTGATAACTGGGACACTGCTTTGTTGAGATAGAAAGAGAGAGAGAATATTTTTGCAGTGGTAACAGAGGACACTGCGTGTTCGCGTTTTGAGAGTTTTTGCAGTGGTAACATAGGACACTGCGTGTGCGCGTTTTGAGAAGTTAAAAAGTGTGGAGGTTTTTTTTATACAACCGATTATGTCTTTAGCTTTCCATAGGCCAGTGGATTAGCTACCGCAATACTGAATGTGAATAATGAATGCAATCGATTGTGACTAAGTACCGAGATGACTGTGCCACTTGACGTGCGCGTGTCCTGCGCTCGCCTCGTGGCATCTCATCTATACCGGATTGGATATATTAGGAAGAAATTAAATCATATTGTTATTGAATTGAAAAGTTCTATATTATTGTTGCATTTAAGGCAGCACCACGCGAATTTGAAATATGAACGTTAAGCTAAGTAACTTTTCGCCGTTTTGGTTGTTTCGGCTTCATTATACGGAACTTCGTTGTAAAATGTAAAACAGACCAAAAAAAATTTCATTACTCTGTTAAAGAGTCTGTCTTGTATTGGGGTTGGATGGCGCTTTTCCGCCTCATTTATGGACCGTGGATGTATTCACATTCTACTGTTCACTGTTTTATGAACAATTTTTACATCCTTTCTTGTGAATATCCTCTTTCCACCAGCGTCATTCTAGACTGTGACCTGAACTACAGACAAACCTGACGCCCTTGTCTGCGGGTCAATGAGATGGAGACATGGCAAACCAAGCCGACCAGAGCTACTGCTGCCATAGGATGCCACAATACTTTAATTAATTATATTGTTCGTGAATGTGCATACAGTTATCAAAATGTGTGTTGACTAAATAGGTCTGAGCATTTTTCTTCATTGAAGCGTGACTGTGTCAATATAGTTATACTTTAATTCACGAGTATACAGTGAAATAATTAAGTATTCTTATAAATGTTCATGAGAAATATGATTGTATGAAGTGACAATATATTTCGATAGATTAGATTCTACAGAACGTTGCATCAATAATTGTGTAATTTGTGTCCATCCATTATGCACGTTCTTAGTTAATTTTTTTTTTTTCTCCATCTTAGTGCTGACTTTTCTACGCTAGTACTTGAGCCCCCCCCCCCCCCCACCCCACAATGTCTTTGGAGTTTCTTAGATCTTATCGTGTACATTTTTCTTAAAATTTCCACTGGGGTGGGGGATGTGTCAAGAGCAGGTTAAGTTAAAAATGCCGTGCTAGGTCACGAAGTTAGTGTGTTAATTTTTTACGATCTTGTTGATTATGGCCAGCGTAATTTGTCCTTGAGCTGTTCTCGTGGGCAGTTTGTTTTGTAACACTTTTTTCTTATAGATGGAAAGAAAGTGGGGCGAGATAGAATAAATGTATAGCTAGGAATGACAGAGCAGTTCTCGACCTCGTGATAAGCAGTAGTATGCAAATAAATTATAATATAGGTAAAAGGGCTAACCAATGAAGGTTAGCGGAAGAATCGCGATACAGCGCAGACCCTGCGGTCCGTGCTACTTTCTTCACTTCATACAGAACAGTCCGTCTGTGATGTTGTCAAAGAGGCCCTGCTTGATGGGTTCGAGTATAATTACAGCATGACCTGATGAGGATCTCGTCATTTGTCCATAGGCCATATTGAAATGAACCACGCTATTCTATACTGTTTCTGGCCTTAGTGCCAGAACAATCGTAAGTTGAATGGGACCAAGCTCGTGATGATTGACATGTTTCCGATAGGAGAATGAGGAATCCACCCACGTGAATGCAGCACGCATAATAACCTCATCTAGAGCTGCAGATAGATTAGTAGTTTTGTATGAATACATGACTGTAAATTGTGTTTGAATTGTCTGGGTGAGGCTGGGAGTTGCCAGCCCATCCTTGAATTACATTTAACTGTGCCGACGTCGCTTCGACGGGCAAGACCTAGACCTATAAACTTTGATCTAAATATCTGAGATGACCTTATGTCTCCAGAGACTATATTAGTATATTGAGTACCATACAATAAGCAGTCTATATCTTAGACATATACGGGAATTATTCATTAGATAACTTAGCGAGCATAGAAGCTGAATGATGTTATAGGAACCCTAGAGCTAGAGTGGCAGTGACGTATTATTGATTATGAAATTGATGCTGCTGATATTTATCATTACCACATAATTAGATCTAGCCAACATTGTTAGTATACTTAAGATAATAAATGTGACCCTGCAGGTCTGAGTAACTGAATCTACTCGGGTTGTTCTGTAGTGTGCCAGTGCATGGTATGAAAGTGGATGATTGAACAAGTAATAACACATAAAACTCGATTACAATGCAGTCGAACCATAAGTGAACGGATCCCCCCCCCCCCTTCGTAACACAGGAGGCCAGCTCCGTGACACTGGAGGACACACCCTTCCTGAATTGGGAATCCTGAACTCTGACACTGGAGGACACACCCTTCCTGAATTGGGAATCCTGAGCTCTGACAGGGGTGCCAACCGGAGTAACAAGTTACAGTTTAGGTCCCACAACTTACAGATCGCACTGCTTTGTTTTCATCCCATACAAAAATATATCTATCGAAATGGTGTTTGTGTGAGTCTCCATTTATATATTTTCCACATCAAAGTAACCGAGTCAGCACACAAATGGATACAGACCAAATCCCATTTCAATCTGAGACTTTTAAACAAATTTTTTATCGTGGCCAAAATTGGCTATAGTCAAGGCCAAGGCAAGCTTTCATATGTACCAAATATTGATTATTCTAGAACGTACACACCATGGCTCTGTTCTCCATCTGCGGAGATTAAACTAGAACACTGCGCTACAGCCATGGTCAAAATACATGTAAAGGAAACAAAGCAAAAAAACACCCATTGTCTCAATTTGATAAGATAATAATTTCTGTTTGACTCTCTCTGTCTCTCACTCTCCCTCACTTTTTTTCTTTCTCTCTCTCTCTCTCTCTCTCCCTATCTTACTCTCTCTCCCATTCTCTCTCACTCATCCACTTTCTCTCCCTCTCCCTATGTTACTCTCTCTCACTCATCCACTCTCTCTCTCTCTCTCTCTCTCCATATGTTACTCTCTCTCCCACTCTCTTTCTCACTCATCCACTCTCTCTCTCTCTCCCTATGTTACTCTCTCTCCTACTCTCTCTCACTCAGCCACTCTCTCTCTCTCCCTATGTTACTCTCTCTCACTCACCCACTCTCTCTCTCTCTCTCTCCATATGTTACTCTCTCTCCCACTCGCTCTCTCTCTCTCACTCCATATGTTACTCTCTCTCCCACTCGCTCTCACTCATCCACTCTCTCTCTCCCTATGTTACTCTCTCTCACTCATCCACTCTCTCTCTCTCTCTCTCTCCCTAAGTTACTCTCTCTCCCACTCTCTCTCACTCATCCACTCTCTCTCTCTCTCCATATGTTACTCTCTCTCCCACTCTCTCTCACTCATCCACTCTCTCTCCATGTTACTCTCTCTCACTCATCCACTCTCTCTCTCTCTTTTCATATGTTACTCTCTCTCCCACTCTCTCTCACTCATACACTCTCTCTCTCTCTCTCCATATGTTACTCTCTCTCCCACTCTGTCTCACTCATCCACTCTCTCTCTCTCTCCCTATGTTACTCTCTCTCCCACTCTCTCTCTCTCTCTCCATATGTTACTCTCTCTCCCACTCTCTCTCAGTCATCCACTCTCTCTCTCTCCCTATGTTACTCTCTCTCTCTCTCCATATGTTACTCTCTCTCCCTCTCTCTCTCACTCATCCACTCTCTCTCTCTCTCTCCCTATGTTACTCTCTCTCCCACTCTCTCTCACTCATCCACTCTCTCTCTCTCTCTCCCTATGTTACTCTCTCTCCCACTCTCTCTCTCTCTCTCCCTATGTTACTCTCTCTCCCACTCTCTCTCAGTCATCCACTCTCTCTCTCTCTCTCCCTATGTTACTCTCTCTCCCACTCACTCTGTCTCTCTCCATATGTTACTCTCTCTCCCACTCTCTCTCTCTATCACCTCCCCTTCTCTCTCATTCTCTGACAGCACTAACACAGCCTCCATTGTTCTCACCCCCCGACACGCCCACTTACCTTCTAGAGCAAAATACACCTGTTGCTGCCGGCTGTTGAATATCCGATACTTGTTTTTGCATTCCCAGCCCAGAGCTGTTTCAAAACAAACAAAGCAGTGAGTAATCGTAATGGTCAAAGTAATCATGCACAGCACGACCGTGAGTATCTTATTGTCTCCCCCCCCCCCCCCCCAAACCCCTTTCTCCTTCCACAGGGAATACTCTTGGGCGCAACCCTTTCTTATGTGGCCTTCCTATGTACATCAGTTGTTGTAACGTTGTGTTATCATGAATCCGGATTTTCCTGAAATTTTCGGGTCTTAGACAGAGCTTCGTCCACATCCAAGGCAGTGACGTGCTGTCTAATGTGTTTTATGTGTACGGACACGGAAACGGAAAGGTCAAAAACCCTTCACGTAGTGACACAGAAAGAATGTTTTCGTGTGAACGGAAAAGCCGTCTCTGAAGACATGGAAACTCTTTCTTTGTACTGCTCGATGGATTTTTGATATTTCCTTCGCCGTTTCCGCACCCATGGAAACACGGCTTTAGATCTGATGGACTGTCAGCTTCCCAGGACATGAAAGTTACACCACCTGAATACACTGCCAAAATGTGGCAAAAGATACAACTTCTTCTTTTAGTCACATTTTGACTTTGATTGCGCGCCTTGCTGAGATCCCACCAAGTTTCTGTTGCTTTTAAAAAAAAAATACTATATCATGTAACTACACTATCAGAGCAAACATAATTGTTCGGTCAAATGACAACCGGTGAATTCTCAACAGCTGTTTTGGCTGCTGGCGCACTGAGACAAGTCCATTTTACGTCAGTTTTGACTCCGTGGGCGAGGTCATTCGCTTGGCATGGTGACTCAAGACAGTCTTGACACGCCCGAACTAGTGACGTACGCGGAACAAACCAATAAAATTAGTATGAATCAAAAACATACGAAAATCTACTTGAAATGATCGCGGATCTGTTGGTGTGACGTCACTTACCATTGTAACAAAACAAACAAAAAATATCAAACTATAGAAGCCCATGGATAGTGACGGCTGAATTCTTAGTGCAGCGCTCAAGTTAATGACGGATAGGTGGTGAAGCTGAAAGACGGACAAACATGGGTGAACAAAGGAGTGTGACAGAACTTTACTATGGATTCGACGGAACGTGGAAACGTCCGTACCCCAGACAAATCTCTGGTGTCTACATGGACGTACAGTGGTCTCTGGTGTCCAGATGGACGTACACGGATCTATGATGTCCAGAAGGACGTACACGGATTTCTGGTGTCCAGATGGACGTACAGATGGACATACAAGGGTTCATAGTGTGGACAGTTACTGACCTTCTAGCATTGCCCTGTCCTTCTTACAGATCAACTTGTCCATGGCAGTCAGCTGTTCCAGGCCTCCAGCGCCTCCTGACTCGTTCATAGTCTTAACTGGACATACACAAACAAATGGTACAATAGAGCAAGCCTGGCAATGAAAAGGTGTCACCTGGTCTATCACCGGCCAAACTTCACAGAATAGATAAATCTAATGTTGTTCTTCCGTCACAACAAAATGTCCTATTTAAGGAATCTCCTGACACAGTTACGACGGAGTTAATAAGAACATGATACCTTGAAACTGTTTTGTTTCACTAAGTTATAAAATTGCTTTAATATGATGTAGACGCTTCAAATCTTGGGAAGATAAATAATGGTCTAAACAATGGGGGGAAAGTGAAGCGCAGGGCTAAAGGAGGGAAGGTAAAGACAGTGAGGGAGGAAAGGAGAAAGTGAGGGAGAGAGAGAGAGAGAGAGGGAGGAAAGGAGAAAGAGAGGGAGAGAGAGAGAGAGAGAGGGAGGAAAGGAGAAAGAGAGGGAGAGAGAGAGAGAGGGAGGAAAGGAGAAAGAGAGGGAGGAAAGGAGAAAGAGAGGGAGAGAGAGAGAGAGAGGGGGGAAAGGAGAAAGAGAGGGAGAGAGAGAGAGAGAGGGAGGAAAGGAGAAAGAGAGGGAGAGAGAGAGAGAGAGAGGGAGGAAAGGAGAAAGAGAGGGAGAGAGAGAGAGAGAGAGGGAGGAAAGGAGAAAGAGAGGGAGAGAGAGAGAGAGAGAGAGGGAGGAAAGGAGAAAGAGGGAGAGAGAGAGAGAGGGGGGAGGAAAGGAGAAAGAGAGGGAGAGAGAGAGAGAGAGGGAGGAAAGGAGAAAGAGAGGGAGAGAGAGAGAGAGAGAGAGGGAGGAAAGGAGAAAGAGAGGGAGAGAGAGAGAGAGGGGGGAGGAAAGGAGAAAGAGAGGGAGAGAGAGAGAGAGAGGGAGGGAGGAAAGGAGAAAGAGAGGGAGAGAGAGAGAGGGAGGAAAGGAGAAAGAGAGGGAGAGAGAGAGAGAGAGAGGGAGGAAAGGAGAAAGAGAGGGAGAGAGAGAGAGAGAGGGAGGAAAGGAGAAAGAGAGGGAGGAAAGGAGAAAGAGAGGGAGAGAGAGAGAGAGAGGGAGGAAAGGAGAAAGAGAGGGAGAGAGAGAGAGAGAGAGGGAGGAAAGGAGAAAGAGAGGGAGAGAGAGAGAGAGAGAGGGAGGAAAGGAGAAAAAGAGGGAGAGAGAGAGAGAGAGAGGGAGGAAAGGAGAAAGAGAGGGAGAGAGAGAGAGAGAGAGAGGGAGGAAAGGAGAAAGGGAGAGAGAGAGAGAGGGGGGAGGAAAGGAGAAAGAGAGGGAGAGAGAGAGAGAGAGGGAGGAAAGGAGAAAGAGAGGGAGAGAGAGAGAGAGAGAGAGGGAGGAAAGGAGAAAGAGAGGGAGAGAGAGAGAGAGAGAGGGAGGAAAGGAGAAAGAGAGGGAGAGAGAGAGAGAGAGAGGGAGGAAAGGAGAAAGAGAGGGAGAGAGAGAGAGAGAGGGAGGAAAGGAGAAAGAGAGGGAGGAAAGGAGAAAGAGAGGGAGGAAAGGAGAAAGAGAGGGAGGAAAGGAGAAAGAGAGGGAGGAAAGGAGAAAGAGAGGGAGGAAAGGAGAAAGAGAGGGAGGAAAGGAGAAAGTGAGGGAGGAAAGGAGAAAGTGAGGGAGGAAAGGAGAAAGAGAGGGAGGAAAGGAGAAAGAGAGGGAGGAAAGGAGAAAGAGAGGGAGGAAAGGAGAAAGTGAGGGAGGAAAGGAGAAAGTGAGGGAGGAAAGGAGAAAGAGAGGGAGGAAAGGAGAAAGAGAGGGAGGAAAGGAGAAAGAGAGGGAGGAAAGGAGAAAGAGAGGGAGGAAAGGAGAAAGTGAGGGAGGAAAGGAGAAAGAGAGGGAGGAAAGGAGAAAGAGAGGGAGGAAAGGAGAAAGTGAGGGAGGAAAGGAGAAAGAGAGGGAGGAAAGGAGAAAGAGAGGGAGAGAGAGAGATTGAGAGAGAGAGGGGGGGATTCTTAGAAAAACAGAGAGAATGAAAGAAAAGAGAAAGAGAAAACATGGAAAGTCCACCCGCCCATTTAAACAGACAGAATCCTCACTACATGATACTCACGCTCAAAACCTGCCATTGGTTGTTGTGTCGTGACGTCATGGTCAAACCCCGACCTGAAATAGAAATGGACGGAAAGTTGTTTCCTTCAGTTTTCAGTTGAGCAGTTGTTATGGGACCGTGGTAGATTACATAGTAAGCTCTAGCTGAACAGTGAACGCGGCTCAGTCTCAGCTCTTTTTTTGGCTTCGGACTTAGGCTACGGTCCCATAACAAGATTGGGAAGGGTTTCATTTCAAGCTGTGGCAGGGGTCAGGGGTCAGAGGGTCTAGGGGTCAGGTGTCAAGGGGTCAGGGGGTCGGGGATCAAGGGGTCAGGGGGTCGGGGATCAGGAATCGTGACTGCTGGAAATGAACCTTAGGAAATGTTTCGACTAAAATGCTTTTCCTTTGAAAACAACAACAACAACAACGACCACACAAAAACTGCGTTTCCTTATTTGTGCAGTAAATTCCAGGTGTGATTTGTATCATCAGTATGTAATTACTACAACAACAACAATAATAATTATAACAATAACCATATTAACAATACTATAACGGAGCCTGAGGTCGAACGTGTAAGCGCCTGAAACTTCGTGACTCCCGGAGGAAAGATGATGAAACTTTTGGTAGTGCCGCAATTCTGGACCACATCTGACGTGGACACATGGACATTGGCCAGTATGAACACATGGACGTTGGTCAGTATTCAGTGTTTGATATGTACATGTAATTATTTATAATTTTTACCTTACCCTTACCAATCACATATAATATGTACACATACATACATACATATACACACACAAAGAGGGAGAGACACATAGAGAGAGAGAGAGAAAGAGAGAGAGAGAAAAGAGAGATTTATCTAATGAATCAAAAAGAAAACAAAAATGATTCATAGACATTCAGCGCGTAATATTGTCTTAATGTGGACACCAGGAATATCTCGCTCAACAGAAATCTGTGTGTAAAAGACCAAAATTTTATCTCTCATTACAGAATCACTTTTCTTTAGGAAAAATCGTATTTTTAATGTATTTATAGAACTGTGTAAAATAATTTTTCACTAGTCATCGGGTAAGCAGATCTGCTGTGTCAAAAACGATAACACTCGTTAACCAGAAAACACACTCACACACCCACCCACCCACCCACCCACACACACAAGACGAATAAAAACTACTACTGTTTACAATGTCACCCAGCAAACGTTTCTTCCTCCGTCACAAATGGCAAAAGAAATTCTGATCTTCTAATTGACAATCCTGGATATCATTTTCACACAGAATGGCGGAATACGTTGGTTTTCCATCACTTGCACACTGATGACATCATATCATGAAACCCAAAACATACGATCACGTTTTCAACTGCCACAATTTATTCTGTTTCAATGTTCACTGACTCTGTTTAGCTTTGAAAAATTTGGCCTGGTTCTTTCAGTTCGTTCACTGCCTAGAGATGTTGCAAAATTTCAGGTCCTAGCAATTATTCGATCTCTTCTCTGATTAATCCAGTATTATTCCAGTTATTTTCCTTGTCTTAGGCAGAAACATCTTGGCCTGGTTCACGAGGCCCATCATAATTGCAGGGATTTACATTTTATACAAACATTGCTAAGCGACGGGGACATAAATATTTTATTCATGATACTAATCTGTCTGTCTATCTGTCTGTCTGTCTGTCTGTTTGTCTGTCTATCTGTCTGTCTGTCTGTTTGTCTGTCTATCTGTCTGTCTGTCTGTTTGTCTGTCTATCTGTCTGTCTGTCTGTTTGTCTGTCTATCTGTCTGTCTGTCTATCTGTCTGTCTGTCTATCTGTCTGTCTGTCTGTCTGTCTGTCAGTCAGTCTGTCTGTCTGTCTGTCTGTCTGTCAGTCTGTCTGTCTGTCAGTCAGTCAGTCAGTCAGTCAGTCAGTCTGTCTGTCTGTCTGTCTGTCTGTCTGTCTGTCTGTCTGTCTGTATATCTACCTATCTATCTATCTATCTATCTATCTATCTATCTATCTATCTATCTATCTATCTATCTATCTATCTATCTATCTATTTGTCTGTCTGTTTGTCTTACTATCTATCTCTATGCATGCCTGTATGTGTCTTATATTTACTGCATTCATTTCCTCTTTCTGTTGGCGGTTTTTTTTTCCTCTCTTAATCAAATTTGACTGACAGTTCCCGGCAATGTTTACTGTTTTTCGAATAAATCCAAAGAAAACTTAAATTTTTCCCCCCCTCCACTTTGCTGTCTTCAACAAGCTGCCATGCTGGAATTTGACAGGACAAGTTTGTTCGCTTAAGAAATAGTTGTATTTGTTGCAGTTATAAAACGCCATCGATGTAATAACAATTATGAGCCAAACGTGTCGCCTTTGATGCCTCTCAGTGACCTCTGCAGGTCATCACAGTGAGTCGCTATGCACGTCCACTGAAAACAGTGTACTACGCTCAAATTCTGGACAAAACTTAATATGCTAGCGCATTGCAAATGCACCTATCAAAGGAACGGATAAAATTAAGTATCATCTTATATCGATCGTTTTCAAGTCCCACCCAAAGCATATTTATACGGTTTGCATGTTATATAATATTGTATATTCATGTATTGATTTCCGAGTCAGCAGGACGCGCTTACGAAGGGAAAGCTAAGTTTATGACTCATACATAGCGCGGGGCCTACTTGACTAGCGACTGTAACACATTTCACACACTGTCTACATTCTAAATGGCAAATTTTATGTGACCCTGACCCTGTAAAATATCACCAGTCCCCCCCCCCCCCCCCAAGAGAGTGTTCGTGAAAAGCTGCATGCCTCAAATGGAGTTTCTCTGCTAACCTTAAGCCTTCCCTCATCCCTGACTCAAACTCTTAACCTTTCAGCTAAGAAAAGAAAAATCTTTAAAACAAAATTGTGAGAGTTCAAAGTTACATGTACAGGTACTATATGGATATATTGGAATACTTAAATCACCGCGTACCGGTTACAAATAGAGAGTACACGCTGACTAAAACATGTTACACTGGCCAGAGGTATATTATTTTTCCATCATTCCTGAAAGACATGCCAATAGAAAGGACTGACACCCATTGAAAGGCGAGACTACTGCGTGAACGCATGCCAAACAAGTAGGTTTCCACCCTTGAGTACGAATATTGAAAAAAAGCAGTCTGCTGTTAGAGAACCGTAGCCAAATAGAGTAGGTGTAAAGAACTGTGTCCACTGTTCACTTTGTGCTTATCATGTTAAATGCCACTGTCCCCTAACAGCGGTAAGTAATTTTACTTACCCGTTTCTTCCCGCCATTGCTGGAGCTTGCAATCTGTTCCTGGTTTCTGAACTGTCGAATACCGCGGTGTGTTGTGGTTTTACAGTGTGCGAATCCGGATGCACAGCAGCCAGTTCGATCGCGTGGTCAACACTTTGCCGATCTTGTGGACTAGAGCTACATTATTTATTGTACGCTTTTTCTATGTAGCAACGAAAGAGCTTAGTAAATAATTATGTCGCAAGTCGTCTGTGTTCAGATAAGTGTTCTATTTTGCAATATCTCAGGTGACAACCTCATGTGCTATAGATATAATTAATATTATAGTTGTGTGTCGGCTAGATCTAGAGGTCACTGGCTTGTCCAGTGTGTACCCAAGACAGTGTACACAGCGCCAGTGACTTGGCCAACATCACCACTTTGGCGTTCCGCTCGAGTGATTTTGATCGCAGTATTGAACTTACTTGACCTGAGAAGTAAACAGAATTGCTGGAGAAAATTTTCAAAAATCCCAAGAATCCCGTATAAAAAAATCCCAAGAATTTTTCCACCCCACCCCCCATACATTTAAAACTTACGATTTCGTTATAAAGTACAAAGCCACACAGAATTTAGTTCAGGCTGACCACTGGCCACCCGCCTCAGGTGGTGTCAGATAACAATCAGCTACCTGGTGTGCGCCCAGGTGTGACCAAGTCCCGAGCCTGCTATTTTTAAAAGGCATTTTGCTCATTCTTACCCCTAATTTCCAACTGGTATATCTCCATTATTATTCAACACAGAAAAGTAAATAGGAACTCATTTTAAAGATTATCTTCAGTAGTTTGTTAAAATGAAGTGAAATTTATAATCATCCCAGCAACAGATATCAATGAACACATTCAAAATTGTCACCATTCTCACATCGTAATTATGTGCAATTAAATACTTAAAATCAATATATACATACACACGGACATGGAGATCTGACCCGGTTAAAACGATTATGCAGACAAACTACATCATATTGTCAAATATATGTGAAAAAAGCAGAGATGATTCAATAAAATTGAAGCGGCAGTGATCACTTTAAAAAGGCCATCACCATTTCATAGGGAATTAAAATCTCACCACTTGAGCGGAAAACCCGTCAAGTAAGAAGAAAGCCATCATTGTATGGGTATTAAACAAGGTAGATCTAAAACTTATTAAATTGGTAACATCAGAACTGGTAAGGTTGTAACGTGGACTCTAAAATAATTTCACCATGAACAGCCATAGTCATAGGTATATTATATATTAATTGCATGAAAAATACACATGTGTCACACATGCTAAATGTAATATTTTACAGAACAGGCAAATCATTATGTAGATTTAACCAGTAAAGTATGTTTTAGATCTGCTCATCCTGGCAAAAAGAAAGACTTTAAGTGTTAAACGAGGCTGGCATCCTAAGCTCAAAAGATCACATACTCCAAAAATTGCTAAATTCCTTTATTCACTCTCTCTCTCTCTCTTTCTTGCTTTCTGTCTTTTGATTGGACGGTGACCAGGGGCACTCACAGCCATGCCATGCGAGCCTGAGCCTTGACTTACTGTTCTGCTGTCAGACAGACAGCAATATGACCCCGAAGGGCTTTGAGACAGATAGCACTATAACGCCAAAGGGCTGTCACACAGGCAGCAATATGACCCCGAAGGGCTTTGAGACAGACAGCAGTATAACGCCAAAGGGCTGTCACACAGACAGCAATATGACTACACCCTGTGCAGGTGCGGGAAATATGGCGGTTGTCCCTGTTTAGGCCATTCACCACGTTCAATATATCTTCAGCTTTTGGATCCCTTAACGATGCCGCCACTCACCCAAAGGAATGTGCTGGGCCCCCAGAGCTTATATTAGACTGGGCTGGAACATGTTCTGCTTGTTCCTAACCTGCAGCATAATAGCTAGGATGTTTCTGTGAAGCAGGTGTTATATGTGCTCTGTAGTTCTAATTTCTAATACTGAAAACAGCAAGAGAGAGAGACAGACAGACAAACAGACTGAGAGAGTCGAGAAAGAGAGACAGAAAGAGAGGAGACAAAGAGAGGAGATACACAGAGAGGAGAGAGAGAGAAAAAGACAGCGAGACAGAGAGAGAGAGAGAGAGAGAAAAAGACAGCGAAACAGAGAGAGAGAGAGAGAGAGAGAGAGAAAAAGACAACGAGACAGAGAGAGAGAGAGAGAAAGACAGCGAGATAGAGAGAGAAAGACAGCGAGACACAGAGAGCGAGAGAGAGAGAGAGAGAGAGAGAAGTGGTGCAGGATAGACCGTATACAATGCAGTAATTTAATTGTAGTTTCGCATGCGAGTGATTCACTTCGTTATTTACGGGAGACAACATCTTAACAGCAAGAATGAATAAATATGTTAGTTTTCTTTTTAAAGGTTACTTCCCTTGAAAACATTTCTCATTTTTTTATCTGTATTTTTACCTTCTGACTTTGCCACTTTTATCCGTATTTACCTTTTTACTTTGCCAGGCATTTGACAGACAATGAAATGACGGTATCCTAAATATTGCGCCACTTCTATTTCTATTTGTATTTTGTATAGTTCTTTAATCCCATTTGAGAAACTTGCCAAAGTGTCACTGCAGCCCGGTTACAACTGGAGCTGTCGCGTCGTCGCCACAGTGCAGCGCCGGTCCGAGTTGTTTTTTTCTTGGGGCTGGGGGGAGTGGTAGGAATTCCTGCACAGTCTGTAGCGTCCCGTGGTCATGGTAAGTATTCTAGGCTATTCTGGTTTTGCAGTTCAGAATTTGAATATTTCGTTAGTTTTGGGTTTTGTGTAAATGAAGTCACAGTAATGGGTGTGTTTATGCACCTTCATGTGTGTGTTTTCTTCCCATTCATCCTGTCTTATCTCACAAAAGAAGACATACCGTAGGTGGGCGCTCTTACTTCCTTCTGGTCGACAGGCAAGTCCAGTTCAAGGTTGTGTACTTTATCAGGACATGAATTTTCAGATCGTACAATTTTTTAGCAAGATATCCAGGGTACATGTACATACCAACGACGTGGTGAAAAAATAAGGAAGGGTCGGGGTGGATTAGCAATGAAGGGACATACAAAAATTAAAGTCATGTCGTGTACAATGGTAAGAAACTCCTCAGGTGGAGCGAGGCAGATGACCATCTTCAGAGGAAGAGTGGATTCTTTCATTAGATGTTTCGGCCTTTAACTTCCTGACATGTTCTAGAACCACCGGCCACACCCAGTTCATGACAGTAGATGTTCATCATGCCAGGCTTTTCTTTGGGTTTGAACTGGTACCGCTTGTTTCTGTTTGTTTGTTGTCTTTTTCTTTAACAGAAGAGAATTTAAAAAAAAAACAACAAGCAGACATAGTTATGCAACGGGCACATTTTTTTCTCTTTCATTTTCCACTTCATGAGCATGACTAGTACCGCACCACATCAAGTTAGTTTTGGTGTCACTCTGACCCAGACCTGATCGCCCTTTGAATCAGCTAGAGAGAGACTTACCTGTCTCAATAATGCGCCATCTCCGTTTAGTTTCATAGTTTATGAAAACATCTTGTGCCATCTCCGTTTAACTTCATAGTTTATGAAAACATCTTGTGCCATCACCGTTTGGCTTCATAGTTTATGAAAATATCTTGTGCCATCTCCGTTTAGCTTCATAGTTTATGAAAACATCTTGTGCCATCTCCGTTTAACTTCATAGTTTACGAAAACATCTTGTGCCATCTCCGTTTAATTTCATAGTTTATGAAAACATCTTGTGCCATCTCCGTTTAGCTTCATAGTTTATGAAAACATCTTGTGCCATCTCCGTTTAATTTCATAGTTTATGAAAACATCTTGTGCCATCAGCGTTTGGCTTCATGGTTTATGAAAACATCTTGTGCCATCTCCGTTTAGCTTCGTAGTTTATGAAAACATCTTGTCCCATCTCCGTTTAACTTCATAGTTTATGAAAACATCTTGTGCCATCTCCGTTTAACTTCATATTTTATGAAAACATCTTGTGCCATCTCCGTTTAACTTCATAGTTTATGAAAACATTTTGTGCCATCCCCGTTTAGTTTCATAGTTTATGAAAACATCATGTGCCATCTCCGTTTAACTTCATAGTTTATGAAAACATCTTGCGCCATCTCCGTTTAGCTTCATAGTTTATGAAAACATCATGTGCCATCTCCGTTTAGTTTCATATTTTATGAAAACATCTTGTGCCATCTCCGTTTAGTTTCATATTTTATGAAAACATCTTGTGCCATCTCCGTTTAGTTTCATAGTTTATGGAAACATCTTGTGCCATCCCCGTTTAACTTAATAGTTTATGAAAAGGTCAGGCAAAACAGACCAGCCTTAGTGCGCTATGTGTCCTATGTAAATTTGACAACACTCAGATCGAGGGTGGATTTGATTTGCCATGAACGAGTTTGATTGCAATTAAAATCGTTGTTTCTGTGCTGAACGAGAGAGGAGGCAGGCCTGAAACCGAGCGAGGGAAAAAATCTTCACAATAAAGGAAAGGTCGGGTCACTGAGTACACGCTGGCCAAACGTCAACAATAATAGGAAAAAGAAGTGAACACATGCTCAGTCACCAGTATGACGAGCAAAACGGGAGAAGGAAAGGGGTGGCTTGCAGATGCTACAGAGAGATCATCCACTGTAGGTCTACACAATATAAATGAAGAGGAGGTCATCCACTGTAGGTCTACACAATATAAATGAAGGGGAGGTCATCCACTGTAGGTCTACACAATATAAATGAAGGGGAGGTCATCCACTGTAGGTCTACACAATATAAATGAAGGGGAGGTCATCCACTATAGGTCTACACAATATAAATGAAGGGGAGGTCATCCACTATAGGTCTACACAATATAAATGAAGGGGAGGTCACCCACTGTAGGTCTACACAATATAAATGAAGGGGAGGTCATCCACTGTAGGTCTACACAATATAAATGAAGGGGAGGTCATCCACTATAGGTCTACACAATATAAATGAAGGGGAGGTCATCCACTATAGGTCTACACAATATAAATGAAGGAGAGGTCATCCACTGTAGGTCTACACAATATAAATGAAGAGGAGATCATCCACTGTAGGTCTACACAATATAAATGAAGAGGAGATCATCCACTGTAGGTCTACACAATAGAAATGAAGGGGAGGTCATCCACTGTAGGTCTACACAATATAAATGAAGGGGAGGTCATCCACTATAGGTCTACACAATATAAATGAAGGAGAGGTCATCCACTGTAGGTCTACACAATATAAATGAAGAGGAGATCATCCACTATAGGTCTACACAATATAAATGAAGAGGAGATCATCCACTGTAGGTCCACACAATATAAATGAAGAGGAGATCAACCACCGTAGGTCTACACAATATAAATGAAGAGGAGATCATCCACTGTAGGTCCACACAATATAAATGAAGAGGAGATCATCCACTGTAGGTCTACACAATATAAATGAAGAGGAGATCATCCACTGTAGGTCTACACAATATAAATGAAGAGGAGATCATCCACTGTAGGTCTACACAATAGAAATGAAGGGGAGGTCGTCCACTATAGGTCTACACAATATAAATGAAGAGGAGATCATCCACTGTAGGTCCACACAATATAAATGAAGAGGAGATCAACCACCGTAGGTCTACACAATATAAATGAAGGGGAGGTCATCCACTGTAGGTCTACACAACATACATTCTTTTTTTTTTTGGCAGACATCGTCTCCACCACTTTTGCCTTTTCTATTGCTGAAAATGCAACGAGGTATGGCTGAAAAATAATGACTACCGGTACTGTAAGTTCCGTTCAAAACTAAATCCCTGGTAACTGAATTTCTAATAGAAAATTAACTCTCTAAGGCCCACTGATTGCTCCGTGCAAAACATGATTCAGGCGCAGAAATTTGACTTAAAAAACAACAAAAAGCCAATACCTTACAAAACTATACACTTTGCTAATCCACCACAATTATACCAGCGTCATTTTCTACACACGTAAAGGGTTATGAAGGGACAAAGACGATGAAACCGCAATTCAAATATATGTCATATAAAAGCATTAATCTGTAGGCGAAGATGGTAAAAAAAGGGTCAAAACCTGGACAACCCATTTTTTTTTTTTAAGACCTGGGACTTTGACCCGGCACGCGCTAGGCGATTTTGATTGGGCGACTGCTTCAATTGGATGGTGACTTGACGACCTAGAGTTTCAGTGAGATTTCACGCTCTAGCCAACCACATTGTCAGGTAATCATTTATTTTTTTCAATGAAACCCAATATCGCGACGCCCCCAGCTAGTTGGCCGATCAAAATTGATTTGCGCGTTCGGGGCCTCAGAGTTTTTGAAATTGTTGGTAAAGAGCAACTGCTGCATCACATCCACCTTCGTCGGCTTTCTGACTTTCATTTGGTGTAGTTCATCTTCAGTAATGTCACAGGTGAATGTGGGTCAAATAAATCTTTTCACACCATTCTTAAACTACACATGATTGTGTAAAACAGGAGAATTTGATCACTCGGTGCTCGCGCACACCGGGACACCTTGTACTAAGTCTTATTATCTTCAAGAGGATAGAATTAATGGCTATATAATACATCTTTGGACGGGAGGTTTGGGGGGGGGGGTGGGGGGGGGGGGGTGAGGTTTAGACACTTTAAAAACAAAAAACTGCCCGGACTTATTACTCTTGAGTTGTTTTAACTTAAAACGTTTCTTATTTCGAGATTCACAGTTATTTGACGTATGAATTTACTCACTCACACTCACGTTGAAGTGCACGCCCGAAGCACAATGACTTTCAAAAGCAGCTTGAAAACTGGCCTTGCATTACAGTACAGACACAGGGACCTCGGGGATAGGAACAGTTTTGTTTGGTGTTACAGAAGTGTTCAAGTGCACATTTTAGACTTGTACAGTGTAGGCCAACGGCACTGGCAATGTTTGCTGATATGTTACAGCTTGCATTATGATATCGGAATATCAAAATAAATAAATACATAAATAAAAATAAAAATTCAAACACATATTTTTCAACCTTCTTAGATCAGATTAAAATTTGCGCTAGGAAACTAAGGCTGCTCAGGTTATCCCCCTCAAAAGCTTCTTTCTAACTATCTCTGCAATTTTGACACCAACCGTCCCACGAAGTTCTTCAACACCCGCACTGGAAGCACAACGCGTTCATCGGCAGCAGACGGCGGCAGAGCGGTTCCTTTTCAGTGGGTGATTTCTGAGCGTACACCGCCGCGGTGTGAGTGGCGACTTTTGGCAATCGTCGTGTGTGTAAACTGAGCGTGTGGTTGTGTGTTATGCTCGGAAACAGTGTTAATATGGGTTCAAGCTTGGAGAAAAACTATGTTACAGTTTGAGCAGTGGATTTGTGAAGCCAGCTCTCTGTGCTGATCGGAAATTCGCTTTGGATTAACGATTTGGTGACCGAGTAAATTCTGCTGGACATCGCAACCGGTGTCAGTGACCCCTAGCAGAACACGGAACTTCAACTTTTCGTTCATTCAAGATGGCGAATGCTAGTAGTGGCAACGGAGAGCCATCCAAAAAAGAGACTCAAGTAAACTTTGAGCATGGCTCTGGCATGGATGCAGATCAGGTTGAAGTTACTATTCATCAGCCTGCCAAAGTTCACAAGAGAAAAAAGCAGGGCTATCATTTCTTGCCTAAACCATTCGAGCGATCGAATGGTAGCTTGCTGAACCCAAAATTTGACAGTGAAATTTTAGAGAACTATCTTGTACAATGTTATTTTCCTCAGGCACGGAGGCTTTTCAGAAACATCATATATTACGTTGCTATAGCTTCCATCTGTTGGGTTTTATTTTTTGGACTGATGCAGATCAACCACCCAACAGATCGCTGGTACTATTATGTTGCTGGTGCTGCAGTTTTACTCATACTTGTTGTGGTAATGTTATTGTTTACATACACAAAACACTATGTCAACCACTTCAAAAAAGCAGGATTCTTTCTGGCATTAGTGTTAGTGATTGCTATTCAGTTGCCGTTCATTTTTGGTGATCCTGACATTTCTTCTGTAGGAACTTTCTTTGGTGTAGTTGAGATTTTGATTTTGTTGTATGCTTGCTTTCCTCTCAATCTTTTTGCTGCTGCTGGACTAGGGGGCTTCCTGTCCATATCATACGAAGTCTTCACGGCACTCAGATATCCTCAGATGGAGGAGCCGGCCTTCATCTTCTGCAAATTTCTTCTCCATATAATCGTTCATCTCATTGGAATATTCATCTACATTATGTCCAATACGAGAGCACGCAGCAACTTCTCTAAGATTGGACAGTCTGTCAGTGCCCAGAGAGATCTTATGGTTGAGAGAGAAATCAAGGAGAAAATGATCCACTCTCTTATGCCTCCAGTTGTTGCAAAGTCAGTAATGGCAACACATCCCTCCAAGGATGAAGAAGATGAAGATGATGCGGAGAAGAAAAAGCGACGTATTAAGGGAAAACACGTAAAGGGCGAGATTATTTTCAGGAAATTCCAGATGGATGAAATGAGTGATGTGAGCATTCTGTACGCTGACATCGTGGGATTCACAAAGATGAGCTCAAATAAGTCTGCAGAACGCCTGGTTGGACTTCTCAATGATTTGTTCGGACGCTTTGATAAACTGTGTAATGCCTCTGGCTGTGAAAAGATCAGTACACTTGGAGATTGCTACTACTCTGTGTCAGGCTGCCCGAATGCATGCCCTGATCATGCAAAGAATTGTGTTGAGATGGGTCTCAGCATGGTCATTGCTATCAACGCGTTTGATGAAGACCATAATGAAGAGGTAGATTTGACTATGAATGTGATGGGAGGATTACCATATATCCGGTCATCTTGAGTTAAGGGGTGGGTTGACAGACAGGATTAAGGGTTAGGGACAAGTTTGATAATAGATTAGTGATTGGGGACAGGGTTGCTAATATATTTCTTTCAGGTTTAATAATTTTTTAATATCTTTTCTCACTCGTCCGTTTAAAGGGCTTAATACTATAATAATAGTGTTTGTTGGAGATAACCGGATTTGGTAAACCTTCTAATGTAATTCTTAACTGTATGTTCAAAATGTGTTTTCATAGCTTCTGTTGTTTTTTTTGTGAACTCTAATAAATACAAAACCATTCATTGACATCAAAGTGTTTCACGATAATTATTTTTAACTTTTATTACGATATCACATTCACAACTTATAAATTCAGCTCATTAGTCTCACATCAGCACGGTGCAGATATTAGCATTATAAAATGATATAATAAAAACACTCCCACAATGCCATGGATTAGTCTGAGTATGGAGAATAACTGTGTAACAGCTGTAACGTTCAGAAGGCGTAAATTACTTTTAATATAAACATGTACAGAAGGCATTTGGAAGGCGTTGAGTACTTTCATATTTAAACACATTCTTGATTGTGCATAATGATGAGGTGATGCCAAGCATTGAATGGAAAGTTCCAGAGGATGATCACAGTCAGCTAGGAGATTATTGTTCGGGTTAGATTGCAGCCTGCCTGATAAATAGTCCACTTTGTTAGATTGTTTCAGTGCTGTTCATGTTGCATCCTGGAAAAGCTTTGGCAATTTCCCTGTGTGTTTAAAGTGAAAGATTTCAAGAGGAATCTTTCAGTGTCGGAACTATAATTTCTATTGATTTTGACCCAAACAAACGATATGGGCAATATCTCATCTGTTCCTGCCGAAGCACTTTCTCGTACTGAATTAGTATTCCTTGGGAAGTGTTCCGACCACCTGTCGAGACACTAAAAGATGGATTTTTTTTTTGCTTAAATTCCAAATTATATTTCTATCCCTGAGCTCGAGTTTTTTCCTAACCTCATGCCTAACCCTTAACCTATCCCTAAATCTGTCCTTAACCCTCCCCCAAAAATTGTAAGAGTTCAAAATGTTGTTCAGCTCTGCGTATTTTTCTCTACATTTAAAACCAAAGTATAAATTTGAGTTTATTTTCAAACTCACCAATTTAGATTGTTAGTTGTTTCAGTGTTCATGATAAAAGCAGATTGCTTGACTTTCCATTCCAGCTTTATTTCTTTGGAACATTTAATAATATTAATAATAATAATAATGTATGAGTTAATAATAATAATACTAATAATAATAATGAGTTAATAATAATAATACTAATAATAATAACTAGCATTTATTTTGCTTCATCCCGTTAATAACCAGACTCTAAACACTTTGCGACATTTATATTAATCAGACACACAATAAACAGGCATAGTCAGGAAAAAACAAAAATGGACATTCAGAGTGTAAAAAATTTCTGTTCTCCTTTGTTTTTCAAATAGGTGAATATGAGAGTGGGTATTCATACTGGTACTGTGCTTTGTGGAATTGTGGGAACTGTGCGATTCAAGTTTGATGTGTGGTCCAATGATGTGACACTGGCCAACATCATGGAGTCTACAGGTGAACCTGGCAAAGTGCACATTTCTGAGGCCACGCGGGAGTTTCTCCTCAATGACTATGATATGGTGGAAGGAGAGGAAGTGCCAGGTGAGTTGACCCTGTCAGTCTTGTTTGTTTCTGAATCTGCAAGACAGCACAACCATCTCATGAGTTGGACACAACCATCTCATGTGTTGAGAAACATCAGTACAGTTTATCTATACTGATTACCAACAAGCAAAAGAAGTTTGCCAGTGGCCCTGTTCAGCTTCTGTTTGTCATTGTCTTAGTTCTCATTACTTTTTATCTTGTAACTGGGATGCAACCTGTCCTGGGCTAGTCTCGACATCATTCGGGTGAAAAGGAAAAATGCCAGTATTACATACAGTCCAGTGATCTACATATAGGCTATGCGGAAAATTTGTTGATAATTTAATATCCCTTCTGGTTTTAACAGTGAGAACAAAAATATTTGAGGTGGCAAGAAAAACTTGATTTGGAAATTTCCATTTTTGTTTTCGGCCAGAGTGTATTAATGCTAGGAAAGCGGAGTTAGTCTAAGGTAAATGACCTTCAAGCATGTAGAATACCTTTTTTGTCATAGTACTGGACATTCGAGAAGGCTTCATTGCCGTAGTAGGGTCTATACCCATGATTTATGGAATAAGTTTGGCTTCAGTGACACGAAAACAGTTTTTTTTGTTTTTTTTAAAGTGCAAAATCTGCTGTACCCAGGTCATTTTAATCAATTTATCAGGCATGCTTTGGGTTTGATGCTCATATCCCTGTTGGCAAAGAGAGGAATGAGATTATTTCTGATTTGGGCATAAAACGTGTGGTATGTGTTCAACATGTCCCTTCTTGAATTTTTTTCCAATTTGTCTTTGTCTTAGTAGAGCCTTCACAGGTGTCATGCTGCAATAGTTTTGAAAACTGTGAATCTCCTCTAAAAACCCTATTTGGTCTGTGATGGTTTCTTAATGAAATAAAACATGAACTTTTACTTCATAATCATATTTAGCTCATTTAGGAAGATATTGGAGAGTTTTGGAAGGAAGGAATGATTCCAACATTTCCGGACCCATGAACTCACTGTTACTAGTGTTAGGCTTCCATAGCTGGAGAGAACTCTCTCACCACATTAATGGTGGGGTGACGGTATTTGTAGCACTTTAATAATGTCAGGCAAGCTTTGTCTTTCACCATTTATTTTGCCCTATGGGTTAGATCATTATTTATTTCAGCACATGTGGCCACAGAAAAAGGTGCCCTACTTTATTTCTCATATTGATAAACGCAAGCCGCTTCTATCGCCTTTGTGCCAGAAATGCCGTGCTCCTATCACTGTTCTCCCAGCGCCAGAATTAATGTACGCAATCATATTCACCTGGGTCGCTCATACACGGTCCGTTAACTTCTCATTTTGCACGAACCCCGGGTGACGAAGCGTGGGTTCCTGACTGCAGATTGAAGCTGTTTGTATGTCCCGTACCTGAGAACTGGTTGCCAGTTAAAGCATTAGCCTTTTCGCACACACCACACCATACCGTGATCCAGAGTAAAAGCTCGGGGTTTTGAACATGTTAAGAATTTATTGCTATAAAATTACATTGCAAATAAGCCAACAGATAGAACGTCGAATGCATCAAGTTTGTAGAGTCCCATCATCAAAGTATTGTTTCTTGAGGATAACAGTCGCACTAGCCTTGATATTTCATGGCAGGGGGGGGGGGGGGGGCAAAAAAAAAATTTCACCAATTGGTAACAGACAGAAAGCTTCCCTTTGCTATCGTACTTATAAGGTTTGAAAATGTTTTTCAGTTTCCTTTCACCAAACACGTAATCAAGTTTGCCCCCCCCCCCTCTCCTCTTGCACTTGATTGAGAAATTGCTCACCATAAATTATGATAACCGTCTTACTCTTAGCGTTTTTGTTACTCAATTTATCCATACATTCATGGTAGCCATCCACATTAAAATTTCACACACTGCATGGACACAATGACTTTATGTAAACACATTGTCTCATCATTGCGTGTATTACAGATCGGACTGGGCAGTCAGTACCATTTCAGTCCTCTGTTATTCATTCAGTAGACTCGAGATACATGTACCATGTCACCAAGCTGCAAACTGCAATGCGCGGAGAAACCGTCAAACAGACGGACAAACAAATCGTAAAATTTTATCGTAAACCAGAGAAGTGGAAGTGTCAAGTAAACCAGTTTTGTAACTTTCTCTGGACTTTTTTTTTTTTTTTAAATTTAATTATAATCATCAAAGAACCAGTCCGACATAGTAATGTATAATATGTAATATTATTACCGCTCTAGAGAAAACAAATGAGGCCCAAGTTGAATTCAGCAGTCCCTTATTGGTTACCGACGAAATCCTTGGTTGGTTTAGAAAACGGAAGATTTCCACCCCGCTTATTATTGGTTTCATTTCCTTGTGGAATTTCTTAAGAAAGTTTATCATTTCCAACGTCATCCTTTGGGAAACAGAAAAATGTCTGTTTTAGGAAATTATTGGACGTCATTACCCGGCGTTATGCTGCTGGAGTAACTGGTGAGAATTCGATACTGTCGTCGATACTTTCTTCTTAGTTGTTCAGGGTTGGTTAAACATGGCTACAAAAAAAGAAAAATGGAGTTATTCACTTTTTTCAAGAAATGCTTTGACTATTGGATACAGGATATCAATTTTTCGGGCGAAGCAATGAGTGTATCAGCTGGGGAAGCTCCACTGGTTGGGGAAATTAGGACTCGATACATCACCGCAAATTATCGAAGGACAGGAAAGTTAAGGCAAGAATTTTGTCATTTTCGTCAAGCGCAGCGTGAACCAATTGTTGAGACTTGAGACACGAGGTGTCAGACACAAAGCAAAAACATATCTCGTAATGGCGACATCGTTTTTATGTACGTGTCCCAAGAGACATGCTAGATCTATGGCATTATGAAAGTGAGTGACCGCAGTTGTGCCTCTACTCTATCTACTCTCTGAAATTTCACTTGGACTAAGTTGGACAACCACTCTGTTTTGATACTGCAAATTGTGTCTGTGAGCATCTTGAAGTAAAAACTCCAGACTTGGATCATCTGTGTTTGTTCCGTTTTTCTTTCTTGCCTTGTATTGTCCTTTCTGTAGATGTTGATTTAGATTAGTTATGCTTGTTCCGGTTTTCTTTCTCACTCATATTGTCTTTATCTCCGCACAGTTTTATGTAACTTTCAGTATATATGAGCATTTGGCAACCTTAGTTCTTGTTTGTTGTATCTTCGTTTTCTGAAAAACTAGAGATCGTTTAGTTTGTTAAAGAGGTGTAACAACAGCACACTTTGACACTAAGTCTTGTGTAAAATGCATTGCGGCACTTATCAAGCTGTTTCACCGTTCCGATTAGTTCTAACTCCTTATCATAATGCTACAGCCGCACACGTTTAAAGTGGACTTTCTCAGTTGAGGAAAGCGTGGAGTTGGAACAAACCAGAACTAGAGTCGCAATTTGCTCAGCGTAGGTGCTGAGGGCGTTCACACATTAGCGTGAAGACAAATTGACTACCAGATATGCTCATAACCAGGAGAAATATGAGGAAACAGATCTCGCTAGTTTTTTGCTAATTTACGTCACACTTTGTATGCTACGTAAGACGATGCGTACTCAAAATGCTGCTTTGCATTTGAATTTTGTGAAAATAACTACGAATGTAAAGAAATGATGGTAACCAATTGGATTAAGGACAAAGGTAACCTGAATGTTACGGATTCTTGCATCAGAATTCGAGAATGCTCCCAGGAGTCCGAGACAGATAAAGATACTTCCCATATTGCAGACATAATTATCACAAGTATAAAATGTGCCCTTTACCATTTTGTTTATTTACACCCCCAGTCCCCGCCCTTCTCAGATTTCCAAATAAAATCGATCTAGTGTTTCATTGCACCAATCAAAAGCCACGTGACGCTGATAACCATCCGTTACACATATGTTTATCTTCTTCTTTGAATTTTCTCTGTCCAAGAATTCAAGTGTGAGCTAACATTTATCATCTTTTAAAAAAAATTATTTCAAGAGTACAGAACAATGAAAGTTATGATAAAGGTGACGGGCAACACCGCCCCATTGTAAAGGAGTTGTTCATCACCTCCACCCCACGAAGATACGACAGTTCACTTCTAAAGCCGTTAAGACATGCATTTCTTGTACTTTGTCACTCCCTTATAAATGTATTTTGTGTAGTAAGATGTTTTAGTCGAACCTTGGCACAGTGTATCCATACAGCCAGCGGCAGTTCAACATTACTTGAATGGTCCTGTCATTTCTTCCCGTAGTTGTCCAAAGCTAACACCGTAATGTGGAGACCAAAATAATGGCACCAGGAATAAAGCATTCTAATGAGAGCGTTAATCTCGTCACACAGGAAATAAAGATGTTAGATAAGTACTAGAAGACTGCCAGAAGGCTGAAAACAGAAAGAATCCAAGGAGGAAAAATAGAATGGCCGAGAAACGATTGCAAGAAGCAGAAATAGAAAAGGGAAGAAAGGGTGAAGGAAAGGAAGCGAGGAAAGCTTACCTCACGTCGTTTCTGCAATATGGTGGGGCGCAGGCTGCTTCAGTATAGAGAAGGTTATAGAGCTGGGTGGCCATTCTAGACAGACAGCCACTGGTCGATTCTGATTGGCCGTCAAGTTGGATCGTGACGTCACGACCTTGAGATTCAGTGAGATTCAAGGAAACGGCTGCTACACGAGTTTGAGATTGGGTTTAACGGCACGAAAACGGCTGTTATGCTTAGAACTTGATCCGTCCAAAGATCACAAGTAAACTTTAAAAGTTCCATATAAAGTTGTTACATTGGTAAAGTTCTGAAGGTGCGCGAGGTCTCCTTGAAACTAGCTGTCGTGAGAACATCACCCAACCAGCCCGATCATTGGTGCGCCCTGAGGGTCATTTGAAATTGTCTAGTTATTCTGCTCGGCTTTGCAGTGGAAGGCTGGAAGGCTGAATAGTGCTCATTTTACTGTCAGCCAGCTCGAGCACGTTTCTGATTGTGTTACCGAGAATCTAACCCTAATCCAAAGCTGTTCCCAACTCAAACCGTGACCCAGATTCTAAAGATATCCGGAAAAACAGGGCATCGGTACGATTGCCAAGTTTTCAAAGAAATAACGACAGATGTATACACTGCAGGAAGCCTGGCTGGTCAAACAGATTTCTGCCCAGTCTTGATAATCACTTCGATTTCTGTAATTATATTCCTCGTCATAGACTTTTTTTTAAGCTCATAATTTAGATATGTTGTTCAGATGGCTTGGTGAGGATTATGCCTTATGTAATGTGATAGACATAAACGCAAAAAGTTATTTCGAAAGGAGATTCATTTTCTAGTGTAGGAGCGCCATTGAGCTAACTGTGCAAATGCAACGGGTATGAATGTAAATACTGTAGCTTAACAGTCATGGGGCTGTTGTCGTATTGAATACGGTCCAATGTTCCTTTTGTCTTGCAATGAGTGCAGGATTTAAAATTACCGCATTTCACAGAGAATTAAAAAGCAGACTCTTTTTTACAAGGATAAAAGTAGAAAACCGTTTTTGATCTTCAGTTATCGACTATTTCCACGTTACCCATCTCTTAGCAAAATCGTTGAAATGTACGTTCTTGATGCCCCGAAGACGCGAAACAATTTGTTGAATCTAAGAATAGCGAGCGTCATAAGTGCTGAAAATGGATGTGGGTGCTGGGTGGGAGTGAACGTCTACTTGAAAAGTACTGGTTCTGCCCGGGGCTTAATACTGAACACGCCATGAAGACACACGTAAGAGGTTTTTTTTTTTCCATTCTTTGCTTTTGCAGATAAATTACTCAGTTTGAAATCAGGTGGAAATAGAGGCCGTGACCAGGGTAGCCGAACACCTTTCGCACTAATTGGTTATGCGTGCCCGGCAAGCCAAGGGAATGCTTGAAATATCCTGTGTGTAGCGCATTACCAACTTAACGTAGAACTCAATTATTTAGGTGTCTGGAGCACCTTGACCCCGGTCTGTTGCCTGGGTCTCATTAAACTTATTTTTTTTTGTACCCATAACAGGGAATAGCTCTGCTTTGCATGTAGGTGCTTCAGGGCAAGAATATACCATAAAGAAATGCAAGGCGTTATTTACAAGGCATACCTTGAAACTAACTCTAGCGTTATTTTCAAGGCATACCTTAACAGCTTCTGATTGGTCAATGAAACGCCTTGAAAATAACGCTGGCGTTAGTTCCAAGGCATACCTTGAGTCCAATAAACAATACATAGCTACCCCGGCGGCTTTCCCTGATATGTCAATCTGACTACTACCCAGACGAACATCGGCCTACGGCCTCGATGATACAAACTGACTAGACTCTCACGTCGTTACATATCAGTCTGACAATGCACAGTCTAAGGCTCCACGTTTAGAAATACTGAAACAGCTTCTGATTGGTCAATGAAACATGCCTTGAAAATAACGCTGGCGTTAGTTCCAAGGCATGCCTTGAAAATAACCACTTCGTAAAGAAATATCTCCTTGTATTTTTTTTTTTTTAACCTATCTACAGAGGGACAAATTAATCAGTTTAGACATTCATCAGTATGCACAGTGAGAGATTTGTCATTGATTTGCAATAAAATTGCGTTTTGGACTTGCTTTTCTGGTTAGACCAAATGAGGACCCAAGCTATGGTTTACTGGTTTAGATGAGGGAATGGGGAACTCTAGGCTTTGACACAGTTCTTACTGATTAACTCAGGGGCGCTTGGTTACTTAGCATTGTGTGATACTGCGTAGTCGAGTCTCTACCTACACTTTTCATGGGCGCTGGTGACATAGCATTGTGAGGTACACTGCCATTAGACCTCGTGGATATTTATGTATATATACCGGTACTGCATTTTGTTCCAGTGCAGTCTTCCAGGATACATTTGCAGATTTTTTTGGGGGGGAGGGGGGGGGGTTATTAATTCATAGCACTGGACATAGCTGGTACCATGTGGGACGCTTGGAAGGTGTAGTTTGTCGTGTTTCTTGCATGCCACATAATGAAAAACTCTACGACACGTCTTGTACACCCACGACATCATTATCAGTGGTCCACTCAGTTCTCATTCGCAACTCAGTTCTCAGCACAGACTTCCATTTAGCAGGGTTGGAAAAAAATAAAAAAAATCGATTTTTTTGATTTAAATCAGATTTTTTATATTTTTTAAAAAATACATAATACATTCAATATTTTGTCGACAAAGCTTCCTCAGCTGGAGTGGAGAGAATTTTCTCCTCGTATGGACTTGTTCAATCCAAGTTGAGAAATCGCTTGGGGAATGAGAAAGCGTCAAAACTGGTGTTTCTGTTCAGGGCCTTCAGTAGTAAAGAATTCGAGACAACTGAAACTGAAAATGAGTAGAAAGTTTTCCTTTCTTATATATTATCAGAATTTTCTGGATCTGATCTGTATGCCTGGATTTCACTAACTGTTTTATAAAAATAAAGATGTTTATTTGAAATAAAATATAGGCCTTTTCCACTTACTTGACTGTCTTAATGTCTTACACAGGTACACAAAATTCAAATTCAGACTTACATTTTTGTTCAAGGTGTTATATTTGAATTGTGTCCTGCGACACATTCAAGTCTCCAACTGTTGTATGAATCAGCCAAAATCAGAAATTATTGAATGATGCATAATAATAATAATAATAGAGAAGCACTCCTACTTATCAGTGCCTTTAAGTCTAGTGCTTTTTGTTACAAATCTGATACTGGGTGGTAGTGCCCTCTAGCTGTTATGAAGAGGGTCTTCTCAATGATGGAATTATGACTGCATTTTAAATCGAGAGGTATTTACTACTTACTCTATCGTACCATGCCACACACTAAGAACAATCTGAATAAGTTTCATAAACAGACCTGCAGGGCCACAAATTTAATTACATTAAATTTCCTAACAATTTTGTCTAGATCTATTACATACTAAAAGACAACATCAGCAGCATCAAATGAAAATTCAATAATATGTCACTAGAAGTCTTCTCTAGATTCCTATAAGGTTATGATCATTCTGACTCACTAACAATTTAAGTACTAGTTATATATCTCTCAGATATAGTCTGCCTACTATCTATCAAGCAATATACTAATGTCTCTGGCGACGATGTCATCTCAGCTATTTGTGCCTACCGCTTATAATGGATCAAGCTCGTCAATATAAACTGACGTAGTTAAGTCTATTGGATCTACTCTAGGATGGGCTGGCAATCCCCAGCCTCATCCAGACAAATCAATCCCAATTCACAGATGTGTATGCCAAACATTCATACTAGTGGCAAGTCAATATAAATCTTTGTCTTGCATTCTTGGGTAGCACTCCTAGCATATGCGGCAATCCTGTCCTACTGGATAAATTATGTTCAGTTCCTCGTTCATTGTTGAATCATCAAAGGACAAACACTTACACTTGGTCCCTGGTATTAGGAAAACCAGGGAACAGTAGACAATAGCAGTGGGCATATCTCATTCAAGCATATGGCTTCATCTCAATGTCTATAGTGGACTAGACATGAATCAACAGTCTTATGATTCTTCAGGCAGAATCGTGCCGACGCCTGCACAGATTGGAATTTTCTGTATGGAGTAATGGACATAGGTATGGCTACACTTTTATACTGTGCAGCCACCTGCAAATTACCGTCCAAATCCCTAGATTTGATTGGTGCATCCATGCGAGCTCATCTCGCAGTATTAATATATTCTACGTGGGAGTTGGTCACGGCCTTGTACTAAAAACAGACAAGGTCAATTTAAAATTTCAAAACAATTACTGAAATCTTTAAACCCTCGTGCATTCTACATTTTATGTACGAATTTCTGAACGCGACTAAGCGTCTTAAACTATCTATCCTTATTCACCCCTTCTCTTCCCTTCTAAGTGTTCATCAAAATCACGGGGTCGAGAATTGCACTGTCACTCCTAACTTATCCATTTATTCTATCTCGCCCCACTTTCTTTCCATCTCTAAGAAAAAGTGTTTCAAAAACAAACTGTTCACGAGAACAGTTCAAGGACAAAATTACGCTGGTTATAATCAACGAGACCGTGAAAAATCAACTCCTTACAAGTCGTGACCCAGCACGGCAATTATAGCACTTAAACCCTGACACTTTTGAACAATAAAAACATCAAAAACAAGCAGTTTGAAAAAAAAAAAAACCTTAAAAAGTAAAAAAATCAAAAAGTGATTTAAATCACTGATTTTAATTTAAAAAATCAAAGTGATTTAAATAAAAAAAATCACCTTGATTTAAATCATGCCAACCCTGCCATTTAGTCAGACTCTTTCGTGCCCCCTCAGAAAGCAAATCCAGTTACCAGACATGGTATAAAAACTAAGGCTCAAGTTACGATTGTCAACGCTTTCAGCACTATGGCGTGCACAGGTTTTGTTGTTGTTGTTGTTGTTGTTGTTTGTATAACATTTCTACTATGTTTGCCCTTTCCGTATGAAATTACAAGAGTTTATTCAGCCTTCTTTTGAACTATTGTAGCGGTGCTGGAGTCCCACAATATATTGCACCTCGAAATGGTATTACTTGAAATCGAAACGAAAAGGTCAAAGTAGCACTGAATATTTTTGTGCCTAATATCTCCTCTCCGGCGCTCCTGTAATGTAGAGTACCACGAGGAGGCTTTGACAGTCGAGAGAGAAACAAGATTCTTTCTGTCTTCATATTTATATAGTGATTCAGTTTCCTTGCTAACAATTTTGACATAGCCTCAACGCCTTCCCATACGGAAAAGTTGAAAATGTAGTATTATAAATAGAATTATAAATATATAAGTATAAAATATGTATGTGTCTGTGAGTGTGTGTATGTGCGTGCTTGCGTGTGTGCGTTTTGCTAACGTAAGGTATTGGAAAATACATCATTTTTCTCTTTCCTTTTTCCGATTTGCCACATTTCAGAATTTTGTACTAAACTCTCCTGCGACCCCCGAGCTTTTCTGTGTTGTTGTTGTTTAAATTTGTGCTTTCTCATAGCCCAATATTTACAGTAACATCAGAATTTGTACACATGTATCCTATGTGGTAATTACTCAAAACCGAGCGGAATAGAAATAATTAACGAGGCGTGTTTGATTCTGTATTATTACATTTTTTATTGTTCATTTCGTTCCCTTGGAGGTCTTCAATTTTTTGTTCTTTGGGGATCGTTAAGCCACTTTTAGAAGCCGATAAATGTAAGGGATTTTGAAAATAGGCAGGAGAACTTAAGTAATAAAGACAATAATGCCTGGAAATTTCCGAAGCCCGCCAGATGAATTTACTAGGGATTCATCACCGGCTAGAACACACCGCAATAGATTGAGTTTCTTAGTGGCTCAGAACACCAAGACTGGCATGGATTTCTCTCGCAAGACTGCCGAGTTATGGAACAAAAAAACATCGTGTACGCTATTTTTTTGTGTGGCCAGATTCACGTTTTAACATCAATGTATAGACTGAAATGTGCTCTGTCTTTCTGTCATGATTTGGTAGGACTAAATTGGTCAACATTCCCGAAAACTGTAGTAACTGATTTTGACTACTTTTCAGGAGACGCAAAAAACTTGTTTCATATTAGCACAACTGGTCTAGTGATCATGATCTTTTGAAAGTTTGCCGGTCGATTGTTTTTCGGCTTAAGAGTGTAGAACCAAGATGGTGTGATGCGGTTTTGAATGTAGATAAAGGTACACATTTTTCGAAATTTAGAGTTACCGCAGTCTTCGGGAACGGTCGAGTCATAGTGCGTCATAGTGTGTCATAGTGCGTCTTTGGTCATCACAAAATGGAACTTGAATACAAGCAGAATTTTGTTTCTTGTGTCTCCTGTGAAATTTTGTTCTCGACGTGTATGAATCCATTTCCATAACACGACAGAAGAGGATTATTTTGTATTGTCTAGTCAATGTCTGTGGGTGTTTGTGTTGTGGCTTGGTCGGGAATAAAATCGGCAACCAGTTTAATCCTCTTACACCGATTCTTTCCCTCTTAGCCCGAGAGTCGTTCTATGTATTTTATGTGAGCATTAGAGAGCTTGCCTGTTCACAAGTATTCTGAGCGCGGCACATCATTAATTAAGCTCCCTGTGATTGGCAGACGTTCAGGATTTTGTCGTCATCTGGTGCTGTGCAGATGCAGCATATTGCAACCACTAGTGTCATACAGATCGACATAATACATGTGGATGTCAGCACCGTCCAATGAAGGGTGAGCAGGAAATCATCTTGTTCTACAGGGTGAAAGGGTACTTTAGTTACATCATTTTATTTCACGTTTGTTTAGAATTATTGTATCGTTTTGCTAGCGTAGGGCTTTCCAAAATTCAACTCCACTTACCCACCTACCTACCCACCCACCTACTTACCTACTCACCCGCCCACGTACTCACCCACCCACTCACGTACCTACTTAACCCCACCTACCTTCTTTCTTTCTTTCTTTCTTTCTTTCTTTCTTTCTTTCTTTCTTTCTTTCTTTCTTTCTTTCTTTCTTTCTTTCTTTCTTTCTTTCTTTCTTTTTTTCTTCCTTTCTTCCTTTCTTCCTTTCTTTCTTTCTTTCTTTCTTTCTTCCTTTCTTCCTTTCTTTCTTTCTTTCTTCCTTTCTTCCTTTCTTCCTTTCTTCCTTTCTTTCTTTCTTTCTTTCTTTCTTTCTTTCTTTCTTTCTTTCTTCCTTTCTTTCTTCCTTTCTTCCTTTCTTTCTTTCTTTCGTGTCACATATCACATTGAATGGACAAGGCAGAAAACTGAAAGTTGGAAAATGCACTGCATTCTTTTGCAGGAATTTGAGCATTGCCTTGAAGAGATATAATTATGGAAGTCATTGGCTGCTCGCATCTGAATCAAAAGTTGTAATACACACATATCATGTTACTCGTGTTCCCCGTGCACGGCGCACATTTGACAGGTCATCGATTGTCCCCAGTGGAAACAATCATTTAGGCCTTTACATGGGCAACCCCCCCCCCCCCCTTCGACCCCCAGTGAACTGATGTGATGTATAAGTCAGTAAATGAGTCGCACTTAACCGTCCTGTGTATTGTTTAGCTGCTTGCTTGTGTGTGCTGGAAATAAAATGACAGGCGTTTACTCCGCTGCCCATGGGCGCCCCCCCCCTCTCCCCTAGCTTACTTGTGTGTGCTGGAAATAAAATGACAGGCGTTTACTCCGCTGCCCATGGGCGCCCCCCCCCCTCTCCCCTAGCTTACTTGTGTGTGCTGGAAATAAAATGACAGGCGTTTACTCCGCTGCCCATGGGCGGCCCCCCCCTCTCCCCTAGCTTACTTGTGTGTGCTGGAAATAAAATGACAGGCGTTTACTCCGCTGCCCATGGGCGGCCCCCCCTCTCCCCTAGCTTACTTGTGTGTGCTGGAAATAAAATGACAGGCGTTTACTCCGCTGCCCATGGGCGCCCCCCCCCCCTCTCCCCTAGCTTACTTGTGTGTGCTGGAAATAAAATGACAGGCGTTTACTCCGCTGCCCATGGGCGCCCCCCCCTCTCCCCTAGCTTACTTGTGTGTGCTGGAAATAAAATGACAGGCGTTTACTCCGCTGCCCATGGGCGGCCCCCCCTCTCCCCTAGCTTACTTGTGTGTGCTGGAAATAAAATGACAGGCGTTTACTCCGCTGCCCATGGGCGGCCCCCCCTCTCCCCTAGCTTACTTGTGTGTGCTGGAAATAAAATGACAGGCGTTTACTCCGCTGCCCATGGGCGGCCCCCCCTCTCCCCTACACTCCGTTTCGTCTTTTTTTCATTCACGCGAAGGTAGAAATAACCATACAGATGGTATTGGATCTTGGCTGTGTCAGTTGAATGTGCCTGCTTGAATAGTAGGCGATTAAAGTGGGTTTATGTTTAGCAACGCTTGCCAGTCTACACCAAACTTTGTTTCACTTTTTAATCACTTTATAATTGTCTTTTGACTGACTGATTGACTGATTGATTCAATGAGGTGTTTAAAGAGCAGACATGGCCAGTGTTTACCAACAGTGTGAAGATAACATTTTGTTTCTGTGCTTTTCTTTTTGGTCTAATTTTGGCATTTGCCTGGTCACTCTTCAACAAGAGTAAGAATATTATTTTGTTGTAGCGAAGCACGACACCGGAGTGCCAAGGTCAGGGGTTACTGACAGGTGATATGTATGGAAGATTGTAATTGTCTGTCTCATTATTTTGTCTGCTCACGAGAGTATGTTTACAGTGCTATGAACGTGACGCCGTTATTTTATAAGGGAAAACAGAAAATTGGGATAAGTGATCTAACCTCGTTTTGTGTCCCTGTTCTCGTGAAATCCAAGCTTATGAAATGCCACCTGTTGAAGAATTTCCGCATAGATACGTATATTTAATGTCGTGATTGGGTCTGGGTTAGGTGGGGATTGCCCTCCTTAGGGCTAGTCTCAGCTCTGTCGAGCTTTTGCGTTGGCCTTTAGTCTGTGTATAGTCATGTATCATCATATTCATGAAAATACAAACAAAGCAAATTTACGGCTAGTTTCAGGCTTGTCAAGTGATTTCGGTCCATTATCAAGCCCAAGAAGATTTTCTTGTTCCCACCTTTATTGAAATTTTGATGTGGCAAGTAAGATAAGAAATTAAATATGCCGTGAGTGTGTATTTGCGATACCAGCCACGGTAGAAAGGTTGGCATCAAAACTGCCCTGTCCTGTCCCATGCCCGGTCAGTGGTAATGACCTGACTTGGATCTGCCCTCCCAGCGGGCGCTGAAGGTGGACGCGCTCCGAGTATTTTCCTTCCATTCAAGCCTCATACATATTGAAAACGGTGAAATATAATGACATTGGTCCGATCAATGAACTACTTATTGAGGTTAATGCCGGGGACACGCATATATTGATTAGCAATCGGCTCTGGAAAGCCGGTATCCAGAAATCTATGTTCGCTCAGGCTTAGGATAAGACTCCTTTGAGTGGGAACCGTGCAGTGGCGGCTTTGACTTTGTACGCTGGTTTATTCTCCTTGACAGGAGTACTGTGCTTGGGGGTGATTGCAAAACAAGGGAGCAAAGAGAATTTTTTTTCCCTAGGAAAGGGTAACATCTTATACGTCCAATTCTCTGTTCATTTTCCCTTGTGCTTCGCTTTTGAATAGCTTCTCTGAAGTTCTGAAAATACAGAGCCACAGTTAAGTACCCCAAAAACGGTGAAAGGAGAAAGTGGCACAAAGTGGCACGTTATCGTACTTGTGCGCTGTTCAACCATCTTTTTTTTTTTTTTTTTCACTGAACCAGAAAACGAATCCACATCAACCGCCCTCTGTGAGTTATAGCTGTTTACATGACTGGGATTGTTGCAAATAGAATTCTTCTGAACTTTCAATATGTGAATTTCTTCTTCGTGACCGAAAACCTTGCTGATTAGCAAATACAAAGATAGAAAGTTTACTTCATTGTCTTATCACTTTGATTTTTTATTTAATGTAACTACTGCGGAGGAGTTAAATACGCAAAATATCTATTAAAGACGTAACTCTCAGCATACGAAGCGTTTAAAACATAATATTGTGAAGGAAAAATGAATATGTATAGAAGTGTCTGTGTGTTATCATTTTTTTTTTGACGCGCTCCGAGTATTTTCCTTCCATTCAAGCCTCATACATATTGAAAACGGTGAAATATAATGACATTGGTCCGATCAATGAACTACTTATTGAGGTTAATGCCGGGGACACGCATATATTGATTAGCAATCGGCTCTGGAAAGCCGGTATCCAGAAATCTATGTTCGCTCAGGCTTAGGATAAGACTCCTTTGAGTGGGAACCGTGCAGTGGCGGCTTTGACTTTGTACGCTGGTTTATTCTCCTTGACAGGAGTACTGTGCTTGGGGGTGATTGCAAAACAAGGGAGCAAAGAGAATTTTTTTTCCCTAGGAAAGGGTAACATCTTATACGTCCAATTCTCTGTTCATTTTCCCTTGTGCTTCGCTTTTGAATAGCTTCTCTGAAGTTCTGAAAATACAGAGCCACAGTTAAGTACCCCAAAAACGGTGAAAGGAGAAAGTGGCACAAAGTGGCACGTTATCGTACTTGTGCGCTGTTCAACCATCTTTTTTTTTTTTTTTTTCACTGAACCAGAAAACGAATCCACACCAACCGCCCTCTGTGAGTTATAGCTGTTTACATGACTGGGATTGTTGCAAATAGAATTCTTCTGAACTTTCAATATGTGAATTTCTTCTTCGTGACCGAAAACCTTGCTGATTAGCAAATACAAAGATAGAAAGTTTACTTCATTGTCTTATCACTTTGATTTTTTATTTAATGTAACTACTGCGGAGGAGTTAAATACGCAAAATATCTATTAAAGACGTAACTCTCAGCATACGAAGCGTTTAAAACATAATATTGTGAAGGAAAAATGAATATGTATAGAAGTGTCTGTGTGTTATCATTTTTTTTTTGGCGGTCATAAATTTTTATTGATGGACAAGTAGGACATCAAGTCATTGTTGTGCATTTGTGATGGAAATTCTTTGAGACCTCAAGAGGATATCAATATAATGGCACACGAAGGAAAAGCACATGCAGATCTTTTATTGCTGCAGCTTTAAACTCCTGAAGTATGCCCCTTTTCAGTACTTGCCGTCCCAGAATAATAATAATAATATAATGAAAGTAGTGGTATACAAATGGAGACTGGAGAAGAGACCGCTACTGCACATTTGGAAGTTTTATTGAAATTGAGAATTGGTGGAGTGAATGAGCAGATACAGTGATTATAAAAGTGCTCGGTCATTATTAAAGAATCGCAAAAACACACATCGAAAAGTGTGATTCACACGAGTCTCTTGGTTTTCCAGCTCCACACTTATTCATGATTTTGACTAGAAGTGATAAATTATGCTTCCCGAACTGCGAGAGTGTTGCTGAAGTGCACTCATAACCACCGCCCACGTGGACATGGCGGGCCAGAACATTGCCCGCGTGAAAGAGCACTGAAGTGGCGTTATCTGTTCTCTGATAACTTTTATTAGTGCCGTTGATGCGATGATGAGCGGGTGCATGCCACCCTTCTTTTACTCACGGTCCCACGGGCAGGGTTCTAGAGTAACGTGCCGATTGTCACGTGCTTACAGCGTCATCACTTAATTCCTTAATGGCGCAATGTTGAACTCTTGACCCTGAGAATTAATAGGCCAGTGTCTAAATTTGATAGGACAAGCTGTCATGGCCGTATGGACCGGTTTAGTTTTCTATCTGAGAGTCATATTGCATGGGAAACTTCTAGAATTACACGTTCATGTGCACCGGAATCTTTCATAGTAAATGTTAACAACAAAGCATAATTAATATTTCAGTGTAACTTACATAGTTCAATACTATTCTCACACGGTGCAAAGTATCCTTCTTACACAATGGATAAAGTTGCAGACTGTAACGTGTAATCCACCGTCAAGGCTTGTCACACAGATGCAAGTTTATCTGCATTAAACAAGTAGCAATGTCTTCCCCATTGAGTGAATACAAAATTATTACGTTTCATAGAAAATGTCAAATTACTCAGCATGTCCTTGCATCCTTTTTTGGGGAAAAGGCCACGTTAGCGAAGTCAATTTAATAATGTGGTATTTTAATTTTGCAGGGGAGTGTTCTAGTGCGTGGTTTTAGTGCAGGTCAAAATCATAAAAATGTATAGGAAAAATTGTTTGGGAATGGTTGGATCGTAGGGAATATTTATGTACTGGATATAGAAGGTTAGAAACGCTTTGTGTTAAGCAATTTGAAGCCCTGGCTACCCAGAACAGTCCAGACCATTATTTTACTTTTTACAGATATAAATCAATGGACATTTCAGCTGTAAGTGTGTCGGTTGTGTTAAGTTCTCTTCCTACCCGGAGCTATTAAATTTGTGTCGAATTTTCGAGATTTTGATGGCAGACAGACTGTAATAGATGCTTATTTTAGCAACACACGCGAAAGGTTTCATAGGAGCTCTGGCCAATGGTGGACCAGGGACAGAGAAAACATTCATGTGAAATGGTCACAAGGGAGCTAAGTCTGCCTGACCTGGCTATTGTCTATTCTGGCGTTAATTTGATAACGGGGGACTGGGCTGTTCATCGACTGACGGCCAAACATCATAGTTTTGCAGGGAAGAAAAAGGTGTGGCATGAGCTGGAACTGAACCATTGAGGGTGGAAAATGTCATGTTGGTTCTTCACTTAGTTTTCTTTGTCGAACAAATAGCTCATCAGTGGTATCTAGATCCCGCTCTTGGAGAAAGGCAATCAAAAGAAAAATTTACCGTGCTTTTTAGGATGCCATTCTATTTCAGTTCAGTTATAAGTGAATCTCAGAGAATGCTTTTAAGAGCAGGGAAGTTTTTATTGTCTGCAAACGAAACAAGTGTGATGTAAATAGCATGGGTTAATATGAAATGTTATTGAAGCGGCACTACTACAGTATTCCCATGGAGGCTTATCTGAATCGAGTTGAACCAGTGCTGAGTTTACTAAAGTGTCGAACAATTGAAATTAAAGTACCACGTGCCATATATAATTCCGCAGCGTGAATATCTGCTGAATTGTGAGCTGCTTCTGTCACGAGGATATCAGATTTATTTTTTTTCTATGAAGGAGGGAGGAGATAAATGGTGTTTATTGAAAAGGATGGGATAGTATATTTCTTGAAAAGGATGGGATAAATTGTATTTCTTGAAAAGGATGGGATAAATTGTATTTCTTGAAAAGGACGGGGCGGGACGAAAAGGAGACACTGCTGTTGACAGATACTTTTATGTCAGGGAAAAGGGTTGAAATGTCAGTGACAGCCACCTTTGTCTGGTGAAGAGCGATGGGAATAGAGGTCGATACTGGTACTTTCTCAGGTTATTTGGTGGTCTTCTTGCCATCGGCGGCCACATTTTCGCTGCAATGACTGGTTACTTTGACGACGAAATTGGAGAACTTTCCAGAAAAACCGGAAGAAATTAGAGCCTACATTTCCTGAAAACGGCACGCCCCATTTGGAAAGAGATTCTCCCCTAAATTAGCCAGACCATTGATAAAATCAGGCGCCTGGACGTGGAGAAAATTGGAGACCTTGTCCAGTGTTGGTTCTCACACTCTCCACGTGTATTGTCCTGGTTTGTTGACGGGTTGCCAGTGCCGGGGGCTGTGGATCCCACCCTCTTTACCAACTGTTTGATCACTTTTCTCAAGTCAAGTGGACGCTTCAGTAGCAGCAAATGACGTGTTGTCCAAAGAAATCACAGTCGGGCTTGACAGTGGATTTGAAGTCGTAACATGTTACGGAAGGTCAACTGTAATTTTGAAGCTGAAAGGATAACCATAACCCCGTCCCTGCATGCATAATGATACCGTTATTGTACATGTATTTTCATCAACATGGGGTATGATATGACGAATATTTTGCCAGGTGACACAAAAACACAGTACATGCCAATTTTCGTCAAATTAACTTTTTAAGGTAATTTTATAGAATGAAATAATGTAATATGCTGTATCATTCTGTTTAGGTTATAATTTGGTACGACTTGAATTTCTGTTCGTTCGTCACGAAGCGGAATCTGAACAGAGACTAAAGCGGGAGGCAGCGTGAATTGTAGTTTGCCACAAACTTCTGTATATGGTCTTTGTCCACGTCACAGCCCTTTTGCAACCTTCTTTAGTGCTCCGTTAAACATCAGTTCTTTTTTTGTTTTAAGAATTACAGTTTTTTATCAGTACAATAATGAGTTGCAGATAACATTCATTTGTTCCAAGACCTCTCTGCATGTCCTCTCATTTAACGGTGGGGTTTCAGGGAACAAACAACAAAATTGCAGCTGACAGTGTAATGGAGTGGTGCCTGTGTTTAGCTCTTCTAGATCTGAACGGCCATCGAACCATTCATTTTGTTGAGAGCCGGTAGAATGCTTCACAACGTTATGATACGCCCTTCCAGTACAATGCTTAGCCAGCTTCCCATTGTGCCCTGATAATGACTATATCATGATCCCCATTCTCCGTGTAGCGTATTCATATAGTCTTTCTCGCAAATTGACATTTCCTTAAGACCACTTTGATTTATTCCAACACTAGATTATTGATTTGTTCACACAGCGCGCACATCCTTGTGGCCGTGCATGTGTCTGCGGGGAACTGTAGGAGGAGGGGGGGGGGGCAGAGTTGTCTGTCCTCTGGTCACCACTCATGTGTCTGTCCCCACCATTTCATATGGCCAGAGAATGCCTTTCCCCGCATGGTCGCCGGCAATAGCACTGATCCAGTCAACTGCTTCAAGAACTTTCCATGGTTACCCTGCAGGTTCCATGTACATTGTGAAGACGGAACGTTGTTTAAGCCAAGGCGCGCACCAGTTGGTGTTGATGGGGCGACTAGTTGGGGGGTGACGTCACCATTTTGAGTTCCACACTAGGTTTCAATGAGCTCCAGCTCTCCGGCAGGTGCGCCAGGTTACATTGAAAGTCATTGTGGCCAGCTCGCCATTCAACTAGTCGGCCGATGAATCTCGGCTAGGGCGCGCCTATGCTAAGACATTCTTTGTCGTTCTTGTGAAATGTTGTATGCATTGAAACTTTCTGAACCTCCCGGAGGCGTCAAGTAAGATGCGGAAGCCGCCGCTGTGATGCTCTTGTTATGACATTTGATAGTTCTGTAATGGAAGACCAACTACGAGGTCCATGAACTCACAAACAGCAAAGGCAAGGAACATCAATCAGAGGAGAAGAGAATTGGATGGCGAGTGTTTGTATTGATTACCTGTAGTATTTATTCACAAAAGTCTCAGATCTTCCGGCTGCAGAGGACATGCATGGAAAGGATTATCTTGGTAGTTTGTATTGTGTAGTGTTTCCATGGAAACACACAAAGACGCTGGTACGGGAAATGGATGTCGCGCAGTTAGGATTGTTCATAAATCCACTGTTTTGTGAACGTTTAGTTAATGAATAAACGATGATGAAAAAGCAAAAACAAAAACAAAAACAAAACGCTTACAGGCACCCCATTAACTACAGTCCACGGATGCTGGTGACGGGCCCGGAAAAAATCAAACTGAAACCCTTAGATAACATCGGAGAAATTCTGTCTTAATGTCTGTATTCTGAGATAACCACCTGATGTTAAGAAATAAAACTGTCATTCAGCTGATTTCCCAGGACAGTTGTGTGTGTGTGTTTGGGGGGGGGGGGGGGAAGGAGAGATGGTAAAAAGTCCTGCGCTAAACTCAGCTGTGAGACCGACCTGGGCAAGAGAGCTCATAAAATATCTTGGGCAAGGACAGGTTCCACAGTTTCCAAGTGATTAGGTGAAATACTGAGGGACTCTTCAGTGCAAAACATTAAGTTTTTGTCCAATGTCATGAAAACAACAAGAAAACCGCCGGCGCTAACTGTCCTGACCGAAACCTTTTCTAACAAATGCTTATACATCATCGTCCAGAGTCTTTCCTAGGTCATTGTGACCTGCAGTGCTAGAGACCTGAGCCGTCGTTGGTGTCTTTGATGTGCTGGGCGTCATGTGATTGCATCTCATTGGCTGCGATTGGGCTTTGCAGTCTAATCTGAATTGCTCTGATCTATTGATCAACTTTGCACTTGTGAAGAGTTCCCACTGTGGCACACTGTGGCGATGACAAGCTGAGTCTTAGCGGTCTCTCCCCCCCCCCCCCCCCCCCGCCGTGAACTTTTGACCTTGTTACTGTTATCGATAACGCTATTGTTTGCCTGGCGTAATGCTGAGTTGAGTTCTGATGTCCTTTGGTAATTGTATTTTGTTGAAGTCGCGAATTGTTGCCAACCATGCCAGACCGGACTAACACCCACCCCCTCCCCTTAACCCCAACAACAACAACTACAGCAACAACAAGACCGAGGGAGAAGAGAGAGAGAGAGAGAGAGAGATTTTAATAACTTTTGATTTGATGTAGTTTAAACGAAATAAAAACGCCTTGTTGTTTCTCGACATCCTCCTTGACAAAAAAAAACAACACAACGGGAGGGAGGGAGGGAGGGGGGGGGGATATTTACCACTCGGAAAGCGACCAATGTACTGGAAGATGGTCTAGAGGAACCAAGTGGATAGTTAAGATATTGAGTCGGCATGGGAAATGGCGCTCTAGGTGTTTTATTTGGATATTTGTTCTTGTGTTGTACAAATTGTTTGGTTGATGGACCATTCTGTCACAGGCTTTTGGAATATCTGACCTTTTCTGTTTCTTTTTTTCACTTAAGTGGGATTAAGCAGAAGCTTAAAAAAAAAAAAAAATGCTTAGGCAAGGAAGAAAGAGGCACTGACAGTTGTGTCACTGAGAAGTCACATCGGAAATCTTTGTAATATGTCATAGAATTCAACCTTTTCCTGACCTTAAGTACCGCCAGGTCAGAGGATTTCTTATTAATGATGAAACAGTGAGTCAGTAGTAGACATATTTACAAAATGTCACTGTTGTGTCCTTCTCAGTTGTACTGTGAATAAAAGGCCAGTGTTGTGTCTTCAGTTATACTGTATATTTCCGCTACGTCTTGTTATCCCTTTGGCGCCACCCCAAAATAGCCCTCGTGAGGGCTCTTACAACAACGCCTTTTGGGGCTCTAACAGTCCTTTTAGGGGCTGAAGAAGAAGAAAACCACGACCAGAAACCAGCAGAAAACCACAAGAAAAATGAGGCGGTAACGCCCAGGACAGCAGCTCCTGTCAGAAAAGAAATCTTCACGTTCATTGAAACTCTCACTGTGTCACAGATGGCACACAAGTGAGGTCTGCATGACACGGTAGACTTGCAACATTTGCGCAGTTATTACCCAGGCAGTATAACAAACCTGAACAGACAAGACTGAAAATATATACTACATGTCCAATCCTGCACAGCGTAGCCTCGGTTCATTGCTCGATATCTACGCCGAGCTGCAGTTTATTCACCATTTCATTCGATTTCAAAGGCAGATAAAATTCAAAAAAGGAAATTCAATAGGGGATGTATCGTTGCCGCGCCATTGCATTTCTTGTCCTGTAGTCAGAATAATTGAATACTCCCTGTAACTTTCTATAGGTAATCAAATCCCTAGGGGGGAGACAGCATTCAGAACAGTATCCTGGCATTTCAGTATGTTCCTTACGGGCTTTTGTGACGGTATAGAGATCAAAATCAGAAAATGAACAGTTGCTATTTTATATTTCAATCGGAGTTTTTATCGTTTTCCAGGAGAATTTATATCGGTTGGAGGTTTCTTATCTATGAAAGCCACGGTGTAGCACGGTGTAGCGCATCAATGCATTTCATGAAAGACATAAAACTGATCCGTCAGGTCTGATTCTTAACGACTGGAATCCTTTCACTGTTTAATTTGTTGATTAGAGAACTACAGGCTGAGGTGGCCCCTGACATTGAACCGTAAGAATATAATCGTTTTGACTTTCCTATCACGCAAGCGTGTGATAGAGCATAATAATATCTTGCCCTCTTCAGCCGGGGTCACTGCAACATGAACAGAAATATCACTGCAGTGTGAGAATGTGCTTTGGCGTGGCTGTAGTTACCCTCTAGTGCGTGAGATTGTCAATGTTTAAAGAAAATTGGTGCAAGATTGGATTTGATGAGGAAATTTTAATGTTGACTATAACAACATTATATTGCCCTAGATCTATTGCACTTTGTTTGTCAAGCATCACTAAAGCAGCACTTGACTCCCTGGAGTCTTGTTTTCTGACTTTTGAGACAATATTTGTAATAATCATGGGCGCGAATTTCTCTGTGTCTTCAGTGGTTCCATCTTCACTAGAAATGAACGGCATCCGTTTTCAATATATTGGTGACCAAGTCTGGTGAGCAGACACTAGTGCGGTACAACATAGCCAGCATTGATCTGTCTGACTGTAAGACTCAAGCTTAAACCCATTTCTGGTTTTGTAGATGTCTGGGACGGAAGTTGGGGGGTTGTAAATGTCATTTTTGGACAAAGTTCGTCCAACTCTTAACTTGTGACATAGCACAGACCATCAGTAGTTACAAAGTCCGTCCAACTCTTAACTTGTGACATAGCACAGACCATCAGTAGTTACAAAGTCCGTCCAACTCTTAACTTGTGACATAGCACAGACCATCAGTAGTTACAAAGTTCGTCCAACTCTTAACTTGTGACATAGCACAGACCATCAGTAGTTACAAAGTTCGTCCAACCCTTAACTTGTGACATAGCACAGACCATCAGTAGTTACAAAGTTCGTCCAACTCTTAACTTGTGACATAGCACAGACCATCAGTAGTTACAAAGTCCGTCCAACTCTTAACTTGTGACATAGCACAGACCATCAGTAGTTACAAAGTCCGTCCAACTCTTAACTTGTGACATAGCACAGACCATCAGTAGTTACAAAGTTCGTCCAACTCTTAACTTGCGACATAGCACAGACCATCAGTAGTTACAAAGTCCGTCCAACTCTTAACTTGTGACATAGCACAGGCCATCAGTAGTTACAAAGTTCGTCCAACTCTTAACTTGTGACATAGCACAGACGGTCAGTAGTTACAAAGTTCGTCCAACTCTTAACTTGTGACATAGCACAGACCATCAGTAGTTACAAAGTTCGTCCAACTCTTAACTTGTGACATAGCACAGACCATCAGTAGTTACAAAGTTCGTCCAACTCTTAACTTGTGACATAGCACAGACCGTCAGTAGTTACAAAGTTCGTCCAACTCTTAACTTGTGACATAGCACAGACCATCAGTAGTTACAAAGTTCGTCCAACTCTTAACTTGTGACATAGCACAGACCATCAGTAGTTACAAAGTTCGTCCAACTCTTAACTTGTGACATAGCACAGACCATCAGTAGTTAAAAAGTTCGTCCAACTGTTAACTTGTGACATAGCGCAGACCGTCAGTAGTTACAAAGTCCGTCCAATTCTTAAACTTGTGACATAGCACAGACCATCAGTAGTTACAAAGTCCGTCCAACTCTTAAACTTGTGACATAGCGCAGACCATCAGTAGTTACAAAGTCCGTCCAACTGTTAACTTGTGACATAGCGCAGACCGTCAGTAGTTACAAAGTCCGTCCAACTCTTAAACTTGTGACATAGCGCAGACCATCAGTAGTTACAAAGTCCGTCCAACTGTTAACTTGTGACATAGCACAGACCATCAGTAGTTACAAAGTCCTTCCAACTCTTAACTTGTGACATAGCACAGACCATCAGTAGTTACAAAGTCCTTCCAACTCTTAACTTGTGACATAGCACAGACCATCAGTAGTTACAAAGTCCGTCCAACTCTTAACTTGTGACATAGCACAGACCGTCAGTAGTTACAAAGTCCTTCCAACTGTTAACTTGTGACATAGCACAGACCGTCAGTAGTTACAAAGTCCTTCGAACTGTTAACTTGTGACATAGCACAGACCATCAGTAGTTACAAAGTCCTTCCAACTGTTAACTTGTGACATAGCACAGACCGTCAGTAGTTACAAAGTCCTTCCAACTGTTAACTTGTGACATAGCACAGACCATCAGTAGTTACAAAGTCCTTCCAACTGTTAACTTGTGACATAGCACAGACCATCAGTAGTTACAAAGTCCGTCCAACTCTTAAACTTGTGACATAGCACAGACCGTCAGTAGTTACAAAGTCCGTCCAACTCTTAACTTGTGACATAGCACAGACCGTCAGTAGTTACAAAGTCCGTCCAAGTCTTAACTTGTGACATAGCACAGACCATCAGTAGTTACAAAGTTCGTCCAACTCTTAACTTGTGACATAGCACAGACCATCAGTAGTTACAAAGTTCGTCCAACTCTTAACTTGTGACATAGCACAGACCGTCAGTAGTTACAAAGTTCGTCCAACTCTTAACTTGTGACATAGCACAGACCATCAGTAGTTACAAAGTCCGTCCAACTCTTAACTTGTGACATAGCACAGACCATCAGTAGTTACAAAGTTCGTCCAACTCTTAACTTGTGACATAGCACAGACCATCAGTAATTACAAAGTTCGTCCAACTGTTAACTTGTGACATAGCGCAGACCGTCAGTAGTTACAAAGTCCGTTCAACTCTTAAACTAGTGACATAGCACAGACCATCAGTAGTTACAAAGTCCGTCCAACTCTTAAACTTGTGACATAGCGCAGACCATCATTAGTTACAAAGTCCGTCCAACTGTTAACTTGTGACATAGCACAGACCATCAGTAGTTACAAAGTCCGTCCAACTCTTAAACTTGTGACATAGCGCAGACCATCATTAGTTACAAAGTCCGTCCAACTGTTAACTTGTGACATAGCACAGACCGTCAGTAGTTACAAAGTCCTTCGAACTGTTAACTTGTGACATAGCACAGACCATCAGTAGTTACAAAGTCCTTCCAACTGTTAACTTGTGACATAGCACAGACCGTCAGTAGTTACAAAGTTCTTCCAACTCTTAACTTGTGACATAGCACAGACCATCAGTAGTTACAAAGTTCGTCCAACTCTTAACTTGTGACATAGCACAGACCATCAGTAGTTACAAAGTCCTTCCAACTCTTAACTTGTGACATAGCACAGAGCATCAGTAGTTACAAAGTTCGTCCAACTCTTAACTTGTGACATAGCGCAGACCGTCAGTAGTTACAAAGTTCGTCCAACTCTTAACTTGTGACATAGCACAGACCATCAGTAGTTACAAAGTCCGTCCAACTGTTAACTTGTGACATAGCGCAGACCATCAGTAGTTACAAAGTCCGTCCAACTGTTAACTTGTGACATAGCGCAGACCGTCAGTAGTTACAAAGTCCGTCCAACTCTTAAACTTGTGACATAGCACAGACCATCAGTAGTTACAAAGTCCGTCCAACTCTTAAACTTGTGACATAGCACAGACCATCAGTAGTTACAAAGTCCGTCCAACTGTTAACTTGTGACATAGCGCAGACCGTCAGTAGTTACAAAGTCCGTCCAACTCTTAAACTTGTGACATAGCGCAGACCATCAGTAGTTACAAAGTCCGTCCAACTGTTAACTTGTGACATAGCGCAGACCGTCAGTAGTTACAAAGTCCGTCCAACTCTTAAACTTGTGACATAGCACAGACCATCAGTAGTTACAAAGTCCGTCCAACTCTTAACTTGTGACATAGCACAGACCGTCAGTAGTTACAAAGTTCGTCCAACTCTTAACTTGTGACATAGCACAGACCGTCAGTAGTTACAAAGTTCGTCCAACTCTTAACTTGTGACATAGCACAGACCATCAGTAGTTACAAAGTCCGTCCAACTCTTAACTTGTGACATAGCACAGACCATCAGTAGTTACAAAGTCCTTCCAACTCTTAACTTGTGACATAGCACAGACCATCAGTAGTTACAAAGTCCTTCCAACTCTTAACTTGTGACATAGCACAGACCATCAGTAGTTACAAAGTCCGTCCAACTCTTAACTTGTGACATAGCACAGACCGTCAGTAGTTACAAAGTCCTTCCAACTGTTAACTTGTGACATAGCACAGACCGTCAGTAGTTACAAAGTCCTTCCAACTGTTAACTTGTGACATAGCACAGACCATCAGTAGTTACAAAGTCCTTCCAACTGTTAACTTGTGACATAGCACAGACCGTCAGTAGTTACAAAGTCCTTCGAACTGTTAACTTGTGACATAGCACAGACCATCAGTAGTTACAAAGTCCTTCCAACTGTTAACTTGTGACATAGCACAGACCATCAGTAGTTACAAAGTCCGTCCAACTCTTAAACTTGTGACATAGCACAGACCGTCAGTAGTTACAAAGTCCGTCCAACTCTTAACTTGTGACATAGCACAGACCGTCAGTAGTTACAAAGTCCGTCCAACTCTTAACTTGTGACATAGCACAGACCATCAGTAGTTACAAAGTTCGTCCAACTCTTAACTTGTGACATAGCACAGACCGTCAGTAGTTACAAAGTCCGTCCAACTCTTAACTTGTGACATAGCACAGACCATCAGTAGTTACAAAGTTCGTCCAACTCTTAACTTGTGACATAGCACAGACCGTCAGTAGTTACAAAGTCCGTCCAACTCTTAACTTGTGACATAGCACAGACCGTCAGTAGTTACAAAGTTCGTCCAACTCTTAACTTGTGACATAGCACAGACCGTCAGTAGTTACAAAGTCCGTCCAACTCTTAACTTGTGACATAGCACAGACCGTCAGTAGTTACAAAGTTCGTCCAACTCTTAACTTGTGACATAGCACAGACCGTCAGTAGTTACAAAGTCCGTCCAACTCTTAACTTGTGACATAGCACAGACCGTCAGTAGTTACAAAGTCCGTCCAACTCTTAACTTGTGACATAGCACAGACCATCAGTAGTTACAAAGTTCGTCCAACTCTTAACTTGTGACATAGCACAGACCGTCAGTAGTTACAAAGTCCGTCCAACTCTTAACTTGTGACATAGCACAGACCGTCAGTAGTTTTCATATGTTCACAGATAATGATGGGAAGATAATTTCATGCTATTTTTATCTCAGGAACAATTGAATCCACACCACTTAAATATATAGTCTATGTAATGTTGGACAAAAGTCTGCAGCCACCACCTTCTGTCACAGTCTCAAACATAAGTGCTGGCAAGATGGAGGAACCTCACACATGCCATATATGGTGGCAATCTTTCTCCCTCCATTGCCGCCTTCCCCCTCTCCCTCCCGTCAGTTTTTTTTTTCTAGTGTGCCAGAATGCTACTTTTGAGGGTGGGGGTGGGGAGTCGTTACGTAAAGGACTGTTACCAGATTTATTGATTTCAACTCCGGCCTGATGTCTTTTGGCTTCCCAACGCAGTTGACTTGACAATCAAATTTACGCCCAGGGCAAAGGGCGTGGCCACCAGGATTGAGGCAAAGGTCAAGTGGGAAGCACTACCGCATTAAGGCCGATTGGTTTAACCCCAAATGTCCACCCCTGCCGTAATTCTGATTTTAACTCTTAAATTATCTAGATCGGGGTTTCATAGTGGCTGCGAGAAGAGATCAAATCTGAAGCATTCGATCATCCTAGTTTTGTCGTGGGTGTAATACTCGCAATGTCCGGGACGGCAATGAAATGCTTTGAGTGCCATCAGACACCTCTTGAAATACGTGCATGTGCAATTCTCATATATATAAAGCTCTTGAAACCGGGAATGTAATAATTGCCCAATGCAATGGCTCTGGTGACGAAACATTTGTAGTTAGTGTTTAAGTTGGTACATACGACAAGGGTGTCTGGGACGGGACTGAATTTTATAGGCTTACGACAGGAAATCCTGTAGTTCCCAAATAATGGGGGGGGGGGGGGGGTGGAATTTGCTCATGACCGACATAGACATGTATGAAGTAATATTTATCAGGAATAGCTGGAAATGCAGAGATCATTCTTGGGCTGCAGACAGGAATTTCTGAGACTGGCGCACAACGAAAGAAGTATTTGTCTGCTGTGTAATGTGATAAAGAAGTATTGGTGTCTTAAGAATTATATTCAGTTCAATCATTTATTTGATCACGTAGAGACGAGGTTTAACCCGAAGGCGCATTAAATTGAGAGATGAATTGTGATTAGCAAAAGTTCAGACCTTCCTACGGGAACTTTGAAAAGTAGCGAGCACACAAGTCATAGTTTATGGGAAAATACTTGGATCGACACAGTGAATTTGCATTGGGAGAGACAGAATAGTGCGCTATTTCAGATCTGGCGTTTTGAATTCATGCGGGAGGCAATCGCCCGAACAGCTGGTACGGGTTTTAATGTTGTTTACTAACATCTTCTCGCCTGACACGTTTGATGGCAGTGGCCTCATTAAACTACTGATGTGAATTCATTTTAAGATTGGATCATAACAAATATCATAGACATTGCTCACCCGTACACATATTCTCGTTGATGGTGGAAACAGAATAGTTTATTTCTCTTACACACTTCTATATTTCTCTTTTGTAGAGTTTTGTTCTTTTTGTCTCCGTCGTTTATCATTGTAGTCTTTTGTCAAAGAGCAACATGAGATTGGAGTAGGCTGGATGTTGAAGGTGGGAAAGACGAGGGGGACATAAGATTGAAAACTGCATGCTAATCTGTTTGCTTGTTCTGTTGTCGCAGTCGGGCTGCAAGTTTTCAAGTTTAAAAAGATCATGTCAGATCAAGGAAGAAAACCGAGTGTTAAGGACCTCCAGTAGAAGTTGTAGGCCATGTAGATAGTTTCTTTGCATTGTCTGGACAAGTGCATGGCATGGCATTCCACATGGAGGATTGAACTAAAATGGACTTTTGATACCAACAGGTGTTTTTTTTCTTTGTCAATATGCGTGGCAGGTTGGTGAGTGCTTCTTTCAGGGTCTCCCTCGGTCCCACCATTCTTCTATATCTTGCTACCGTCTTGCTTGTTTCTAGCACAACCCGGGGTTTTTCTCATTTATATGGACCGTTTGGTTTATCTTCAAATAAGAAGAAATCTCTCTCCGTATTTTATGTTTTTTGCTTGTAGAAAACATCACGTGGACGACATTTATCTTCTGAATATCAAACGTTTGGATAGTTCTATGACATTTATTAATAAAATTATTCTCGTGGGTCAAAGTGAAGGTGGAAATGTGGCTAACAGGTTAAACAGAAAACGTGATTGCTAACTCAGTAACTCATGCTGAAAGAAAATACTGTTTGGCGCTGGAGTTGAAGAAGAAGAGAATGAAAGATGAGGAAACTCTGATGTTGGAGGAAACAAAGGACATCAGTTGCATGTCATCAGTGTAAAAATATTTGTTTTTTTCACCAAGAAATGACACTCTTCCAGTGTTTGTTCCACTTTTTGCACAGCTGAGAACTTTGACGTCAACCGTTTACGGCTTTATTATTATGACAGGGAGTTGGAATAAATCGGAACTGTG
>OZ007573.1:62971440-63201440 GCA_963931925.1 Onchidella celtica
TTTGCAGAACAAATTATTCCTGTACCCATACAACAACCACAACAACAGCAGCAAAAATCCACTTTTGTTTCTGTCCATCTGTCGGAAAACCTAAAAAGGCCAAGCTAAATGCAAAAACGCCTTTGGCATACACCCCAGGTTTTGCAATGCTGTCTTGTATTGTAATTGAAGATAACATGAAGTTTTCCTGTGGCGTTTTACCCTTCGGAATTCACATTTTAAAAGCAAGAACAAATTTTTTCCCCAGTGAGTTTGACAAACAACACCAGAACGTTGTCATTTCTCGTAGGCAAGAAACACTATAAATTTCACGACGGCCACTTCTTTTTCACTTATATCTTGTACATTTTGTTTAAATTTTTCTCTCCACCTCACCCCCCCCCCCGCCCCCCTATTTGCGCCCACGTTCTCTCTTCCATTTCCTATCTCTCCCGCCACTCTCTCTCCCGCCACTCTCTCTCCCGCCACTCTCTCTCCCGCCACTCTCTCTCCCGCCACTCTTTCTGTCCCTCCTCTCTTTTTCCCTCTCCATCCCGCTCTTTTTCGCACCCCCCCCCCCTTGTTTCTCTCCTCTCAGGCCCTACAGATAAACGTGATTTCAAATAGAGTTTCCGTCTATGACAATTGACTCCCTCATTAAGATCCATTTGATTGTTTTGGAAAATGCAGCATCGCAATTTTCAGGGTTTTCATGCCTTTTTGCCGCTCACGACTTGTAGAAAATTGCTCAGCAATTTACTCTTTCATTCTCCATTCTTTCTGTCCTAGACATTCCCAGCCTGCCGTCACGTCGTGTGATCTGTTTTCTGCGACAAATCAAGATAATTTGCTTTTGTTTATTTTAACTTTCGGTTCTGAAAGTTGTAGCACGATAAAACCATTTCAGATAATTTGATATGTTATTAGATGGAGGCTATTTTAAGTCAAAATGCTCACGAAATATTTCACTTTGCCTATTTTGTAATCAGTTTATGGTCGGGACATCAGATGTAATCCTAACTTTAACCCATTGCTCTTTCTGAAAAAAAAAAAGAAGCTCACAGTGCACACAAACCTAATTTGGTCACATGATTCAAACAGTCACGCCATTACGGTTTTTCTTGGTAACTTTCTACTTTCATTAAAATGGTACTCGATCATGTTTAGGAAATCACTACAGTAAGGTTCCTCCGCGCCGTACTCCAATTAGAACTACTGGTGCAAGAGCCCTGTTTGGCCAAACTAGATGTCTGAAGTGACAAACAGCAAAGACTTCCTTATTATCTTGTGTCTGTGTTCTGCAAATCAATTTTGTGTCGTACTTCTAGACTGGAATTCCTCGTGCGTTGTAAAAGACCGAACAGTGAAAGCCATTGACACCTCGTGTGGCTGTTCCGGCACTCAGCCACACCCAATCAGTTGGTAGAATTTCAGTAAATTACAGACTTTTGCCAAGTACTTTCTGTGTTTGCCAAGATACCAAAAGGCGGGCCTGCACCTTATCATGCATCATGTGTGAAACTTTTTGTCGCTTCCTTTGGCGTTGTACACAAATCCTGGGTTGTAGCGAGCGGGATATCTATTCACGGCCTCCTCCCTCCCACTTTTCTTTTGTTTGTTTTTAAATAATTCCTCGTGTGTACTGTGAAAAGAAACAAACATAATGCAAGTTCATGTTTCACGGATCAAATACTGTCGACGCCCATCATTGGGAGGCAAAAAGATGCCTGATAGTCGAAAATAATTATAGTCTGTATATTATTATCACAGCTCTCCAGATTTCTACTGGTAGAAAAACTATAGTGGTGGAATGTGATGTCACGCCTCCCTTTTCCTAAATCCTTTTCCTGTTTCATTTCCCAAAACGCCCCGACAGGTCTACCTTGGGCGTGGTGAATGTAATAATCTCCCTAGCTCCCCCCCTCCCCCCCCCCCCCGAAAAAAGAAACAACAGCCCGTGTAGTCCTGGAACCAACAGATGCATTGGTCAGTGTTGTAGCTGCTGGGCTCAAAGTCGAACAGCAAACGCCCATTGGTAATCCGTGTGAACTATTAGTACTTCTGACTTGTCACTGCAGAAGCGATTGGACCTTTGCCATTTATTCTGCGTGTGTTATCCATTCCTTATCCTCGCCTCGCGTTCCTCTTTGTCCACCCTCCTCATATCTCATATCTCATATCTCCTATCTCCTATCTCATATCTCCTATCTCATATCTCATATCTCCTATCTCACATTTCATATCTCCTATCTCCTATCTCCTATCTCCTATCTCATATCTCATATCTCATATCTCATATCTCCTATCTCCTATCTCCTATCTCATATCTCATATCTCCTATCTCATATCTCATATCTCCCTCCCATGATCCGCCCCCTCCCCCCCTCCTTCAAACTATCGCGTTTACTGTGTACTGTTGGGTGAAGTGGTCAGAGTGGAAGAGCCGACACTGGCATGAGACCGACGGGGAATGGCTGTAGATACATTCACACATCGGAGGTCCTTTTGTGAGGATGGGCCGACTTTTTGTGAGGATGGGCCGACTTTTTGTGAGGATGGGCCGACTTTTTGTGAGGATGGGCCGACTTTTTCTGAGGATGGGCCGACTTTTTGTGAGGATGGGCCGACTTTTTGTGAAGATGGGCCGACTTTTTGTGAGGATGGGCCGACTTTTTGTGAGGATGGGCCGACTTTTTGTGGCTGGGAGGAGGAGTGGAAAAAGGGAAAGAGAAACATCCAGTCAGCCCAGTCATTTCCACTGTATTCAGCACTGGATGCATGGGGGAGTTTCACCCAAGCATCGGATATGGGCTGTATTAAAGGTTTTAGGCTATCTTTTAGCCACTGTGTCCTTAGCATAGGGAGCGTGGACTAGTACAGTTCAGGAAACACTGGCTGCTCAATGTTGGGAGGGAGGAAGAGTTCAGAGAACCCACCAGCTATTGTATGCTTACCATGGGCTGCCAGGAAGAATGTAGAGAACATATTGGCTATTGTAGGCTGAACATCGGGTGCAAAGTAAAGTTTAGGGAACATACAAACTACTTTGTGGTTGGAAGCGTCTAATGAACATCATAATTATTGCCCCTTCTGTGTGTTTACCACAATGAACATTGAAGAGCGCCGAGACTATAGTATTGGTAACTCTGTTTTAGCATGGAGAATGTGGACATTATTTTGTGCCCAAAGGGCCACACGAAACAGTATTTTGGGCACAAAGACACGTGTCAACTTCAATATGAAATTGTGGCCCCACTTGTTTGTACTGACCTGACTTGACGGAAGTTTCTACGAGCGTGTAATGATATAGCGCAATGACCGGGCACTAACACTGCAATGTGATTCAGAAATTTAGTAAACCTTTTTTCCCTTCTTTCCACCCCTCGGACGTGGAGGGTTCAGAACAAATTAATATTCTTTGCCGTATGCCGATTACGGATCCCATGAAATGAAGATGAAACGGATCACGAAGTCCAAGAGTTCACTTGTCGAGAGTGGGAACCGGGTACACATGGGTGCGGGGGTGGACGGCGTGGAGAAGTTGTTGTAAAAGAGCAGAAAGGATCTATCGAGTATGTCATTGTACAGTTCATAGAGAAAGTTGGGATGACAGGCTGGCTTTCGTATTAGTTATTTTTGCCCCTTTTTCGTGGTAGGTGTCATTTGAGTTATTGTCACGTCTTGAAAAGATATCGATTGAGATCTTTGTGAAAGCGGTTGTGTAACGGCATATAACCATAGACGCATTTTATTCCCTCCATTCATTCTACCCTAACCAAAAAGATCAGGGTAGACGGAGACTTGAAAGGAAAAAGCTGGTTACATTCACAAGGCATTGAAGCAAAGCAGTTGTGTTATTGAATAGCTCGCCTATCTTTCAGGGCACGGTGGAGGGGCCACATCGACGTGACTTGCGGTAGGGGGAGAAAAGCTGGTATTATAACGAGACAATATTTGATTTCCAGACAAATACTGTGACAGGTTCTCGGTCAGAATAACGCTATTCATGTGCTGGAAGCCGAAAAGAGGGTTCGGGAAAGGGATCTGGGGCCTTGGAAATCAGGGCTATAATTGGTGGAGAAAACAAAGTGACAGCGAATCTCTTGTGCCGAAAGTGAGAGTGTGAGAGTGTGAGGGATATGGTTGAAATAGGAGGCGACGAAGAAATCAGAAAGACGAAATGGAGCGAGGAGCCAAAAAAAAAACCCCAACCTCCACAGAGATTGTTGTGTCATTGGCATTCTGGTCACGGCTGTGCTAAATCGACAGTAATTTTCTTAAACGTCAACCGATTTCAATGTGGACGATTTGCTTGGAGAGAGAGAGAGAGAGAGAGAGAGGAGAGAGAGAGAGAAAGAAAGAAGTGGGGAAAGGCAGTGAGAGGTTGAGAGAGAGAAAGATGGAGAGTGAGGGGTTGAGAGAGAGGGAGAGAGAAAGATAGAGGGAGGGAGAGAGAGAGAGGGGGGGGGGGGAGGGAGAAAGACGAGGAGAAAGAGTTCTGAGAGAGAGATTGTCTCATGTCTGTAAATATTTATATGTTGTAAGTGTTACTTACTAAAAAGAGTTATGTGACCATTTATCATAATATTATTTGCATTCTTGTGTCTTGGGATAGTTGCCATGGTTTAAGACAGGGAGTTTTTTTTTGCATGTCCCGGGAACGTTGGCAGTCAGGGATCTATATCAGACAAAAGAGCTTTTTGAATGCGTTTGGTTATTTGCCACCATTGGTCACGTTTGACTTGAAGAATGTAAGAATATAGATCTGGTATTACTGGGATTTTTTTTTTACTCGAAGAATTGCGATTCCTTCTTCGTATGTAATAATGTGGAACTGCCTTGATGCACAAACAACAACCGCTGAGCCCATTATCACAAGATCCAGACCTTGTTGTAAATCACATCCCTTCCCCCCAGCTCTTGTCCGTCCCACCCCAGTCAGTGTTCACCAGCGGTACAGCAGACCTAATATGTTAATTGTGGAATGGAGATGAGAGAGGGCGGGCCGATCCCTAGAGCGCATAGAGCTACCACAACAGGCCCAAGTCAGCTGTTATCTCAACTAGACACAGCGGGGGAAGTCCCAAGTCTGGATGCTGAATAAACATGACCTAACATTTGTGCTTTATTCAGTAGGCCAGAAGAAACGGTTTATTGGTTGTGGTACTAGTCTTTTATTTTCTGTTCGGTCCATCCACCCTGTGTCCATCCATCCATCAATTCATCCGTCTGATTTTCCGTCCATCCATTAATCCATTCATCCGTCCGATTTTCCGTTCATCCACCCATCCATTCATCCGTCCGATGTTCCGTCCGTCCGTTCATCCATCCATCCATCCATCCATCCATCCATCCATCCATCCATCCATCCATCCATCCATCCGTCTGTCCGCCCGTCAGTCCATCCATCCATCCATCCATCCCTCCATCCATCCCTCCATCCATCCATCTTTTCCCACATTATCGCTAACTCTCAGATTGCCCAATTCAAAATATAAACTTGCAAAACCGATCGAAAATAGTCAAATAAATCTAACCTGAAATTAAAGTAGATCTATGCATTTCCAAAAATTATTTCATGATATAAAGAAAAAATTAATAAAACATTAAAAAAAGTACTTTTTTTTGTAAAAAATCGAATATAACTCAGGGAACTAGATTAAAAGCCAGTGTTAATGCATTCGACATAGTTTTCACCGTCTGTGGAGTCGCTGACTCAGTACACGGTAACTAAATGTAGTCTCTGTCAATGAAGTGTGATGGCAGCACCCTGACCACTCGGTTTCTTGCAAATTGGTCTTGGATGAGAAAGGAGACTTAAAGTGTTGTGTGGGCGGAGTTGAGTATCCACTGGACTTCCCTTTCGTCTCTGCGTCCTCCTCTCTAGTCGGATCAATTACGCCAAACGGTTTTGTTTATCGGACACCTCCCGACCCAGTCAAGACACTGGGGTGATGGGAGGTGGAATGTCGTTTTCACTGTCCATTTTGTTTGTTTATTTCTGTGGTCGCGCTTTCTCATATTGACTCAGTTCACCTGCGTGCGTCTCATTTGTGTTTGTTTGTCAGTTACACCAGTTTGTCTGCAGTCATTGGTCTTTCCCTGTGTCGAATTGTTATGAGTTAGTAATCTCGTGCTGTGTTTGTGTCCTTTCTGGTACGCGTCACAGGATCATGGTTCACGGATGTTTGTCGTGAGGTCTTGGCTGCATCGGTTGTTTGTCTGTCTGTTCGAGCGGGTGGTTGACTGGCTGGTGCACGCTTCTGGTAGGTTCTCAGTCTGTCTGATCCTTCTGTTCTATCCTGTCTGACTAGATGGTCTTTGCTTGGTTCCAGCACAAAATGGCCCTCAGTTCTCGTGTCGTGTCCACATGCTTTCTACAAAAATTCTAAACCCAATCTCGGACTCTCTGTTCACTCTTGTGGTTCATATCGCCCACTTTCTGTCCGAGTATCGTCCTTGTACCGGGTCCATGGAGGTTAGAGGTCCATCTTTATGCCCTCCCCTTTCTCCACTGTTGTTTTTCTGGCATCTGTGACGGTCGGGCAGTTGTGTTATGAACGTCCTGCAATTAGCAAAGGAAGCGCATATCCGTATAATGTTGTACGGATATGGACAGTGCATATCCGTACAACGCACACAATTCGATGACGGAGAACACACACCGGAATACTATATTACTGACCTTGTTAATTTGCATAGTTTTTAAAAATATGAATCGGCTTAGTAGCAAAACAAGCCGATTTTGCTCGGAGATTTCGTTAATAATATACTTGAGTGTACGTCGATCACCAATGGCTACCCCAACCCCTTTTCGCCCGATCAGTCAATCCGACTACCGCCCATTGATACAAACTGACTAGACCCTCACGCCCCCAGGTCCATCTGACTATTCCATGTGTTATCACTTTAAATTCGTGAACACCATACCAAGTTTTGTTTCAGCAAACCTTCACCAGTCGCGCTTTTGGTAAACATGTTGTACGGATACGCAGTGTCCATATCGATACAACACGTTGTACGGATATACACTTCCATTAGCAGAACTGTAAGGAACAAACTAGTTGCCCTGTTGGACAGTTCTGCGGGTGATTGGTGGACTCGTCTGGTGTGTCTTCTCCTTCTTGGTCATTCTGCTACATTCTGTCTATCCTCTTGGCTTCTTCCTAGCACAGTGTGACCATTAGCGTGTCCACGTGCTTTCTCTGAACTCAAATTCAGACCCCAGATAGGTCTGTGGTTATTTGGGTTGCATCTGCAGTAATGGTTTGGGAGCAAAGGCCCAATGGCGTCACAGAGTGTTTTTGTTTTGTACTTCCGACACCTAAAATGGCCGGTGGATCAGCTGACGAGTGTAACTTCGAGATATGTCTAAGCGCTTAAAATGCCTGCTGGTTGCATTGCAGTTGAGTGTTATGACGGGGGTGGAAAGGACGGATCCAAACTGGTCAGATTTCCTACCATCCATGTAAACAAGGGAAAGGATGTGAAAGAATTGACCGAACGTCTCCCATGTGCGTGCACACACGTGTCATTGTTTATTGTAGTGAACTTTTTTTTTTTAGCTCGCCGCCGATTGGTTCGCGACGCCTGAAGTGCTCGCAGTGCAAATCAGCCAACGAATCAAAATCAGTGCTACCATCGCCATGGTTATGCGTCGGTCCTTACAACTAAAATGGCCGATATTCGCAATGGGCCTATAGAAGGGTTGTGTTATGAACTTGAGGCAATATGCACAATTGTTAGTTACGCACAAGGGGCATTCTCTAGGCCCTTTTGTTCTTATTTCAGTCACTTCTTTAGAAACTCTCGTGTAAGGACCATTCAAAGAACGGGTTGCATCTAGTTGCTCAGTCGGCACACAGATTATGTAGATCTAGATAGAAAACAACTCACTACTGGCACAGTAACACCCGCATGGCCCGTGCATATGGCAGACGGCACAGAAACTCATGCCTTCAAACTTTGAAACCGGAAGTTTAGCCTAAAGTCGAAACAAAACAAAGGCAGGAGGGAGGCTGACATTGTTGGGGAGAAAGCATTATTCGATATTTTTAGGCCTGTTTTCATTTATTACAAAATTACGATACTTCGCTTTCATGTCAAAGGAATAGGCAAAGTAGCAAAAAGAACTATCTTTCACATGTAATTTTTTCAGGTCTGGTCATTTCTTCCTCGCAGCAGTGACTTTTTTTTTCCTTGCTGTTTTTTTTTTATATAGATGGTTTGGGATGTAGGTGGAGAGAGAATAGGGGGGGGGGGAGGGTGGGTGCTCCGTCACATCGTTGTGCTGGCCAAGACTTTGTTGGTTTGGCTGCTGTCCTGCATGTGTAATAACTGTATTTGCATAATACGCATGTCTGATCTTAATGCTTTCAGGCCCAGCATAGACTTGTGTCTCGTACGGGAATTAAGGTCCCAGAGTTTTCAGTCCAGACAAGTCCCGGGTATTAATATTCTCAATTTTTATGATGTCTTTTCTCGCAAGTATCCATCCGACATGTGCGCGCTCTCGCACTTTGTTTTCTTAATGCGACAGTCCTCGGGGAGGAAGAACAGAAATGTGATAGAGAGAGGAGGACTTCAGATGACGCTGTGGCTATCAGAATGAACGGTGTGTGTGTATGTGGGGGGGGGGGGAAGAGTTTAATGAGAGATATTCCATTGTCTTTTTATAAATACAAACCTGTGTTAAGCTTGGCGAGGTTTTAGTGCTTAGCGTTTGTGGACGTTTCTGTACCCAAGGATTATGAGCGCGACCTTCCCCCCCCCCCCCCCCCCCGGTCGGTCTACAGTGGACTAGATGAGAGCTGTCGATTTCGCTAGTAGAAAGAATAAACTAGAACCTAACATGATGCTATGGACCTTCCGCGAGAGATTTGATGTGGAACAGTTCAAAGGCGGAGAAATGATTATGTAAATGCTATGATATTTTGGTAAACGTTGTATCAAGCGTAGGCGTATCCATCTGTTTGGACTCAATGGGTTGGATGTAATTACAGTGTTTCAGTAGCGTTATTTCAGGGACAGTGTTGTTATTTGGTATGAGATGGAAAATTTGCATAAAACTGCTTGCACGCTTCGACATACCTCGCTTGAAGCGCGAATAAAACTGTGCATAGGACTTGTGTAATACCCAACGCAGTGTGCAGGAGTTGATACCATCAAGGCATGTAAAAAAAAAGTGTAATATAATTATCAAACTATAATGACTAGTTAATTGAGTGTGCGTTTGAGTTTTTGCACCGTTATCATATTTTTGATGTCGCCGATTTATAATATGTATGGATTTCTTCACCGGCATCATTAATTCTTTGTGTTTATGGGAGCGTCTGTATTTAGGGATTATGCGCAAGACCCCCCCCCCCCTTGTCCCCCATTGCTCCCCGTTTCCCCTCTTAGTTCTACAGTTGGATCCGCCCCTCAATCTCTCATTGTGGACATTAGCGAACGCCATGGTTTAATGGCTGTGTCGTATCTCTGAAGTGCCGGTACTTCGCCTTGTTGCCTGTGTGTGTTTATGGAGAGTGCATTGCAGTACAGGGCTGAGTGCCAGTGCTGAGATCATAATGCAAGGGTTATTTCAGGCCAAAATAGCTCCGGCCGGAGATTGCAGGCTGGCTTTTTTTTTTTTTTTTGAGAGAGAGAGAGAGAGTTTGGGGTGACCCGAGTAGTCACATCGAACACTAATGAAGACTGAGGAAAGGGTTTTGCACAATTGGGCGCCTGGACTGAGTTAAAAGTCGAGATTGGATTTTCCAGATTGACAGCCACCGGTAAAAAGTGCATTTTCCCCAGACCACGTAATAGTGCCAAGTTCTGAAAATTGGACACTTCAGAGGTAGCAATTTCTGACAGTTTAGTTGGGTACATTACTTGCTGAGATCGAAAAGTAAGGCGGTGATATTTTTGTACACATTTTTTTAGTATGTGGACCTGTTGTCGTGGTCTTAACCTCAGACTCAAAATTAGCCTCTTGATTGTCCTGGTGCCAAATTATGAAATGTGCAAGAGCTCACAGTTAAATACAGTCTGAGTGTGTCATTGAAGACTAAACTGCGACGTGATAGAGATTACAGAAAATGGCCAGGGATGACACGCGGAGCAGGAGGAGAGGTGCAGGTAGACGGGAAGCATTTAATTTTGGCTTGTCTCCGTGCATTTCACAGGGTTAACATTCGAAGAAAGTGTCTCATTAGGCGCCAGACCAAACCGCCTTTTAATTTGAGAACTGGGTAGAAGGAAAAAGAAAAAGAAGAAGAAGGAGGAGAGTAGGCATCGCAAAAGGAAGGCAAGAAACAAGGAAAGAGTAGAAGAAACAAAAGAATAGACAAACAAGAAGAAGAAAAGCGAGGTGTAAATGCCAAGGGCAGAGAACCCCCTAAAACCAAGACCGCAAACCATTGAAAGGACAACAGCCCAATCACCCCAATCACCGTAGTTCCGAGGGTCATCTGTAGTAACAGGGTTAACATAGAACGGAAAGCATGGCAATGACCATTGTATCGAAGTTCATCCATAGGAACCCAGGTGACGGTTGTCTTATGAACGGCAGCTACAAATGCTTGCGCCCGTGTTTTAAACCTGTCATTTATCAACAAGAAGTCCTCAGGCAGATTAATTCGTCAAAATTATTATGATCAGGAGATCTTTGCGCTATGTAACCATAATATGCAATCTCATATACCTCACAACAGATTAATTTGATTTATTGCATTGGAGGTCTGGACACAGGAAAGCAGGAAAGTGTGTAATAGTACACACTTTGATGCCGATTTTGTACTGGAAACGTCTGCCCAGCGTCTGAGAGGTATATTTTATGTCAGGAGACGGAAGTTATCGGGGATAAAATCAAAGTAGCACGTTTGGTGGCAGTAGAGCACAGAGCACTAAAAGCCTCTAGTGGCCGGCCTGTGTAAACTGTTTATTTCGTTGCGGCCTTCGTGAGCTGAGGGAACAGAGTGAATTTCTGCCACCAGTCACTTTGGCTGGCTTATTAGTGCTGTCTACGTTTCCGTCCCCAGGGTGAGCACACAAGAATTTGCTCCACCAGAAAAAAAAAACGCCAAGGTCCCGAGAGACGTGAGCACAAGCTGACTTTGAGGGAATGAAATGAAAATATTTACCGGTGAGGACTACTCAAGTTTCAGCCACTATTCATGTCTTCCAGCACAGCCATCTAAACTCAGACACACGAGGAAGTAGTGGAGGCTGTAGTTGACATCGAGGGCAGGAATACGAAAAATGTTGACGGTAGACGAGACACTTACGAGTGACTCTAGCAGCTGAGATTAAAAGTTTCATTCTGTCACCCGATGGCGTAGACCGATAGCTGCAGGAATCTGAAGTGGTGATCTTTGTAGTGAACACCCCACCAGTTCCAGATCTCCCCCCCCCCCCCGGGCCTGTTGTTACAGCAATGCCCTATCCCCATGCCATCCGTACACTGGCAGGATTCTGTGATGGTAAAAACAAGTAGTGCCAGGGAGGTCTTTCGTGTTTTAGAATTTGGCATCAATAGATAGTCAAGCGAAGGTTCAAAGTCAGCAGTACTACTTCTATTGTGTGTGCAGTTTTTGAGATCAACCAGACGGGAACGGAGCGGGGGAAGTAGGACCATCAGATAATGGCACTGAAAGTGTTCTCATCTCCCAAACTGCTCAACGCAATCGGAATAGTTGCCAGCTTGAAGATCTGTTTTTTTTGTTGTTTTGTTTTTTTATGTACGAGGAATTTCTTCTCCAGTTAGTCAAGAGTGGCCAATAAATTGTCATTTGAACATAATGAAAGATGTCAATCAGTGTAGAGGAGAGAGGAAAAGATGTGCGATGGAGGAGGAAGAGGAGCAACTGTTAGAGAGAATTGTGGTGATTAGACCGATTTCGTTCGTGTTCCAGTGACAGTTTTGTAGATTGTGGAAATTGGACTATCTAGACTAGGGCTGAAACCATACATTCTGCATATTAATAACGATTGGTGAAGAAGAACCGGCTTGATTGTCAACCTTTGACAACTTTGTATGCTATTCAATCATAGTTCACATTATTTGTGTGGCTCATCTCTATCCCCAATGATTATATCCTCGGTTCACATGCTGGACTTTGTTTGAATAAGCAAATTGACAAAATTGCATGTCTCCATGTATGGCATCTCTTCCAGCAAGCTTCGGATAAGCTGTCAGGTCAGTGAAACTAATAATTTATTTCTATAAGACCAGCTGCTGGCTTGGGCGCTGACTCTTGAGTGTGATTTTGGAGAAAGTCACACGATGACGTCCATATTTTGTTAGGAAGAAGCAAGAGAATGGACAGAATACATCAATAACAGAACGCCAGGGCAGAAGCGGACCCTACCAGAAGCGCCTACCAACACCCCCGCCCGTTCAAGTGCCACAAGTTAGATGGACACAGATAGGTGGTCTACGGCAGTGGGACACTGCACAGAGATTGTATGGGGGGGGGGGGGGGTTAGTTTTCACGAAATTACGGGGATGAACTGTTACGGGAAAAGTGGACGTTACATGACGACCGTGATTAACTCAGAAATGATCAACTGCATGTACATGCATACGTCGTTTTGGCTTGTACATGCATAAGTCGTTCTGAATGTTGGATCCTGACTGTCTCATGTTTCGACGTCTACATCATGGCATTAGACCGTTAAGGCTTAACCTACCTATTATACGGAGCTGACACATCGTAAACCAGGAGCTGAGACTCAAAAGGTCAACAGCACCTGAATTTGTTTGGAATGAACTTGGAAAGTTTTCGTGTTTCACGTTCTTGTATCCTGATTGAGCCGAGGGGAAGGATGAAGTGAGCACATCCTGTCAGGCTTGAAAACAAATCAATAGATCAGACTTAACCTTGGAGCCAGAGCGTAATTACCGACAGAGCCACACCACTCTTGAATGGACAGGTCTGGACAGGACTCCTGTTACCGTGTGGCAGTGGTGGGAACCTTCATTCTTCAGGGCATGAATATGCATCAGGTCATTTGAGGATCATTGAATCTAACAGTCTTGTGTGTGTGTGTGTGTCTCTCTCTCTCTCTCTCTCTCTTTCTCTCTCTCTCTCACTCTCTCTCTCCCTCTCTCTCCGCTTGACCTTATGCGTTTATCTTTCTTTCGTAACACCAAGTTTTGTGTGACCATGTTTGATAGTTTTTGGTGCGCCATGTCTGATACACGGCCATCCAGAGAACAGAAAAACGGCAAATCCCACGTAACTTGAAAATGAGTTTTAGATCTTATAGTAGGGAACCGAGCAGTGTGTTGTGAGAACTTGGTACCTTCTTTCGTTCATGTCAGCAGAGTGGAGAATTCCAGTGTTGAGAGAACTTGGTACCTTCTTTCATTCATGTCAGCAGAGAGGAGAATTCCAGTGTTGTGAGAACTTGGTACCTTCTTTCATTCATGTCAGAGTGGAGAATTCCAGTGCTGTGAGAACTTGGTACCTTGTTTCATTCATGTCAGAGTGGAGAATTCCAGTGTTTTGAGAACTTGGTATCTTCTTTCATTCATGTCAGAGTGGAGAATTCCAGCATTGTGAGAACGTGGTACCTTGTTTCATTCATGTCAGAGTGGAGAATTCCAGTGCTGTGAGAACTTGGTACCTTGTTTCATTCATGTCAGAGTGGAGAATTCCAGTGTTTTGAGAACTTGGTATCTTCTTTCATTCATGTCGGAGTGGAGAATTACAGCATTGTGAGAACGTGGTACCTTGTTTCATTCATGTCAGAGTGGAGAATTCCAGTGCTGTGAGAACTTGGTACATTGTTTCATTCATGTCAGAATGGAGAATTCCAGTGCTGTGAGAACTTGGTACCTTGTTTCATTCATGTCAGAGTGGAGTATTCCAGCATTGTGAGAACTTGGTACCTTGTTTCATTCATGTCAGAGTGGAGAATTCCAGTGTTTTGAGAACTTGGTATCTTCTTTCATTCATGTCGGAGTGGAGAATTACAGCATTGTGAGAACGTGGTACCTTGTTTCATTCATGTCAGAGTGGAGAATTCCAGTGCTGTGAGAACTTGGTACATTGTTTCATTCATGTCAGAATGGAGAATTCCAGTGCTGTGAGAACTTGGTACCTTGTTTCATTCATGTCAGAGTGGAGTATTCCAGCATTGTGAGAACTTGGTACCTTGTTTCATTCATGTCAGAGTGGAGAATTCCAGTGCATGGCCAAATTTTTTGGTGCTTTGTTTTGCTTTGCTTTTGAATCTGCTCAGTGGCACAAACCATCATGGATTAACATGAGAGCTTTTGAAATAGTTTCGTCTCCTATAATTATAGATGTCTGCCAGATGGTGGCAAACACAAACTTGTACTTTTGTTGCTCTTGTGTGTTAGAGTTTGTCAAGACGATTGACTCTACGTGTCTGCGTCTCTTATGGTTTGATCATCGACCATCGTTTTGTCTGCCACTAGTGCCAGTGTCTGTGTCCCCCTCACCGCCACTTCTCCTGTCTTTGTTGTTTGCTCTGTAATTTCCCATCATACACTGTTTTAGCATCCACGTCCAGTCTTTTGGCCTGGCATTTACCACATCAGGCAGTTCATACTGGCATATTCCCAGTGGCAACGGTAGATTTACTGTCCGAGATGTTTTTCTCTCTCTCTCTCTCTCTCCCTTCTTCTTCCTGCTCCCTTGTTTTGCGGCATGTCCCTCTCAGTGTTGGGTCGAACAGCAAATTGTGTTATTCAAACAAAGATCCAATGTCCGTTGTTCATTATTCGAATATTCGATACTGTTTCGAATACCTGAACGTTTATTTACAAAAAATACATGGGCGACCTTGCGGGAGACAAATGAAAGCATTACGATTTGTGCTTCCTCCTTTCAATAATTCACACTATTCAGTTACTTTCATTGCAACAAGGCTGAATTTGAGACGAATATGTTAATCTTCGAACTTGGCCTCCCGTCGATGGCATGAAACCAAAGCCAAAAAAAAAAAAAAAAGCAGACCTTAGTATCGAATAGGTTTCAACTGATTGGAACGAATATTCGACATCGGTCGCTATTGAAATATTCGAATAGCTGTGTCGAATGCCGAACACAGATCCCTCTGTCTCTCTCTCTCTCTCTCTCCTGTTTCAAGTCTCTGTCCATTTGCATGTCTGCTGTCCATCAGCCTGTTTGTTTATCTCTAGTTTTTTCGATGTCCCTACAAATTAATCTGATTGTGTGCGCCAAAACTTCTTACGTGTTCCCATTTGTCTGGCGGCGTAGATCTTTTACTGCTTCAACATTTGTTTTTTCAGTTTCTTGTTTTTCATTTTTCTCTCCTGCCGCCGGCTACTTATTATCTACTATTTCTTCAAGGAAAGCTTTGTTTGTTGTTACAATCTGTCTGATAGTTAATGTCTCTCTCGCTCTCTCTTTTTCTTTCTTTCTATCTGTCCCTCTTTCTCTCCCCCCCCCCCCCCTCGCCCTTCCCCTTTCTGTTTCTCTCTCGCTCTGTCTGGCTGTCTGCGTGTCGTCTCTTGTCTGTCTGTATGTCTGTCTGCCTCACCTCCTCTCTCTTTCTGCCTCTCCTTGACTCCACTGTATATCTGCCCGTCCTGTTTGTCCGTCCTTTCCCTATGCCTGGTTCTCCCTCCGGCCTCACCCGCCTCTCTCCCTTTCTGTCTTGGTCCATCAAATTCTTGACCTTTGGCTAATTGATCAAAAATTCATGATGTATTGCGACTCGAGCGTCTAGCCGGACATTGCCGGACACTGCCGGCCCACGCCAATATTTTTCTAGGCCAGGAGCAGTTCAACCCAAAAACTCCCTAATCAGATCTGCGTGTCCCCGGAGATCCACTGGACACATGTGGCCTTCACTGACCATCATTTCAAAGTTAAGGATCAGTCCTAGTAAACCAGTGCATGTACTTGGCATACACGTGTAATGTTTCTCATCCGCTCACTGTTGTTTTCCTCCTTCTGCTTGGTCAGTGGTAGTCGCCTGGACTTGTTTGCTTGCCGGCCTGGATATTCGCGTGTATGGACTTGTGTAAGTTATGGGCTGTCAAGAGGTTTCAGATATAAAATAATGCAGCCATTTTTATCATTAAAAAGAAACATTTTGGTGTGTGCCTTGTTGCAATACCCACTTAAAGAAGAAAAACATCTGCCATTTACAGTCCCTTTTTTTCTTTCTTTACTTAATGAATGAGCCAGCCTGATCCTCAGTCAACCACCAGAACAACCGTCATCGATTGGCGTGTCACTCAGTGAGTGAGTACCTTAACCAGACAGTCAGTCATTGAAATGATAATGGTATTCATAGTATAAACCTTCACCTGATGTAAAGGTTCACTTTTAGTACAGCGTAGAAACTATAAAAGTCAGCGAGAGCCAATTCCCTAGACCACGTCTTGCAACCATAAACCGCAGATAGGCCTCCTTTCTTCCGTAGACCGATGGATGTCGGCGGAGGCTTGCAACATATTGAGTCAAGTTTAGCTCAGGACAAAACTATTGATTGGCAATGCAGAATGTGTCGGTTTCGATTCAAGTGCTTCCTTTTTCTCGTCACAAAACTTGATTTATGATGTCTAACTCGTCAGTCCCGTATCGGGCCAGGGTCAATACTTTGCGTAGTTTAACGAGCTTTCATATCGCCGTGGGTGAGCGCTCTTTGTTCTTTTGTTTTACAGGCAAAGGTCATTGGGGTTTATAAAGTATGAGTTATTGTTAAGTATTGATAAATTCATTATTGGTTCCGTCATAGATTGACGTTTTTAATTTATATGAATTTTATAGGCGAAGGTCACTGAGGTTTCTAAATTGTGAGTTATTGTATGTTATTAATAAAATGATTTTCTGGTTCCTTCAAAGATTTACCTTTAAGATTAAATTTCTATAAGTTTGATAACCCAGATTTTGTCTGGGCGTATTGAAAGTTCATGATTTTTCTTGGGAAATTTCTGTACAATAGCTAGTGTTATTGGCCCGGGCCCCGTCATGTGAACAAAACCTTCATTGGAAAAGAAAAGGGGGTCGGGCGTTTAAGTCGGAGCAAAGATCTTAAAATAGTATTAACAGATCTTTGGGTCGGAGCACCTCCCTTGCCCCCAAAGCATCTTCTTACCCCACAGAATATTTCCTTGTCTTCACCTCACCCTCCACCCCTATCTTTCTTCTTGTCTGTGTTTCCGTTAGCTCAAGACTTTCTTCCCCTTTTTTAAACTCTTTCAATTAGTGAGTACACGAATGGTTTCATCTCAACTGTATTTTTTTTCTTTCTTTGTCTGTCTGTTTGTCTATCTTTATTTCTCTCCTTCTTTCTTTCCTATGTCTGTGAAGTGGGTTTGTCTTTGAAACTGTCTGGGCTCCACACGCCAACCACCGCCCAACCCCCCCCCCCCTCCGCCCGCGGCGTCTTTGTCACCGTTTTTTCCTTGTCAAACCCCAAAGTTGTAGCCAGAAAGTCTGATGGTAAATGAGGATTTAGCAAGCAACAGCTTAAGGGTATATTTTTTCTCCTTCTTTCACTGTCATCATTAGCCCTTTAATGAAGGAGTCAGCACGGTTAAGGGGCACTTTGGTGCTGTTTTAAGTCATTCCCTTGCGGGTACCTCTCTGTAATGAGGATGTTTTTCCTTTCCCCCGGTGAACGAAAGTAGCGTCATTATATTAGCTGTGAAATGGAGACACTCTATCATTGTGATCTTTTTTGTTTCCTTTAATCCTAACGGTATAATTAAACTTAAAGACACAGTTATATTTTCTTCAAAGTTAAAAGAATTAAGTTCCTTACTGTGCTGAAGTTGTGTTTAGAGATCGTGGAGTATACTATCTTCTTGTAAAAGCAAGTTGACCGATTAGAGAGAGACACAGTGAAAGAGGGGAGTTTGAACGTCAAGTGTCCTGTGTTCAATGTTCGAAGCACTTTCGGATCAATCAGTTGGTAACTGCTCCCGATAAATACCTCAATTTTGATGTTCCTTGGTCCATTTTATGTCGGTTCTTTAAGTTATATAATTCTTGGACAAGGCAGTTTGTATGTATCTGGGCATGCCAGGGTTTAGAAAAGGCCAATGTCGTAGAGAGGTGGACGTCGCCCAATCCTATAACTTCAGCCATTTCTGATGGTAAACCCCCCTATTCTTGGTGCACTGTCTTCTCCGTGTCATATTTCCTGTTGGCCAGTCAGAGCAAACTAATTGTATATTGTTTAAATCGCAGGCGGTTGGCGGGCGCTTCTGGTAGGATCTCCTTCTGTCCTATCGCTGTGCTACTGTACGTCTGTCTGTCTGTCTGTCTGGTTGCTACTGTCTGTCGTCTTGCTTCTTCCCAGCGCAGTATGACCTTCAGCGTGTCCACGAGCTGTATGTCCTTCAGCGTGTCCACGAGCTGTATGTCCTTCAGCGTGTCCACGAGCTGTATGACCTTCAGCGTGTCCACGAGCAGTATGATCTTCAGCGTGTCCACGAGCTGTATGACCTTCAGCGTGTCCACGAGCTGTATGACCTTCAGCGTGTCCACGAGCTGTATGACCTTCAGCGTGTCCACGGGCAGTATGACCTTCAGCGCATCCACGAGAAGTATGACCTTCAGCGCATCCACGAGCAGTTGATCTTAAGCGTGTCCACAAGCTGTATGACATTCAGCGTGTCCACGAGCAGTATGACCTTCAGCCTGTCCACGAGCAGTATGATCTTCAGCGTGTCCACGAGCTGTATGACCTTCAGCGTGTCCACGAGCTGTATGACCTTCAGCGTGTCCACGAGCTGTATGACCTTCAGCGTGTCCACGAGCAGTATGATCTTCAACGTGTCCAAGTGCAATATGACCTTCAGCGCATCCACGAGCAGTATGACCTTCAGCTCATCCACAAGCTGTATGACCTTCAGCGTGTCCACGAGCAATATGAACTTCAACGTGTCCGCGTGCTTGCCCGGAACTGAAACTCAGAATTTGGACTATGTTTAGATCTTACATTTACAAGTAGCGCCAGAAAGTCATTCGTTGGCAAACTGTCGTTTCTCTGTATTCAATGTCAGACAGTTGCAAGAACGAGTGATTTATCTAACATTGCATTCACAAGAAATGAGAAAAGCCCCAAAAGACTATGTATCAGTCTAGAGGTAACTTATTTTCAGTGTAAACCACCCAGAGACCAGATGTCGCTTTAAGCGGGTTATTTGATCCTGTCATTTCTGTGTTGATGGCCATGAATTGCTAGAAATGGCCAAGTCGATGTGGGTTTATATGTCAGCTGGCGATTTATCGGCATGAAAGTTTGTGTGCGGTAGTCGTGGCTTCTATTGATCTTCCAGCCCGTCCAAGGCCGTGCCAAATCTGGACATATTCACTATCGTTGACTGTATGAAATATCCAAGCATGGTGGAGAAAACAGTTCTAATAGTGTCCCGGTCGTCTGCATTTTGTACGACTTCATCTGCCTGCCTGTCTGTCTGTCTGTCTATCTGTCGGTGTGTCTGTCTGCCTGTATACTTGCAACCATAAGGAATGTTGTCTTTGGTCTAATATATAAATATGATTATATTTTTTTATCTTTTTAGACACTTGCGAAAAGAACTGCGCGAGTGATTAGAGGGACTTTTGAGAAATAATTGCCATTCATAGGCAAATTGCTTTGGATATTACTGAGCACAGTCTCTGGAAATGGATATTTCATAGTACAACATATTGCTGTCCCCAGAGAAAACGTGTGTTTGTTTGTACTGTGTAATGCCAGACTGCTAACATACTGTGAGGGTATTGGAAATTGCTGGGTGTGATTTGTACCAACCGTAAATAGCAGAGTTTTTCTATGTCTCAGATCATGCAAAAGCAAGGATGACTCAAGTGGACCTTCTGGCCTTGTATTGTATGCATGAAAACGTCGTAAATGGCAGAGACAAATCTGAATTTTGAATGGCATATTAAGCTGTACAAAGCACCCTTTGTTGCTGCGCCAATCGCTCGAGAAAAGCACCAACACTCGTGCCAAAGCGCAAATTTGGCTAGATCAGAAGTAAAGGAATTAAAATGAAATTATGTGAATAATAGAGAATGCCTTTGATCAATATTTCACCAACGTGTCAGTGCATGAAGCTTTAGAACCTGGCAGTTCGCAGGACGCCTTTATTTGGATACCCATTTTATTGAATAATCCGGTTTTAAATCTTTAGTGTTTAGCATAGTAAACCCATTTGCTCATGTAAAAAACAAGCAAACAAAACTGCCTTTCAGTCTTTGGTCGTAGCGCTGACGGCCTGGACGTTGACTGTGGGTTTGAAATCGCGGTTGGCGTTGCACAAATAAGGTAAGATTTTTGGCTTTGCTGGTCTAGACACGCAGCTTAACCCACAACCCAAGAATAGCTTTCCAAGAAGAGAAAAACCAGGTTTACACTGGAATAAAATAAAAGGTGTTGGGTTAATGGGAAAATTTAGTTGACAGATTACTTGTCTGGAAGGACGAGATTAAAAAAAATAAAAACAAACAAAATCTGTGATCGGCCAGAGATAACTCCAGCTGACCCAGAGGCAGAAAAGGGAAGAAGGTGCTGGAGAGAAAGAGATGGCGCAGGCGTCTTCATTGTTCATTTCCTCGTTTTTAATTTGCCTAAAATTAATTTTTCATGTTTTCTGCGCTATCAGGTTAGATCCTATTGGTGAGGCAGTCAGTTTGAACTTTGATCACCCTTTTTTTCTCCATTGCTGCTGAATTCATCAACCTCTAGGATATTCAATTTGTTGTTCTTAATGATTTCTTCTTTAAAGCGAGATTTGGTAACCTCCACTGGGGTGGGATTAATCTCTGAGCAATTGCATGTTTTTGTGGCAAGTGTAGTTCTTTAGTTCTGTGTGACTGAAGATGGTGGTTACGATTTTACTGTCCACTTTCCTGAACTTAGAACATTTTCCCTACTCTCAAAGGTCAGAATTCCTCCTTGTACTGAAAGTAAATAAGACGCGTAGCGAAGTTCAGAATAGCAGAACACACAAACATCGGAGCAATGGTCAAATGTACCAAATATAAAAATAAACAAAATATCCAGCCACTGTAGTCAGGCAAGCCACAAGCAACAGATGCCGCCCAGAGATAATGTAGTTTCGCTTGCAATCCACAGACTGTGCTCCGAAGTTATTTTTAACGCTTTCAGTTACCGTTCGTTATAGCCGGTAATTATCCGTAGTCAGACCGTCGAGAGAGCAAATTAGAGAAACTCCCGAATTTTGATTCATAGGGTGGAAGACTCTGTCTCGTGGCTGGGTCCCTGGCGCTGGGCTCGTGGAAAGCCTGATCAATACACCATTACCTAGGTCCAGCGTTGTTGTCACTAGATACCGCTGAGGGGACCACAGGGTTAATTCCCAGCTGTCTCTCTACGCCCATGCACTCAGACCTTCGTTGTTTGACCCCTTCCCGCCCCCAAAGCCCGATCATATTTCACTTAGACGTCGAAATCGCGAGATCTAGAGCAAAAAAATGACAAACGAGTTTGAGAAAGTGATAAATTTGCTGTGGGAAAGAGAAAAAACATCACGCCATCTATTTATCCCTAGTTTATTTGGGGAGGGTTTATCACTGGGCTGAGGGCCGTTTGATATATGGACCTTAACTTTATTTGGTATATTATGATTGATATACTACAGTAGTTGCTTTTGCCCATGGGCATATTATCTGCTGTTACGTTTGTTTTGAAAGTGGTTGTGAATTGAAGTTACGAAATAATTATATGATACCAGGAACACGCAGTTTTATAGTGTATGTTTTCGACTGCATTGCAGCTCTCTGGGTCTTTCTTTGTACAACATTCTGGGGCCATTTCTGGGTCCATCAAGCCGAAAAGTAACACATTCTTGGCATTAATATCACGATTCTCAGCATCGATATCAGGTGGAAATGGCGATCGAGAAGGAAAAGTTCAGGAAGTTAAAGCCCATTTTGTAGTTCTTTTTTTTCATATAATGAAACATTCTGCACTTGTTCCGATTGCAGTCACGAATGATAAGAGTGAGGCTTTTAGAAATGTATGCCTAGTTAGAGCTCAGGAGCGTAGTCCGAGCTGGCGATCTCTGCTACGGCACTAATGGCCTTGCCAAGAACAGCACCAGCTTCCTTAACCAAGAATCCGAAAGCTGAAAACTAACCCAAAGTATTACAAGGAAAACTGTTTGAAAGAGCCAGAGTGGCCGTTGTCCTGTCGATGCGCCGTTGAAACGAAACTCAGAATCAAAACTCGAACTGTCTGTCCCAAGCATCTCCGTAGCAAATACGCCTGTAAACGTATCTTATTGCATGATTGTGTGTCATTAAGCTTGTATTGCGCTAGTAATGATATGAAATTCCAGTACCATTATCTATTCTCACCCAAAAGAAAAGAGCTACCTATTTGTGGATCGTGTTACCTTATCAGATGCAAGACATCAGACATCTGACATATTGCATACGGAAGAACAAAATGCACAGAGTGTTGGAATTATGAAAGAGCTTCACAATCGTTGAGGTCTTGACACTGGAAATCCGTACGTGAGGAATGTCTTTGGAATCGTCCAGAACTGAGAAATTCTACCGAATCCGCGTGTGGAATAGACAATCCCACAGTGTTAAAACCACTGACACAGTGACTGGCCCACTTCCTCTCCCTGTTGCGTAATTGTGTCATCTTTCTCTGCCTTTTATCCAGCGCCGCGTCCGGTCGGTCCTCGAATTTCGCCGATTGGCTGGTCTTCTCTCTGGGCCTGATGGCGTCCATTCTCCTTTCCACCTGTCCCATGTCTGGTTTATCTCTCCTCCTCCCCCGCCCTCAATTTATTGCTACTGTTATCATTTTCCTTACAAACAAAATGCCCGTTGTTGTTTTTTTGTGAACGGAGAGAAAACGCAAAAAAAACAACAACGCACAAACAAAACCTTTCTCATGCGGATCTCGGCATTGCCAGGGATAAACCTCATCAAATCGCCCTCCACCTTCCTACGCCCCCCCCCTCCCCTCTGTACCACCCCCCTGTCCTATACCTCTGTCACCCTTTCTAGTATTTCTTGCTCTCCCTGTCTTTGTCCCTCCTTCTTTCCATGTCCCTCCTTCCCCTCTACTCCATGTCTCCTCTCCTGAACTTCCGTGTCCGAGGGAAACAGTTACAGAAATTTAGCATTTTGGAACAGTCCGGTTTGACAGCTGGTGTCTATTATTCCTGATGATGGTTGTGCTGTAAGCTGTGCCAGTGTGTGGCTGGGTGACTACAGGAGCCAGCAAGATTATTGCTATTAAATATTTAGCTTTTTCAGCAAGGATTTTGTTGCGGACCAGATCAATAATTGACGACAGCCAGTGGTTTTTGCTCCTATTATGTATTGAGTTGTTTGTGGATTTTGCTAGATGGAGAGGAATGCGGTGATTGGCATATTGACATCTTTCAGGTGGTGACCCGGCCTGGGGAGTGGATGTGGTGGGGATGGAGTGTCAGCAGTCATGAGGAGAGAAAGAAACCGTTGATGATTCTAGAGAAAAGGCCACGCCCAACCTGGTGAAACTGCTGATTTAAGTGTTTAAGACGTTGGATGAAAGTGGATTGAAACCTCTTGAAATATTGACCGAATCCCTTCCTGACGGCTTCACTATGCATATATGGCCAACAGTAGCGGCTGATTCCTCCGTTTTCTGTCAGGGCCATCTTGATTTCAGTCATTCCGGCTGTGCTGCAGCTTGTTTGTTTGTTTGTTGTTGTTTTCTTTTGTACAATTGTCGCGGCATGTTTTGTCGTTTTCAATACCAGTTCCACTGTATTTTGTATACCTCCGTGCCTTCTTGGGATTCCAGAAAAGAAATTAGAGGGGGGGGGGGCAGGGTGAATGTGTTGTGCTGGGAGCTGGTTGGCAAAACCGAACATCTTTTTGAACTGTGAGGGGGAAAAGAAAATTGGGAGAAGTTTGCGGTTTCTCTTTCAATAAAATGAATGCAGCAAGTGTTGTTTTCAAAAGTGCTTTCCGCCAGACCCATTTTTATCTCCCTTTTTCCCGAGTTTATTTAAATTATAACAGCCGTTTATTTTTACTTTTACAAAAGTGCCGAAAATTGTGCATGTCTGCTGAGCGCGTATAGAGATTTGGGATGGAGGATTTTCAGAGCCCAGTATCTTAGGACGCAGGGGAATTAACCAAAGCGTATTGCCGCCAGCTTTATTTTGAGGCCTCTGATGTCTGGATGTCTGTGAATCATTTATCACGCTTGGGAATTTTGTGTTTAATCGCATTACGCCTGGACGTACATTTATTCTATGGTCCGGCTCTTCCAACGTTTCCACCTCTCCACAAGCCTTCAAGTCCCCCTGGATTTTAATGCGATAACGCCAATGGCATGAGACGATATGAATCGATGGGGCACGGGCTGGAAAAACTGCATCATTACCGCCGTAGCCGACCCGGAGACTGCCTGATAGAGCTCAATTGGCTGTTATTACTGAGCTGGATTTGATTAGCTACGATAGCTGTCCGTGTGCTGGAGTGATTTGACCTCATTGTCCAACCACTACTATTGGCACTGCCAATTTACTAGTTTGGGAGCGGCAAGGACAAACACAACCAGGCAGGGTATTTGCACTGTTTGCATGGTACTTTTTCCTGTCTTTGAGACCCCCCGAGTTCCAGCTCTTGCTACATGCTGTTTATCCGTGCTGCCCTACCGAAGAGAGTCCGGAATTTTGAAGTGCCCGACGCCAGAATGGCGAGAGATTGGGAAGGCTTAAGAATGAAGAATTGGTAAATAAAAGTAGCAGCAACACTTTCCAGATTTTTTTAATGTTAGCAGTGAACTGGGCAGTGTCATCAGAGGTAGAAAATGGTGTGTGTCAGAGATGGGAGGGGAAGAGGCGGGCTTATCGACGTTCGAGCAGTTGAAGAGTTGAGGTGTTTGTGTGGCAAAAGGACATTTCTGGCAATCCTCAGGCTAGGCCAGCACATACAACTTTGTTGCCGTGAAGACGGGTCGCATTTTGTTTTAATCCAGGGAAATGAATGGAGATTCGGACACCTGCGTCATGCGGGTACATTTTGTGGCTGAGTTTGGCAAAAACTTGACACGTTAGCGGCCATAGTGGTGGCAAGAAGCAAGATGATGGACAGAATAGAAGAGAATGGCAGAAAAGCAGGAGAGCAGGAGAGCCTACCAGGCGTGCCCACCAACCACCCGCTAGGCACATTGTTGAGTCGGTAGGAACATGAAGAAAGTAAGACATGACTGCAACACGATAGTTTACAAGTCTCATGTGCACGTCTAGCTTTACAAGGAGCAAACTGTGTCGAATGGAAGCGACCGGGCGAGGGAGGGGGGGGGGGGGAGAAGGTGTGTGTGGTGTTTTACACACTGTTGTTATGCGTGTTGGAATGAACACACACATGTAGCACTTCCAATTGGCAGCGCAAATTCATGGATTGTGAAAAGTACAAGAAAAAAAAATTAATAATCTCCAAACAGAAACTGTCAGGCTGTTTAATGCGTAATGCATTTCCTTTCCTTGGAAACAGTTGGTAAAGATTACCGAACCATTATTTTTCTGTGTAGAGTTTATATCGGTAATGAAATTTATGAGTGCTCAGAGCTTAATTTGGAATTATCCATAATGCACCTGTTGCCTTTCGCACACTGTTACTCATATTCTACAATGTCCTTGTCGCTGACAAAAGAACTGGGGGTCCTTGATCTGGAGATTAATAGCCTTTCAATTTCTTGATGAGTTTTATATAGATTTCTTCATGCATAAACTATCAGCATTACATGAAATATCTGCACGTTTTTGTTTCTTGTGTCCCTCTATCTGTATGAAGAACACAGTTTCAGGCAAGTTAAGTTATAAACCGATATTATTCAAAATGCAAGCCTGTGGACGCTTATCTGAACAGCTGTAACTGTAATGGGGTTTGGGGCTTTGCTTTGCATGATAATTAAATTTTGCGTACCTCAGTTGTGATGTTGTCAAGATGGGGGGGGGGGGGTGGGGGGCGAGCTTGCATGTCCTTGTCTTTATAGTGACACTGAGGACATTGATTTTGTTGCGCTGATCAGTGGTAGAATTTCTCACAGACGTCCATGCGTGCACCAGTTGGTCCATGATTCAAGCTTGCTTGGGCTGGAGGTGCACAGAGTCAAGTCCCTTTTGTCTCGGGGTTTGATGTCAGTTGTAGACTATGGGGGTGAATGGGGCCTGCCGCGCCAGACACTGACCACCCAGACACTGACCAGCCAGACACTGACCAGCCAGACATTGACCAGCCAGACACTGACCACCCAGACATTGACCAGCCAGACACTGACCAGCCAGACACTGACCAGCCAGACACTGACCAGCCAGACATTGACCAGCCAGACATTGACCAGCCAGACACTGACCAGCCAGACATTGACCAGCCAGACATTGACCAGCCAGACACTGACCAGCCAGACCCTCACCGCCCAGACACTCACCGCCCAGACATTGACCAGCCAGACACTGACCAGACACTGAGCAGCCAGACACTGAGCAGCCAGACATTGACCAGCCAGACATTGACCAGCCAGACAGACCAGCCACACACTGACCACCCAGACATTGACCAGCCAGACACTGACCACCCAGACATTGACCAGCCAGACACTGACCACCCAGAAACAAACTTGTCTCGTTGGGTCCGGCACGTCAATCTTGTCACTGTTCAATTGGTGGAGAGGGAGACTACTGCGCACTGAACCAAAACAGTCGCCAGACAGACTTGACGCAGTGTGCCATTAGCCATATTCTGTAAGCCACCTGAAAGATAGTGGGATTTCTCAGTGCGGGAGCCTCCTAGAACATAACGCTGTTCTCATCTTTAATGTCTGAGGAAAGGAGAGACTGCCACATGAATTATAAATGCTGCACGTTTCCAAACCAGTCGCTGGAGAGAAATTACTCTTCCACTCTTGATACAAATCCCGTCATTAACAATGCATGAACCTTCACTGCGGTTTGTCTGTATCTTAAACATTGATGTTGTTCCATATGGCCGAGTTTCGTTTGTAGCGATAGTCAGGTTGTGAGTTTGCCATGATATAAATTTAATTTTGTCTCTGAGAAAACAGAAGTACGGTATCGATTTTCTTGGGAATCTTTCTGATGTCAGCAACAGGTCAAATCTAGTGTAGCAGCTCAGTAGCGAACGTAAAGTGTTGGGTCGTCTCTCAACCAACAAGAAATGAATGGCAGTTGATTCAGTTGGCCATCAGCGATCGGCATTGATGTTACCAGCGCGCATTGCGTTTCACGGTACTGTGTTTGTTTGCCTGCCGGCGGCCTTGGAATGCTCAAGAGGTGTGGATTTGTTGTGCCAATAGGCTGCAAAACAGTTTTTACTGAATGCAAATTGGATGGGATGGATGGATGGATGGGTGGGTGGGTGGACATAAAGACATATTAGAATAGGAAACAGATGGGCGGACACATAGATTAGATGCACAGATAGATAAATATATTTTTGATTTAGAGAGAGAGAAACAGAGAAAAACACACACACACACACACACTCACACACACACACACACACACACACACACAGAACAACTTCATCTTGAAATGTTTTACAAATCATGCATGAATCCGGCAAAAACAAACAAAACAACCGAATCAAAGCGAAGAAATTGGTATAGTGGATGAATGCGAAATCTCGGGTAAACTCCAGTGGTTGAAATGTTCGGTGCTTTGTCTTCATGCTCATGTTCTAGTGTCTGTGTGGTATGGCTACGCATTGTTTCACCGCTCCATTTTTATTTCTCTGTCGTTTTCCATGATGAAATACGAGGACCTTTTGCTACTAGTTTGCCATGTAGACAGGAAATATTCTGCGCGAGTCATTGCCAGTACCTAAACACGTGATTCCATATGCCCATGTCTGACTGAGTCAAGTCTGTTTTCCCCTAGTTTTGTGGACCTTAGAGTGAAAACTGGCCCTCATCTGCCAGTGACACTGAAATAAGTTCGTTTGGCTGATTGATTCAAAGGAAGTTTTAGTCTGAGTCAAAACCTGCCTCAGTGTGCTTCTAGCCTTAGGGTTATAATGCAGGAGCCCAGTGTAGAGTTGTGCCAGTCTCGATCTATGACGCTGTGGGAAGCCCTGGAGACGATAAAAAGCCACATAGCTACATTAATGTGTCTGACTGCTCCAGAGGGCAAACACGGCAGCATTGCGTGTAACAAACCAGCTTTATTGCCGAGGAATGGATGATTCCTGAGTACCGCGCGGAAATAATAACTGACAGTGTGAGTAATCAATTTTGCCATTCTATAAAGGCAGGTGCCAGACAATCTCAGACACGCGGTTAAAGTTTGCGTGTCCATTTAGTTTGCGTTGGTGGGCGTCTAAGCGCAGTGATTCTCAACCCAGGGGAATTTACCCCTGCGAGGAGGGGAGGGGGGTCTTGGGATTTCAGAGGGCTTTGAGTTTGAGTTGAGTGTGGATTTGACTGCGGGTGGGCAAGCTAGCGGCCACTTTGCTCCTTTTAGGTCTGTATGGGTATTTTATTTATCTTTGCTATTCAAGACTTCATCAGTTTAAATTTCACGAGTGGGCTAATACCCAGGCTTTACACTGGTGTGTCCAGCCCCAGCTCTGTAGCTTAACTCCAGTTACCTGAGTTCCCGCTTCAGAAATGCAAAGCCTCTGGAGTCGGATTTCGCTAAATGATGTCTGAGGCTCTTCAAGCATTGAGTCATGTCAGTTCGACCTCGGCTTTGTGGACTGTGGAGTTAAAGGGGACTCAGTGCACCAATGAGACAGAAGAAACAAGAGTGTGTCTCGCCTGGTTGAGTCAAAGGAAGTTTTAAGTTTTGATTACAAAACCCGAAGAAAACTTGAGTCAATGCGCTGCTAGCCTTAAACTGATAGCAATAGTTGAAAACACACAAAGAAGAAATGAATTACTCCTGTAAAAAAACAACAACACGACAACAACAGACATTATGGAAATGTGGAGCCCGGCAGAAAGAGACAGTAGGGTGAAACAACAGCTCTTTGATATGTTGAGAACCACTGGTCTAGCATATTGCCAAGAAATCGTTTAGCTGGGAGGGTCTAACGGTGTAAATGGGACAGCCAGCTATGGTATCTGAGAGATGGAAAGTGATGGCATTTGCTGTGCTAATTGTGGTGGTTGGTGCTGACTGATTGCAGTACTAGAGCTAGGACCAGAACGTGGAGACACAAGTATCCGCTTGGTGGGTGATAGACGTCATTGGTGGGTGGCTTGAATGGATTGATATATGGATGGATGGGTGAGATCCATGAGTGGATGGTTTCGGTGGAAAGATAAATTGATGGACAGATGTAGAAGGAGCAGTAGGCGAAAAGGTGGATGGGTGTGTGGACGATGCATGCATATATATAAGGATGGATGTTTGGAAATGTAAGGACAGAAGCAGGCAAAGATAGACAGACAGACGCATAGGATAGATAAAGAGATAGACAGGCAGTTACACTTACACAGACGCACAGACAGACAGACAGGCAGACAGACAGACAGACAGACAGATAGATAGATGGTTGGTTGGCAGACAGACAGTCAGACACATAGATAGACAGATGGATGGATGGATGGATACGCGGATGAGAGATAGACCCAAGCCCAAAAGCATCTTTACGGTTGAATGAGTAGAGAGAAAGATATGAAGCGAACAGACAGATGGATCTATGCAGGGATTAATGGCTGTGGGTAGACAGGGGCGGAGTCTGATCTTTGGATTTACAGACGCAGAGGTCGGCCTGAAAACACAGACAACTGTCATTGAAGTTGATTTAGAGATGGGCCGCCAGCGTCCAGGTGTCAGATAGCAGGCAGTAAATTGAAATGGGCCAATAGAAGCTGAAGAGACGAAGACACGAGGCGGAAAGTGAATGAAAATGAAAGGGCAGATGGAGAAGAGTTCAATAGACGGTTAAAGAGCAAAGACAGCATTATATTGGGTTTGATGTCTAGTGACAGTTCTGAATTTGAAGTTTTTCATCATGTCGCTTGGGTCTTTGTGGGGCAGGGCCAAACAGATCGTGGGCTTGAGCGCACATGCACAGCTAGAGTGCCGAAATGAAGCTGTTCTCTCTGTGTGGACCTGATCGTTGGCCCAACTGTGCGTGTTTGCATCTGTTCATGATTATTATGCAAATCAAGGACGAGTGATTTGGATACTGGGCAAAGGATGAAGAGCGGATATAATTTTAGTTGGTTTTAGCGTTGTGAGGTAGACACGGAAAAATAGATTGCTGTCAGTCTGATAGACAGACAGGCAGACAGATAGATAGATGGACAGATAGATGATAGATAGATAGATAGTTAGCTAGTTAGATAGATTGATAGATGATAAATAGATAGGTAGGTAGATAGATCGATCGATCCCATCGATCGATCGATCCCATCGATCGATCGATAGATAGATAAATAGATAGGAGAGGGGTGAGTGGATGGAGGGATGGGTAGAGGGATGGTGGATGGGTGGACGCTTTGCAAATACAGAGTCTGAAAAGCTACAGAGTGACTAAAATCATGCATCACCTTAATAAGTCTTGCTTCTACATACGGTACTTCATGGATCGAATGATTTCAGAATGAAGTGTTTGGTAGGACGTTGTCTGTTGAACAGGTTACTTTGTATGATTAGCTGTCCCCCTTTGGTGAAATTAGTTTCTGGACACAAGATTTACTGTAGGCGGAAGAGGCCGAGTTTTTTTGTTTTTTTAAAGTTTTTTTGTCTCTCTTCTTTCGGAAGTGATTGGGGGATAGGAAATGACAGGTTATTTCCGACGGTGAACTCCCGGAGCAATCACTGTATCTTATTCCTCACGATTCCAATACACCAGAGCAAATTTAAAGTCTCTTGTATCCATTTACATAGCCTACTCAAATGTGCAGATAATCTAGCTCTTTATTATATCCCATTCCGATTGGTTAGCCGCTTTGGCCTCAATATATTTCCTCCGTCTGGCCTATTTTGGGTGGCCGGCGAGTGAAATGAGTGGGATCGATTTATGTGAAGCCAGCGGGGATTCCTTTTGCACTGACCCATCTGTCATTCTGTGACGTCACCTTGCAGTTTCCGGGACACTGAAGGGAGGTCACTCACAACGGATTGTTTAGCGACATAACCGTTGTTGTTGCTAGACGACAATCAAATATTTACATAAAGTTTTATCTGTACAAAATATATATGTATTATATTATATAATTAATCCTAATTATATCTCCTATATATATATAATTAATCCTAATTATATATATATAGGAGGGGACAAGGTGGTCTAGAGGCAAGGTGCTCGCCTCACATGCCAAGGGTCCCGGGTTCTAAACCCGGGCAGTGCAGGCATGTTGGAAAATGGATTTTTCTCATATTTTCAAGTCCCTGGTCCTATTGGGGGGTAGGATCGAGTAGTTTTTGGAAATTGGATTTTTCTCATATTTTCAAGTCCCTGGTCCTATTGGGGGGTAGGATCGAGTACCTAGTCTTCTCGGATAAGGACGAAAAAAATTCGGAGGGCCCGTGTGCACGTTGCGCACGTTAAAGATACCTTGGCAGTTGGAAATCGTAAAGAGCAGGCCGAAAGGCCGCTGCTCGGGCAAAATTGAAATTAATAGATTAAAATTTATCCATATCATCTCTCCCCCCCCCCCCCCCCCGCCAGAACAAGAAATAATAAAACAAGTAAAGTGAGGTGTAAATGCCAAGGGCAGCGAACCTCCTAAAATAAAGACCTCAAACCAGTTATATATATAGGTGGTCTAGAGGCAAGGTGCTCGCCTCTCATGCCAAGGGTCCCGGGTTCTAAACCCAGGCAGTGCAGGCATGTTGGAAATTGGATTTTTCTCATATTTTCAAGTCCCTGGTCCTATTGGGGGGTAGGTCGAGTACCTAGTCTTCTCGGATAAGGACGAAAAAATTCGGAGGGCCCGTGTGCACGTTGCGCACGCTAAAGATACCTTGGCAGTTGGAAATCGTAAAGAGCAGGCCGAAAGGCCGCTGCCCGGGCAAAATTGAAAATTGAAATTAATAGATTAAAATTTGTCCATATCATCCCCCCCCCCCCCCCCGGCAGAATTTATTATTCATTATTAAATATATATTGTTATTAATAAATATTCAAATATTATTTGAGTTGTGAGTTGTGAACTGGTGTGAGTTGTGAACTGTTGTGAGTTGTGAACTGCGCCTAACAGGCTGCGTTACAATTTGCTCTGAGATAGAGAGAGAGAGTGAGTGAGACAGGGAGAGAGAAAGAAGCAGTGCAGTGTGTTGAGCGCTTCGCAGGCAGCTCCATTCTGCTCTATGGTTGACATGTTGTTTCTGTAAAGCGCATAGAGCATTTTAAATGGATATGCGCTATATAAATGCTATACATTATTATTATTATTAATGATGCAGATTGATGTAGTTAATGTCTTTCACTGCTTTTTTTTTTGTTCAGGAGTGCATTTGAGTGTGATCGGAGAACATATAAATATTATGTATGTAAATAATGTGGAGAGAGATGGGTAATTTTTTGTATTACATATAAATAATTTAGATGTTATTTGATGTTTAACAATGTGGCTGTAATGCTTTAATGATCATTCTTTTTCTTTTCTTCTTCTTCTCATTTCAGGTAAGACATGTTCTTGATACTAGTTCTCACCGAGGGTAAGCCTTCTCACTTTCAACTATTTCTTCCTTGGATTACAAAATCTCTTTGTGTTTGTGTATGTGTATGTATGTGGAAGAGGTTGTTTTTTGTAGGGGGGGGGGGGATATTTGTCTGGAGGGTAAGCCTTCTCACTTTCAACTATTTCTTCCTTGGATTACAAAATCTCTTTGTGTTTGTGTATGTGTATGTATGTGGAAGAGGTTGTTTTTTGTAGGGGGGGGGGGGGGATATTTGTCTGGAGGGGGGGGGATATTTGTCTGGAGGGGTGGGGATATTTGTCTGGAGGGGTGGGGATATTTGTCTGGAGGGTAAGCCTTCTCACTTTCAACTATTTCTTCCTTGGATTACAAAATCTCTTTGTGTTTGTGTATGTATGTATGTGGAAGAGGTTGTTTTTTGTAGGGGGGGGGGGGGATATTTGTCTGGAGGGTAAGCCTTCTCACTTTCAACTATTTCTTCCTTGGATTACAAAATCTCTTTGTGTTTGTGTATGTGTATGTATGTGGAAGAGGTTGTTTTTTGTAGGGGGGGGGGGGATATTTGTCTGGAGGGGGGGGGGGATATTTGTCTGGAGGGGTGGGGATATTTGTCTGGAGGGGTGGGGATATTTGTCTGGAGGGTAAGCCTTCTCACTTTCAACTATTTCTTCCTTGGATTACAAAATCTCTTTGTGTTTGTGTATGTATGTATGTGGAAGAGGTTGTTTTTTGTAGGGGGGGGGGGGGATATTTGTCTGGAGGGTAAGCCTTCTCACTTTCAACTATTTCTTCCTTGGATTACAAAATCTCTTTGTGTTTGTGTATGTGTATGTATGTGGAAGAGGTTGTTTTTTGTAGGGGGGGGGGGATATTTGTCTGGAGGGGTGGGGATATTTGTCTGGAGGGGTGGGGATATTTGTCTGGAGGGGGGGGGGATATTTGTCTGGAGGGGTGGGGATATTTGTCTGGAGGGGGGGGATATTTGTCTGGAGGGGGGGGGGATATTTGTCTGGAGGGGTGGGGATATTTGTCTGGAGGGGGGGGGATATTTGTCTGGAGGGGGGGGGATATTTGTCTGGAGGGGTGGGGATATTTGTCTGGAGGGGGGGGGATATTTGTCTGGAGGGGGGGGGGATATTTGTCTGGAGGGGTGGGGATATTTGTCTGGAGGGGGGGGGGGGATGTTTTTTTCTTGTGACGTGGCGTCATCGCTTTTGGTTTTTTTGTTTATGGACGAATTTTTCAATGTTGCTTCACCCTTAGTTTCTTCCAATCTGTTCTGTATGTCCCATCTCTCTCCCCCCCCCCCCCCCCCATCCCTATGCCAAAGATCGATCGTTATTTTTATGATGACAAAATACTGGCCCTAGGGCAACCAGTGATGAATAAACAAAAAACTAACAACAACAACAAAGTGTAGCGGTTCATGCTCTGAAAGAGACTAAACACAGTGGCTTCGCTTTCGTGTCGCTTTCGCCAATTTTGCCCACTTGTGTTAGAGGAAAAGCCGGGAAGATGCCAAAGACCTTCATAGCGCATTTTAGTCAACTGAAACGCCCGAAATGTTTGCACTCTAATTCCGGCGTCTAGAATCCGGGTGAGTAGCTCTCTCTCATATTTTCTGTGACTTTTTGTCGGAAGAAGACTTGTCACTGACTGCAACTGTGTAGCGACCCCCCCCCCCCCTCCCCGGCCTACCGGAATGGTGAGGTGAACAACCTCCGGCCTGGACCAGAGAGAACTTGGCAGTATTTGAAGACTTGATGACAGATCCTCAACAGTGTTGTTCCGACAATGATGTCTGTAGCGGGCAATCAGTTGTGATCAGCCAGCCGCATGATACAGTTTAGCCATCAGTGTTATTTCAGAACTACATGTACGTACGTCTATCTGCAGTTTGAATCACTGGCCGGTGTGGCTGGGGATCAAATTCCCTCCATAACCATCCCATCTCTCTCTCTCTCTCTCTCTCTCTCTGTCTCTCTGTCTCTCTGTGTGTGTGTGTGCGCGCGCGCGTGTCTCTCGCCCTCTCTCTGTCTCCCCACTCCCCTCTCTCCGTGTCATTCTCTCTCCTCCTCTTATTCTTTCATCCCGCTTCCCCCCCCCCCAATTTACCTTCGTCTGTCCCTCTCTCTCTGCCTTTTTTCACACACACCCTTCTCTCTCCGTTTCTTTCTCTCCCTTCACCCCCCCCCCCACACACACACACACTTTCTGCCCCTTCTCTCTCCCTCTCTTTTGCACACACGGACACGCACACACTCTGTCATATTTTCACTCTCACTCACTGCATCTCTTTTTCTTTCCATTCTCTCCCGTCTCTCTTTCCCTCTTTCCCTCTTTCCCTCTTTCCCTCTTTCCCTCCTTGTCTTTCTTTCCATTCTCTCCCGTCTCTCTTTCCCTCTTTCCCTCTTTCCCTCCTTGTCTTTCTTTCCATTCTCTCCCGTCTCTCTTTCCCTCTTTCCCTCTTTCCCTCCTTGTCTGTCTTTCCATTCTCTCCCGTCTCTTTCCCTCTTTCCCTCTTTCCCTCCTTGTCTTTCTTTCCATTCTCTCCCGTCTCTCTTTCCCTCTTTCCCTCTTTCCCTCCTTGTCTTTCTTTCCATTCTCTCCCGTCTCTCTTTCCCTCTTTCCCTCTTTCCCTCCTTGTCTTTCTTTCCATTCTCTCCCGTCTCTCTTTCCCTCTTTCCCTCTTTCCCTCTTTCCCTCCTTGTCTTTCTTTCCATTCTCTCCCGTCTCTCTTTCCCTCTTTCCCTCTTTCCCTCTTTCCCTCTTTCCCTCTTTCCCTCTTTCCCTCCTTGTCTTTCTTTCCATTCTCTCCCGTCTCTCTTTCCCTCTTTCCCTCTTTCCCTCTTTCTCTCCTTGTCTTTCTTTCCATTCTCTCCCGTCTCTCTTTCCCTCTTTCCCTCTTTCCCTCTTTCCCTCTTTCTTTTCCCATACCGCACCCCCTCCCCCCCCTTCCTTTTTTTGTTTTTGTTGCTTTCTATCCTTCCCAAGACTCTCCGTCTGTCTTCCAGTATGAAGAGATTTGTCCTCAACTGTCATCCTGTCATGTATAGATTTTCCTTCTTGTTCATCACGGAGACAATTAGAGACAACAGGCTGAGGGCTTTTGTAGAGGGCGCGGCTTTTATTCCGAGAGGTTCTTCACCTGCAGACTTCACTGAGGACACTCCTTACCGCCTGCCTGCCTGCCTGGTTGTGTTGGAATTTGTCACCTTAACCTAGATCTATCCTCTTTTCTTGCATTCTGCATCCAGTCTGTATACAGGGCGGCCAAATAAGAACGGCTGGACAGTTACAGGTTCCTTATTGCATGCAGTTGTCATACCGAATGAAGGGCGAGAGCCATGAGAAATAGAAATTACGGCAACGACATGAAAACCCGCGAAGTGGGTGTGTGTTTTTTCTTCTTTTGTTTCTCTTTCTTTGGAGGTTGTGGATCGAGATGGATGTCATAGTTGTGGTGCTTTTTTGTGTTCATTTTTCTGATATTTCGTGCATGTTTCCTGGTGGTATGTTCCGGGGGCATTTTGTCCATTCAGTTTAGTGTATCGTCACCTCATCCAGGTGCCCATTGGAATCCGTCCAGCCGTCCATCCGTCTGTCTGTCCATTAGTGTACTAGAAACTTTAGGGAGGCTTTGGAATACAGTGGTAAATGAAGAGAACTGAAATGAATAAAACGCTCAAAACTAAGTCTGTATGTCCATGTGTTGTTTCTTTGTTTCTGTCAATTTTTCTATCATCGTCTGCCTTTGACTATCTATCATGATTAAGTCAGTCAGTAAATTGCTTTGATTGCGTGTCTACTGTCTGCCCATCTGTCAATCACTGAGCATGTGTATACTTGATACTGTTCATTGTATTGGCATGGGCAGGACCCTCACTCTCTGCTTTTCTGTCTTTTAGTAATGTTTGTTTAGCGTGAGCTGACGGCGTTTGGGCTGAAGAAATGTAGGAAGCCATTGGGAAAACCTGGACATAAATCCAGAGAGAGAGATTGTCGGCATGGACAGTGGAAGACAAAGAAGATGATACACGCCATCTGTTTATTTTCAAAAGCGCCTTTTCCCCGTCCTATGCTATGGTTTAATGTTCTACATTTCTGCCAAGAGGTTTTCATCTGCAGCTGAGTCAGCCCAGAGGACTAATGTATTTTGTGAGCTCGTTTGTTCTTCCAAAAACCTTTACAGTCTAGAAAACTGAGCTGGCGAGTAAACCGTATACAGGGTAATAAATAAGTGTTGCTGAAATAGCGCTGTGTAGAGAACTGAAACTCGAGCTATGTACCCGTTTATTTATTTATGATTCCTTCTGGCACTCAGTTAGACGAGGAATTTTAGAGTTTGGTCAGATTTCCTTCTCAGACCGGATTATTCATGTATCTGGGCCAAGTGGAATGAACACGGAGGGATGCTGGGGCGCAGATGGGGCATGACGTGCTTGGTTACGGTGGGACGCAGATGGGGCATGACGTGCTAGGTTACGGTGGGGCGCAGATGGGGCATGACGTGCTAGGTTACGGTGGGACGCAGATGGGGCATGACGTGCTAGGTTACGGTGGGGCGCAGATGGGGCATGACGTGCTAGGTTACGGTGGGACGCAGATGGGGCATGACGTGCTTGGTTACGGTGGGACGCAGATGGGGCATGACGTGCTAGGTTACGGTGGGACGCAGATGGGGCATGACGTGCTAGGTTACGGTGGGACGCAGATGGGGCATGACGTGCTAGGTTACGGTGGGACGCAGATGGGGCATGACGTGCTAGGTTACGGTGGGACGCAGATGGGGCATGACCTGCTAGGTTACGGTGGGACGCAGATGGGGCATGACGTGCTAGGTTACGGTGGGACGCAGATGGGGCATGACGTGCTAGGTTACGGTGGGACGCAGATGGGGCATGACGTGCTAGGTTACGGTGGGACGCAGAAAATGTCTGGGAGGCTCTACGGAGGTGACTGGAACAGGAAACTGGACTTACTCGAAGGTCTTGACAAACTCAGAAACTGGCAGTTGCTTGAACATGAAGGGGTCCATCCATAAAATACATACGCTCGGAGGGGGGGTGGGGGGGGGGTACTGGGGAGCCGACACACAGACACACATTTTCCAAATATGGCAGTGGATTAAAATGTAGTTTTGTTTACCTTTTTTTTTTTTTATATTCACAAATAATGTAATGGAACTCCAGTACGAATTATGTGTCAAATGAAAGCGATGAGAAGTCCATGCAACAAAACTGCCACTGAAAGTTTTATACCATCAAGGCCTTAACAGATGGAGATTATCCATCATCATTCTAATGGTCATACACACGTACAAAGGCGGGGATCGGGGAGGGGAGAGGCACAAGCCTACGAAAAGCTTAGATAATTTGAGAGGGGGGGGGGGGTTGAAAAATCTCCGGGATCGAGCATACGTACTTCACAGATGGCTCTGAAGGCAAGGAGAGGCGCACAAAAGACTGGAAATACAGTTGTTGTATTTTGTGAGGCCACTGTCTACATTGGTGTATAGAATTGTCTCAGCTTCTTCTCCTCACTGCCCTTCACCCACAGCCTTTCCTTTTCTTTCTTTTTTTTTCACTTGGCCGCCAGTCTTTCCCTCTGGAGATCTTCAAACCGGACACCGGCGAGCTTGTCTAGGACGTTCCTAAAGCTCATTCCTCCCGTGGCATTGCATTGTACATACAGAGTATAGAACTGCGTTCATTCAATACTTTGATCGGCTCATTAGTTTTCATTTCCCTACTGACCGCCTAGACGTCTGAGTAAAACATGGGAAATTTCCATGACATGTCAGCTGGCATTTGCCTCACTCCTCCCCCATCCAGTGGATAGACCAGTTTACATTCAGACGGTCTGACTGAAAATTTGAGCTTTGTTTAGGCCGCTTTGTGAATCTCTTGTGTCAGTCCAGTGAAATTCTGTTGCTCAGACATTTGACATTTCGTGAGCATGTATCGGGATTTCAACTCATTTCCGTACGTTCCTTGACATGAAAATCAGATTTGCCTTCATTCGATATTCATCCTCTTGTATACGTCGCCGCTGGTTGGATCTTTCCTAGGCTCTCCATCTGGCTCTTGCTCTGTCTGTCTCTTTGTCTCTGTCTGTCTGTCTCTCTCTCTCTCTCTCTCTCCGTCTGTCTTTCTATCTCCTCTTCTCCCCTTTTACCCTTGTGTTTCATCCTTACTGGTTCATGTCTCTACCTTTCCCTTTGTATAATGACCATTACATTTTATGTGTGGGAACAACAACAACAACAACAACAACAACAACGACAACAACAACGACAACAACAACAACAACAACAACAACAACAACAAAGCAGTAATCATTTGAAAGGGGAGCCTGATGAAATCATGGTTTTGTGTGTATGTAATGAAACATTTGCCACCCGTGTGAATTGCATCGAGTTCTGTCCAAGATGGCGTTACTCCGGGTTCTGTATGACTGTGTGTGTGTTCTCTACAACTTCCGGGTTTCAGATTCGCTTGTTCTCGCGCCCCTTTTATCTGTGCTGGATCAAGCCGTTCGTGATATGCCTGCCTTTCCTCACGCTTTCCATTTGACTGTGCTAATCCGGTTGTCTTTCTACCTCTTAATCCTGTTTGTTTTACTTTTTCCTTTCCATTGACCAGTAACAAATCTGGAGTAAACAGAGTAACAGAACACCTGTTTTATTGTTTGCTAAGCTTCGCTGCTACATAAACCCAATTGTAATGGAAAGCCTAGTCTTTAGGCTAATCGTATTACTATCTGAATATGCCGTATGTCTTGCGTGGCGACTGCCAGGAAGGAAGAGACAATAGTGTGACAACCACAAGAATTAGAGGCGATTCTAGAGTAACAAGTGAAAGATTCTAGAGTAACAAGTGATTCTAGAGCAATACGTAAAGATTCCAGAGTAACAATTAAAAATTCTAAAGTCACAATTGAACGATTCTAGAGTAACAAGTTAAAGATTCTAGAGTAATAATTGAAAGATTCTTGAGTAGCAAGTTAAAGATTCTAGAGTAACAACAAGTGAAGGATTCTAGAGTAACAGGTGAAAGATTCTAGAGCGACGCGTGAGATGGACCAGACGCCTGCATGACATGGGCTGAGAACAAGGAGAGATTGGTGTGACGTCGACAGAGAGGAGAGAGACGGCCGAGACACCGGAGAGACGGCCATTTGGACGAAGGGGTTACAGGTGTGACAAGGACTGGAAAGGAAGAGAGACTTTTGTGACAAGGACTGAGATAGAGAAGGTTAAGTGTCAGGCATGCTTGAGCCGGGTACAGACTCAGGAGAGGCCAGCAAGTCTGTAGACATGCAAGGTTTCCATTATCATCATTATCAGTGAAAAGTCATTCGTCTCGAGCCACATGCGTGCCGTTAACTTCAGGATAGTTGAGCGTGTATATACTGTTATGGGAATGTTTAGTTTTCAAATTGACGGTCTGCTATTTGTCCATTCATGAGTATTTTCAAATATCTGTAATGTCTTTTCTTCTTCGTGCAGTCCTCCCCACCCCCTTTCCATTTCCCCCTCCTTTCTTTGTTGTCTGTAATGTCCGTTCAGGCCGCTTGGTCTTCCACTGCCTGCTACCCTGTCTTTGAAGCCTTCATTCCTACCTATGCGTGTCTGATTTATTTTTACAGTTATGGCATCAAAAGTTTGTAGAATGAAAGATAAACTGGGGGTCGCTGTCTTATTGTGGCCTGGCTGCTGGCATATTTGAACTCAGGCCGAGATAAATAATGCTGCACCTAGATCCAGTTCTTGTAACAGACAGGTTGAACATATCTGGATCATTATCTCCAATCGCTGCCGGGGTTTGGGGGGGGGGGGGGATGATGTTTCATTTTGGTTTGAGGCCGTGTCATCCTGACCCACCGAGACGCTATGACTTGTAGATAAGTTTTCAGAATTCACATCCAGGCTGTATTACGGAGTCGGTGAGCGCTTGCATTTGCAATTATGAAAGCAGGGTAGCTCAGATGGACGCCACGACGGCTGCAGGTCATCATTTTTTTCTGTTTGTGTAAATCATAAAGGTCTCGCAAACAGAATTACAATCAATGGGGGAAAAGCAAATATTTCACATGAACATCGATCGTCAGTTGGCACTTGCTTGATGTGCGTTCTTTCCTGTCCTTGTTGTTGTCGGTGGTGGTGTTTCATTTGTTACTGCAACCGGGTTAGAATTTTGCCGTGTTACGGAAGAAGGCCGCATATGCTAATTTGATCAGTTCACTTGTTTAAACCTTCATTGCACGGAATAAATGTGTTGCATCTTTGTCTCTAGGTAATAAGTTTGTACGACTATGTCCAGGTGTGCATACACCTGCCGGTTTTGTCCGGCTGACCAGTTGGGGGTTGTGACGTCACACATTAAGTTTCAGTGAGACGGCGCGCGCTCTCCAACAGGTTTTTTTAATTATGAAAACTCAATGTGGTGACGTCACCATCCAAACGAGTCGGGCGACCAAAATTAAGCAGTTGGGTGCCGATGTTAGTCTAGGATTCTTCTCTAGCTGCTTCTGTTGTCTGGTCATTACAACATGGACATGGAAGAAAGAATAAAGAGGGGGGAAGGGAAACATCTCCCTCTCTCTTTCTCTCTCTCTCTCTTGCTCTCTCTCTCTCCCTCTCTTTCTCTTCTCCCCCCCCCCTTCCATCTCTCTCTGTGTGTCTCTGTCTCTCTCCCTCTCTCTCTCCTATGTAAAACTGATGTTTGGCGTGTACGATATTTTTGTGTAGCCCAGCCCAGCTGCATTGGGGACATAGGGCAGTCTGCCATTGTAGGCGTCATCAAGACATTTGTTTATCTATGCACAGAGCAGCAACTGCAGGGCATGATGATGTATGGATGGAGATTTGCATTGAACATGTCCTTATTGTTGCGCCCAGCTTCTCTGAACGGTGGACCATTGTGTAAATGCATGTAGGCCTATGTTTGTCTATTCCAACAGAAAGGCTTAGGCTGAAGACAGCTGGAACTCGTGTATAATCTATAGAGAACTGGTGATTTACCAGGAATTTTATTGTTGTTTTTGTGAGAGAGGAACACGCCCAAATGTGATTTTATTGTCCAGTTCTTTCTATTGTTTAATTTTTCTTAAAGATTGGCGGCTGTGCTAAAGATAGAATGTTCCGGAAAGTGCACGAGAGACAATAATGCTTTTGCGAGTATGCGTACAGAGACATGTAAACTGTCGCCGGCGGTGTATGATGTTGATGTTGTATTGCAGCAGCAATCGGTGCTCTTTGTTGGCCGTGCACGCAATAAACCTTATCTTGTTGGCACGATCGTCAGGCTTGGGGCTCTTGCGCTGTTATTACGGCCTATCTTCATCCTCATCATAATTGTCTTCCCCCCTAGTGCATGCTCTTGTGTCCATGTCTAGTGCCAAGTCCATGCATCCTCTAATATCGAACGGGGTCGGAAACGAGGAGATAATCTTGCAGAGTAAACAAAAGCAAAACAAAACTTTACCCGGGGCGTGGATCGCTGGAAATATCTAGAAATGTCGATCAACGGTGAGAGACCTTATTCCATAGACAATACGGAAGTTCTAGTATCTTCTAGATTACCACTATGTTTACATATGCATACGCAGAACAAACAAACAGTAGTGTATAAACAGTCGGGGAGCGCCATTTGATGTGTACATTTTGTTACTGCTTGAGACTTCTTTTTTTTTCGGAATGCTGTTATTATACATGTAAGCATGGATCAATCAGTATTTTTTTTTTTTCTAGTCAAAACCTCGTGCTCCATGACTAAAAGTGTTGAAGCCACATCCACTCAAATCATATTTTGTTTCATCGACCAGATTGTCCGGGACGTTTTTCTCCTTAAAAAAAAACAACATAAAAATCCAGATGCCAAAGTACAATTCCCCAGTTATCGCTGCCATTTCATAGAGTGATATATTTATCTGTGCGTATCCCACTCCAGAATTCAATACAAATACATTGTAAATGAGCTTTTGATTTGGGCCAGGCGCAGTCAATGCCCAATCGCTCTCTTTTCTCTTCTCAAACACTGTAGCTTAACCTGACCGCTTGAGCTGCTTGGTGTTCAGGTCTCATGGGCAGTCATTGTCTGGCTCGTTTAGTTTATTCCCTCGCTAGCCAATGTCCAGCCGTCTGGGGGAGAGATTTCACCCTGAGCGGACGAGGATACGGTCTCAGGACGCCCGGCAATCCAGACAAATTACCTAAAAATATCGCGCGCCATATTCAGTAGAGAGAGATGGAACCCAAATTTATGAGGAAAGGATACTCCACAGTGGCTCTTTGATCTGTTCTGTTTGAAAGTTAAACCGTCTTGACAGCTGAGATGTAGACTGAAACATGCATTCGTTTAGTTATCCATGAGATTGCATTCTGGGCTTTGTATTTTGCAGGCAGTCTTGTAATGCTCACCTCCGGGAATAGTAGGTAATCAGACAATTGGGAGCATGAGGTATATAATATATATAATATATAACCTCCCTGAATCAGGAAAAAATATATCCTTGGCAACTCTTCGAAATCTTCTTTAAAAGGCCCGTGGGTTTTTGGGCAGGGAAGGGAAGGGAAGTTGACAGAGAGGTATGAACGTCAGAGTCAAGCAGTGTCTTATGTTGTGCTATGGGCAGTACTGGACAAGAATCCAAGGCCAAATTCTGTAGGCAAAATGGCAAATGTTCACTTGTTCAATGAGGCTGTGACATCCAGGCATCTCTTTCTGAACTTGATACCAATTATTCCATGATACCTCAGACAGCTAATCAATAGATTCTCTCTCGACCCCAGTTAGTTTGTCTATCTCCTTCCCCTCCTCTTTGGTAGAAAAATCTCAATTTTCTATTACAACGTCCAATCAGGAGGAAAAACCGATCGGCCTTTGGAGCATTATAATACCTCGAATACCATTTCAAATTCTACCTAGGAACAACAAAATCTGTATTTTTGTATGTATGTGCACTTGAGAGCGTTTACGCCCACCCTTTCTGGATGTGTCTGCACAGCATTGGTCAGTTTCACAAAATAAACATTGATAGTCAGAAATACCTGGTATGTGAGTGGCCGTAAGTATTCCTTGTACTGGTGACTGACAAGGGGAACTGTGTTACGGATATGTGGACTCTCAGGACTTCAGGTGGGTGGTGTGTTTTCTGGTGGAGGTAACCTGAGATGAAGGAATTATGGCTAGACACCAGGACCCCTGGTGGTTATGTACAATAGGTTTCTGTGTTGTTATATCGATCTGTGCTAAATCAGAGAATTGGTAGTGTCACATACTCCAGGACAATTAATTACCAAGCGTGAGGCCGGCGCTTTCGATGCTACGATGACAGCCGCCCCGACTGGTACACACATACCTAAAACTAAATCTGCCCGGAGATATATCGATAATTTTTGTTTATGGTATTGATAAAGAGCCCCGGAAAGGTCGTGGTTGATGTTTTATTGAGATATGAGATGTGGTAGGTTTTTCTTGGAAAGTTGGCCAGCGATCATGAACAGACAGAGATAATTCTGGCGCTATTAGTGTTTACCTGGTGACACCTGCATTATTCGGGGGAACATCCGTGTGGGGTAATTTTGTAGCAGAACTGTCGAGATAGTATCATTTAGAATTTAAGTAATTGTTCATGAGAGGAGGGAAACTGAGAGAGAAGCAAGAGTTCTGAGAATTTGTGGTGGCCATTTGTCTGGCTTGGTCTCTGGGTGAAGGAATGTCCCACCAACTGACATAACCAGAGTTACACAAAGTGATCTTTGACGTTTATTCACCTTGTGCACGAACCTGGTTCATCCTTTAGTGTTCTTCATATCCCTGTTAACCAGTTCTCTAGGACATAAGACCCTTTACCTTTCTCAGTTAACCCATTGCTTGCCAGGGGAATTTCCAAGTCGCCCCCCCCCCACACACACACAGATAGTCAAAGATTAATTGCAATAGAAAAAAATTAGCTCGTATGTATTTTTTAAAATTGTTACAGCGTTCTTGCAAACACGTAGGAACCAAAATTCACTATTTAATGTACAGTCTTCAAACCAGATTGTACAACATTTTGACACAGCAAAAATTATAGTATCAAAAGCAAAGGATAACTGTAATTGTTGTCGGTGTCGGATGTCCGTGCTGACCGGCCACGTTGGCAAGTCTGTGATGAGTGGTGGTTATACCTCCTACTGATGTGTGCTGACCTGGTTCTTCCCGGCCAGTGCTGGGCTGAGGACGATACTTACACTGATAGGGTGACAGTCAGTAGCCTTGGCCCTGGCCTGGCATCTCCGCGAGAAGACAGACACACTTGAGACACTCCCTTTCATCTGGTTGACTTTCACTAACTGGCTTCCAGGACTGTACTGATGTCATTTTCTCCGGGAGAAATGATTGATATCCGGGCGGTCCCATTATTTTGTGAACGCACGGACGTGTATGAGAGATGGAGGGGGGAGGGGGAAGGAAGGATGAAAAAAAAACAACCATAATGACTTCTCCATACATTGTATTAGTTTAGATGGAAGCTCCAATCTAGATAGAGTGTGGTGGGCAAGAATGAAGAACTGATCATGCTTTGACTGTCAGGGCGATTGTTGCCCTTCCTGCCTGTCAAGCCTCAGGCCACAAGGTGCAGAAATCACTGCTAGTCAGTGGCCTGGGGTAAGAAGATTACTGCTAGTCCTGTGGCAATCACCTTGCTGACGGGCCAGTGTTTATATTAGACTTCGTGTAATACATGCAGGTGCACTGGGCAGCATTTGGCTTGTTAGATAGTACATGTATTATACGTACACTTATAAAAGAAAACAAACTAGAACATTGGAGCTTGTGTTTGTCACAAATCCCAGACTGGGAGATGCAATAGTTTATGACAGGACGACAATCACGAACAAACAAGTTAACACTTAACAAAACAACCCATCAGACTCACACATTTATTAAACATAATTATACATATAATAGCGCAATTACATATATTATATTATTGAAATGACTGCCGTACAACGGCCTTATTCTCACACACACGCTCCCTCGGATCCACAATCCGGTAGTTACTCCTAAAGGCACTTCGGCCTCAGCCTCTCCCCTCAGGGTCTTAATAGTACATTAATGATTCACTGGCACCCCAGTCTCTCAATATCACCTTCCTATTGTCATACACCTTAGCACTCCCCTAGCACCTCCGCAGGGCAATAACACATTATTATTTCCATAGCCATCAACATGGCAACAACATAATATCAGTTCACTAGCCTATCAACATGGCAACAACATAGTATCTCATTCACTCTCATATCTACGTCCCTGTCCGTGGCCCGACTGCCACGACTTTATGTGCCTCCACTGTCCTACACTGACAGCCTCACTTCTGGCCTATGTGTGGCCTCCGGCCCTATGCTGGCCTATCACTTGTGCTCCTCGAGGTGGCTCTGCGGCCCGTCCCCGACACCTACAAGAATAACATTACATTGGTATAATACCCTACCATTTCTATTCACTCCACCTCTCCTTACAATCCATGACGCGTACACACACTAGTTCACCTTTCACTCACCACACATCTTACGGTAACACACTTCCATCGGAGTACACACTACTCACTCGCGCTACAAATCCATGAACTCACTTTCATCTATCGCTCGTGGCGCACATTGCTATATCCAATATCAAGGACTTCCACATTCCTCACATATACTTATTCACATCATGGTAATAGACGAATATAATATAATACATCAATCATAATAATCAATCAACATTCTACATACCAGTCATAACTGGAAAGACTTTCTCCTAGTCTTCTCGACTGCTCCCTTTATGTCTGCCCGATGGGCTATTATTCACAGATCCGCTCCCTAGGACCTTCTAACTTGCAGTGATAGTTATACAGCGCTTTCGCCTCCTTCAGACCCCCCACTCATGACATGCACGACTTTTCTTCCCTGTCTCCGTGCGTTAATTTTACTCTCCTCCTTTCCCCCCGTAATTATTAACTATCGCTCACTCCACTCGTGACATCATCCCCCACCCCAAAAAAATTAATGCAATTAATTTCAAATCGCATCAAGATGACTGTCAACGAGTGAGCCTGAGCAATACCTACATTAAAAATGACCTACCAGTTCCCCTAGTATATAGAATACCGAAATCAGGGGAAAATATGGGGATCAATATGGCCTGCAATATGCATATATGTGTCACATCATGAATAGCTAACTAACCACAATACTTAATACAGAATCAAAAACCATTCAACCTATCAACCATTCTTCACATCATATTTATAATGTCAATATTTTAAAGTCGACTTATTCACACAGATCCTGTCAATGTTCCTGTCCTCCGATGTATAAGCTCCTGAACTCTTCCCCTAGGCTCGACTAAGGTAGTCGGCGATATGATTGCTGGTTCCTGGAATTGGTTGAATAACGAAGGTATACGGCTGCAAAGCCAATGCCCATCTAGACAAGCGTGGGCTGGACGAACGATTCTTCGACAAAAATGTCAGTGGCTTGTGGTCTGTCTGGATACAAAATTCTCGTCCCATGAGATAACGTCCTAGTTTCTGGACGGACCAGACAATGGCAAGACACTCACGCTCTATCACAGAATACTTTCTTTCTCTCTGCAATAACTTCCTACTGACATAACATACAGGATGGAGACATTCGTTCTTCTCCTGTAGAAGACAAGCGCCGACACCAGAGTCCGACGCATCCGTTCTGAGGATAAAATTAGATCGAAAATCGGGTAATATCAGAATGGGTGACGATGATAATGCTGTCACCAAATTATCAAATGATGTCTGACATTCAGACGTCCACTGGACCTTATCGGGTTGTCCCTTCTTAGTAAGGTCAGTAAGAGAAGATGACAAGGAGGAAAAATTTGGAATGAACTTTCTGTAATAATTTAAAATTCCCACTAAGCTTCTGACTTGTTTCTTTGTTTTTGGGATTTGCAACCCTACTAACTTGTCAATTTTTGTTTCTTCAGGTCTCTGAACACCTCTACCCACAATATGTCCTAAGAATATTATCTCTGGACATGCCAACTCCATCTTTGCGGGTTTAGCAGTTAACCCAAAATGACGTAATCGTTGAAAAATTACTGTTAGTGTCTGAATATGATCAGACCATGTCGACGTATGGCATGCTATATCGTCAAAGAATGACACGACATTAGGTATGTCCTTCAACACTAATCTCATTAATCGTGCAAACGTCGCTGGCGCGTTTACCAACCCAAATGGCATGACCTTAAATTGGAATAATCCAATGGGCGTTTGGAACGCCGTGTATTGTTTAGATTCCTCAGTAAGCGGGATTTCCCAATAACCTTTCGTCAAATCTATCTTGGAAAACCACGTGGACCCGGCCAATGAAGCTATTAATTCCTCCTGAAACGGAATAGGCTCCCTATCGCCTACCGTAATAGTGTTCAATCTTCGAAAATCAATACAGAACCGCACCGATCCATCAAGTTTTTTCACGAGGACGATGGGTGATGAATACGGCGATGTTGATGGTTCTATCACATCTAACTTCAACATTGACTCAACTTCCTTTATGACTCTATCTCTCGAAGAAAACGGCAGCGGATAAGGTCTAAGAAATACCGGCTTATCCGAAGTCAACTTTATTTGGTGCTGGATCACCGTAGTGCGACCCGGCAAATCCGTAACAACATCCGGAAATGACGCTAACAGGGTCTCAAGTTCCCTACTCCTTGAACTCGTAAGGTCAGGGTTAATTTTTACGTCCCTGTAACCTTGTGTCGGAGTTAACTCCGGCAATTGAATTTGTAACTCCTCCTGCGCCTCGGTGTCGCTTACGTCACAGTCCAACTGGTCTACGACCCCCGTACAAGCAGTAGAGAAGACAGTCTCCTCTGGTCTTGTCTGTGCACACAGATACTGTGGTCTCTCATAAAATCTCTGTAGCATATTAACATGGAAAACCTTACTCGCTCCATCAATGTGGATAGCGTAATCTACCTTTGAAACAACTCGCTCAATAACATAAGGACCTTTCCATGTCATCAATAACTTATTATGGTCCGTAGGTAACAACAACAGAACCTTGTCTCCTGGCTTAAAAATTCTCAGTTTGGACCCTCTATCTTTATAGTCTTTTGCTCTTTTCGAAGCGATACCAGAAGCTTCTTGTGCTATAGTGCGCGCTGAAGATAGTCTTTCTCTTAAATCAACAAGGTACTGAAACCTTTTTAAACGGTTCCGAAACCGTGGGGATCTTTTGACGAGGAGCCTGGGGTGAACGACCCTCATGCGTCGTCTTTTGGCACGCACTGCACGTCTTACAATATAAACGTACATCTCTGTATACTGACGGCCAATAAAAATCTTTCAGAACTCTCTGCTTGGTTCTAGTACTTCCCATATGACCCGCTAATGGAACATCCTGGGCCAGACGCAATACTGTAGCAATTAACGACCGTGGCACGACGACCTGCTTTTGAATGGAGGGCACCGTTACATACTTACGGAACAGAATGCCCGCCTGAACAAAAAAAGAAGATGACCCGTTCTTATATCTCCTCGTTTTCTCGGTTCGCGCTTCCCCAAAACATGGGTTTAATGATGGGTCCTCCCTTTGTAATCTCGCCAAGCGCTCTGGCGTGATATCTAGGTTGACCGCTGGCGTAGCCAAAGGTCTAATCTTATCTTTATCGGCTACCCGTCGGCGTGTTTCGACCGCGGCGCAAAAGTCAATACCTTTTGATTGCGACCATGCTTGCACGTTCTCATCGGAAGGGGAAACTACCCGTGATACATTCCCAATGATGAGCTGGGCGCCTGGAAAACAACCAACGACTGCTTCGACTTCCCCGCTAAGGAAAGGTGTATCTATCATTATTTTTGCCATGGGTAATTTCTCAATGGCCCCCGAAAATTGGATGCACGGGACAGTCTCACCTGTAAGCTGTGAATCCCGAATGCAGTCCCTATGCACTCCCACAACGGTAGATCCCGTATCTCGTAAAACCGAGACCGGTTCGTCCCCAACAAACCCCGGATAAACCCTAAGACCACCTCCTGTATGACATGAATTTATAACGGGGATCTTTCTCCCACAAGGTAAAACACCGGAAGATAATAACTTCTCACAACTGGGACACTTAGAATACTGTCCGCCTCCGTTGTCCGATGTAACACACGCAGCCGCATGATGAAATTTATTTGGGGAGCATGGACTGGAGCTACTGTCCACGTTCGCCGCTATCCTACCTGCAGGGCAGTTCACGCTGATGTGATCTGCTCTTCCGCAGTTCCAACACTTCGCGGCCCTACACTCGCGTGAAAAGTGACCCACGCGTCCGCAAGTCCAACACTCCGCTCCCTGTGCTGCTCTAGGCCTGGGTCCCCGTGACCCCTCGCGACCGGAACTAGAGTCCCTATGCCGTCGGTCATCGGCAAAGGTCACAATTCGCCCCCGGCCATTACCGCGACCTAGCCCTCCTGCTCGGTCAAACTTACCGGATCCATACGCCGGTGATTGGTGATAGCCCCTACGCTGCCCCTGGGCTTGCCCGCTATAGGCACCACGCTGACGCGACCTGTCCCCAAGTCCTGCCGGCGACCCCTCGACAACGGCGACGTACCCCGCATCTTGGACGTACACCCTGGCGACTGGTTTGGACGGATGCGCCGTACGGTATGCCTCCGCCAACTTAGACGCCTCCTGCACCGTCGCGGGTTCGTTCTCTTTCAGGAAAGCCACCAGATCTTTGTGGCACGACGCGTACAGCTGGTCACGGATCATTAAGTCTTTCAGTTTAGCAAAATCCGTGCCCACATGCGCCAGGTCTACCCAGTTCGCGAAATACTCCGTTAGTCTCGCGACGAAGGCAGCAAAGTCCTCCCTGGTGTCTGCACGTGCTCGCCTAAACTGCTCCCGGAAATATTCCTCGGTACGCGCAAATCGGCGAAGCAGCAAAGCCTTCAGCTTATCGTAATCTTGCACGTCTTCGCGCTGTAGCTCTTTAAAGTATGTTAACGCTCGCCCCTGCAATAGCGACGCCAGGTACGTGGCCCATAATTCCTTATTTTCCCCCCATTGCAATTGTGCGTTCAGCTCGAACCTGTAAAGGAAGGCGTCTATGTCGTCCTTCCGGTCGTCGAACGTAGGGAGCTTAATCCTAACGCCACCTTTATTGTGTACCTGCCGCTCAGCCGTTTCCGCTGGCGTATTCTTCTTGAGTTCTAACTCCGCAATCTTTACTTGCGCCTCTATCTCCTTTAACCTTATCTCCTGCTCCCTTTCCTTAACCTGTCTCTCCTGCTCCTCTCGCTCTCTATCCTTAGCACGCTCATCGCGCATTTCTGCCTGCTGTTCTTTAATCCAGCCGCGTAGCTCCTCTCCCTCCAGACCAAGTTCCTTACCCAACTTCATTAATTGTTGGAGTTCCGCCATTTCACAGATCTATGGTTATGGTATCTATTATGAGAACGACCAACCTGTCGGTATGATCACTAGCGATACGACCAGAGACCTGAGATCACACCAGATATAACAAAACCCAAATACAATTCAGAAACACCCCTAACTAAACATTCTAACTAATTGTATGTTTATAAAATGTCTAGCACTATTAAATAAGAAAACGAAAGGAAAAGATAAGAATGAGAAAATTCAGTAGAAGGACCACAAGTACGTCAAGGACAACGAACCAGACTAAGACAAAGCTTCTACAAAAGAAAATATAATGGAAAAAAAATGCAACCTAAATACGCCGATTACACTACAAGGTACGAACAAGAACAGAGTCTGAAAAAAAAGAACGTATTTACAGACAGGTAAGAGAGGGACAAGAGAAACGTCTTCCTAAAACACGAGGAAGATATCGACGCTACAACTAAACAATATTACAGGTCCCTACAGAACTGGTCACTGTGATGAACGAAGTTCCAAAGTTTACCACACCTTTTTAAAAGGATAAACTAAGTTCAACACAGCAAACCCGCGCCACCGCCCGTATAATCAATTACAACGAAAACAGAAAAACAGCAGGAAAAGACAGAAGAAAAGACAGCCCTCAATCCAGGGCACAAAATTTTCACTTAACTTTCACCCTAGATTTCAATTTCTCCCTTTCCTCGGAGCTCTGGCTGCTTGACCTCTACAGGCTGGCACGCACACTCTGCAGAAATTTAAGTACACATTAATACATATTCATCAAAATACATGCATCAATACATATTATTATTCATAAACATACATAAATCATATCATCATGAAATTCCCATTCATCCCACGAAAAAGGATAACAGCACGAATTCCTAGCACGACAGAAAAACAACTAGATATAACGAATACACAATGTCAAAATGACCACAGGTAAACAGGACGAGCCCCCAGTGTCACAACGGACGAGCCCCCAGTGTCACAAATCCCAGACTGGGAGATGCAATAGTTTATGACAGGACGACAATCACGAACAAACAAGTTAACACTTAACAAAACAACCCATCAGACTCACACATTTATTAAACATAATTATACATATAATAGCGCAATTACATATATTATATTATTGAAATGACTGCCGTACAACGGCCTTATTCTCACACACACGCTCCCTCGGATCCACAATCCGGTAGTTACTCCTAAAGGCACTTCGGCCTCAGCCTCTCCCCTCAGGGTCTTAATAGTACATTAATGATTCACTGGCACCGCAGTCTCTCAATATCCCCTTCCTATTGTCATACACCTTAGCACTCCCCTAGCACCTCCGCAGGGCAATAACACATTATTATTTCCATAGCCATCAACATGGCAACAACATAATATCAGTTCACTAGCCTATCAACATGGCAACAACATAGTATCTCATTCACTCTCATATCTACGTCCCTGTCCGTGGCCCGACTGCCACGACTTTATGTGCCTCCACTGTCCTACACTGACAGCCTCACTTCTGGCCTATGTGTGGCCTCCGGCCCTATGCTGGCCTATCACTTGTGCTCCTCGAGGTGGCTCTGCGGCCCGTCCCCGACACCTACAAGAATAACATTACATTGGTATAATACCCTACCATTTCTATTCACTCCACCTCTCCTTACAACCCATGAAACGTACACACACTAGTTCACCTTTCACTCACCACACGTCTTACGGTAACACACCTCCATCGGAGTACACACTACTCACTCGCGCTACAAATCCATGAACTCACTTTCATCTATCGCTCGTGGCGCACATTGCTATATCCAATATCAAGGACTTCCACATTCCTCACATATACTTATTCACATCATGGTAATAGACGAATATAATATAATACATCAATCATAATAATCAATCAACATTCTACATACCAGTCATTACTGGAAAGACTCTCACTAGTCTTCTCGACTGCTTCCCTTTATGTCTGCCCGATGGGCTATTATTCACAGATCCGCTCCCTAGGACCTTCTAACTTGCAGTGATAGTTATACAGCGCTTTCGCCTCCTTCAGACCCCGCACTCATGACATGCACGACTTTTCTTCCCTGTCTCCGTGCGTTAATTTTACTCTCCTCCTTTCCCCCCGTAATTATTAACTATCGCTCACTCCACTCGTGACAGTGTTTTCCTTATCGCTCAGTTGAATGCATTTGTACACGTATTCGATGATGATTGTCTTTAACCGATAAGGCACTGAGTTGAGTCTGTCTCCCGGAGTTTCCCCGATGAGATGTGGACTGAAACAGGGACCTTAACTACGTTTTGAACGCAAGCAGCCATTGGTTTTTTTTAATTTGGCACTGCACGATTGGGGTTATGCAACACATGCCTGAGCTCTTTCAGTAAAATACAGTCTTCTCTTCTACTTGTCCTTCTGTCAACCCACTGTTTTCCATTTCTGTCGCTTTTAATTTCTTTCCTTTTTATCTTCTCCTGCTTCCCAAGTTGGGCATCACCAGTCCTTGTTTGGTGATCTTGTTCACCTTGATGGGCTGAGTTGATTTGGTTAGTGCACCAAGCGCATCGCTGTCGTTCTGGGACCAGGAACTGGCACCAGCGTCAGCTTGGTAGCTGGTCTTGTTTCTTTTATTCACATTTCAGATATCGGTTTACCTGTTAGTTGTTTTGACCCAACGAAAGACTTGAAATCCGGAGGCTTGTTGTGTCTTCTCTTTGTACTTGTTGTTGTTGCTTTGGTGTTTGAGACATAAAACCTCCTCGCCTTATTTGTTTTTTCATAGGGCCATATGTTTACTTGCAACTTTCACTCGCTACACAGTGCGCTTCCATGTATCTCCTGCCCACCGCCGTTTTTAACCTATTAGCTAAGGTTGTAAGGATGGGCCAGGATGAGTTGATTACGGTGCGGATTGATAATATGAGACAAGTAGGCTGTCCTCTTGAATGGTTCCAAAGACTGACAGGATACTTGCGCTAATGGGTGTTACTTACTTGTAACTATGTGCGAGGAGGAAGCGGTTAATAGCATCTTTTTTTTTTTAGCACAAACAGTTCTTGTTTCCCAATATTTTCATCGATGATAGGTATCCCCCCCTACATCTAATCGCCGTGGTCTGGAAAAAGATCCTTTACACGCAACATATGTTTTTTTAGGTAATTCTAAAACCGTCTACGTTGTACCTTGCTTTTGTACTTGTTCGATTTTCATTTTGTGATGATCAAAGGAAACGATTAGTCCTAATATTTGTACAAAGTTCTAACCCTGATACGCAGTCAGAGCATATTTCATTCTATGGAATGATGTTCAAAACTGTACTTGACCTAGATTGGGGATATACGGTATTTTTTTTGGTAGCGTGGCAGCTAGCTTCTCTGTAGTTGATCAGATAACATCCAAGTGGTAAGAGGGTAATTAGTCGCTTGAACGAATTTCGTTCATTTATATTAATTCATATTCATGTGGGACCATAATTATGGCTGTTATCAATCTTTTTTCCCTCCGTATCTGAATAACCAATACAGTAATGTTCGTAGTTTCCGAGTTACTCTCATTGCCAGGCGTATCTAGAGAACTACAGAACAGAAACCCATCAAATTTAATATGTCATCTATTTGTATTTGTATTTGTATAACTCTTTAATCCCATTTGGGAAATTTGCCTTTATGCCATTGCAGCCCAGTTCTTTTGGGGGGGGGGGGGCGAGGGGTGGTAGGGATGAATTTTATTTAATTTTGCCCGGGCAGCGGCCTGCTCAACCTGCTCTTTACGATTTCCAACTGCCAAGGTATCTTTAACGTGCACAAGGGCCCTCCGAATTTTTTCCTCCTCATCCGAGAAGACTAGGTTCTCGATCCTACCCCCCAGTAGGATCAGGGACACGAAAATATGAGAAAAATCCCAAACGTCCAACACCGGCCGGGTTTTGAACCCGGGACCCTTGGCATGAGAGGCGAGCACCCTGCCTCTAGACCACCTGGTCCCCCCCCCCCACCCCCATCGACTGGATAGTGTCTTCGAAATCGTTCTTTTAAAGATCTTTTACATGTTAAGCAGTTTTGCCGAATTGGTTCTGAGTATGGGGGACATAGATCATTTGTGTGTGTGTGTGTGTGTGTGTGTGTGTGTGTTCGCATACAGTCATTACTCGTAGACCGCATCCCAGTCTTTGGCCTTGTAAACATGGTAAAGACTTATCTGTTGAAATGGACGGAACGAAAGGTATTGCAATTTTGAATAGACTTCATTTAAAAAGTCAGAAGATGCAATTTGTTCTTGCGCTTTGAAGCCGAAAAGGTTCCTAATACATCATGATGGGGTCACATTGAACACTTCATTGCTGTATCAAGGCTGGCTGGAGAGATGTAGATGTAGATGGAACCGTCATTACTAAACCCTGGGCTCCACCCAAGCACATCTTTCCTCAGCCTTCAGCCCCACCCGCTCATCTTTCACAGTTCATTGAACGGGAACCCATTGCATGTCTTCTATAATCCGCTCTTGTGCTAATGACCACGTATTTTCATCACGGTGTGGAAGCTGAGACACTCGTGAATCAAGGGTTTTGTTTCCAATATCGTCATTAAAGTAAGGAGGGCTTCCTTATAGAACTTACATTGTACAGCATCTGTAAAAACAAACAAACAACAAAAACAAAGCAAAAAACCATTACTCTTTGTATTGGTTTACTAATCCTGTTTCCAAAGTAATCGTTCCGTGAAAGGCGATGTTTTCATCAATGTTTCACTCAGTCAAATAGGTGACCAGAATGTATTACCTTATGAATAAATTGCCTAGAAGGAGGATTTCAATTCATCGAGGAAAAAAACTTTTAAAAAACAGTGGAGGAGGGAGAGAGCCATATTGAACAGTTTGTGTGGTGCAGGGAAAGCATCAAGAATGAGCGAGAAACATAAGAAAGAGAGAGAGAGAGAGAAACGCACAGGAAGGAAATGAAGATGTAGAGAGGAGGAGAATTTAAATAAGCATCGCCTGAAATTTGCAGGAAGCTGCAGGATTGAAAAGACGCGCGTTTGGACAGAAAAACAGTTTTCAATAAGAAGAAAGAAAATAGTAAAGAAAGAAATTAGCATCAGGAAGATTTGTGTGATTTGGAACATTGCAGGAAAGAAAAGGAACATATTTAATTAGATTTCAGAGCTGGGGAAAAGGCCAGGAGTAGAGCAAACAACCAGGAACATCGTGCATGAACTGCTGAGGCGGCGACGGTGGCCAAAAGCCGGAGTTATTGGAAAACTAAATGAGGGTGCTGATTAGGCGACACAAAAACACAATCAGGGAGCCGCAGACACATTTGTGAGGCGCACAGAATGAGATAGAGAAGGGCGGAGAGCTGTGGTGGATGGGGGGGGGGGGGGGGGAGGCGGATTTCTATATTGGCTGGAAACGGCCAAACAAGTCAGATTCTGAACCGAAGTGAAATGTTGAGTGTTCGTGGGCAAATACACTCTACTTACGGGGAGGGGGGGGGGGGTGTCTCGAAACTAACAACCAAACACACACGCACACAACACACGCAAACTTTATTATCTGAACGGCTTAAGGTTGTTTGCAGCTCTTTTGAACTACTTCGTCGTCAGTGTCTGGTTGAGCGATTTCATTGATTAAACACCCAGAAGTAGAGAATTATAATATTAGTAGGAATTATAGAAATGTTCTTTCAGGTTCCTCATCATGATTTCCGGTAATTTAACGCTACACAGGAAAGAGATATGGCAGAGGAGGAAACGCCTTCGAGGAGGAGATGTGCCATGTGCCATAAGGAAACGAAGTTGTCAAATGGTTATGCCAGTCACCTTCTACAGAACTCAATGCAACTTTGGCATGGGAATGTCCTTAGATTTTTCTGCTGTATCATGGGAAAAGACGGAATATGCCAATCGAGTTGAATGTCACTTTCTAACATCTACATCATTCTACGTAGGCAATACTTTTTGTACGACTGATAATTTCCTTTGGTTATCGCCAAATGGAAATGGAATCGGGAACAAAGCCTGGAACCAGCGAAATATTTTTCTTCCGTCTTTTGTGTAATTTTATCTTTGGTATATGCACTGTCTTTTTGTTTCAACAACACGCCAGCTTTTCTACCGTCTCCAACACCTTTTGCTTTCATCGTCCTCATTTTCTTTCATTTATTGTCTGTGCCGAAAATATGGCAAGGAGTTACAATAAGGGCATTGTGCTGGGTTATAGAGGTGCTTCGTATAATGACTGGTCGTCTGGAGAAAGCTGCCGCGCAGTATTATAGGCACCCCGATGATATGTGATCTCTACTGACATTTACATGGAAAGGATATTAGCGAGGTTTGACCCCATACCTATGAGAAACAGATGACCGGTAAAAAAAAAAAAATTGCCTAAATTCACTTTACTGCAAAACCTGGTAAACTCGTGTGGCTTAAGTAAAAGCAAGAGACTTTGAGACTGAGGGAAAGAAGAATAGAACAGAAGGTAAAGAAGATGAAAGAAGTGAGAAGAAAATCTCTGAGAATGTCAGTAAGGTCAGGCAGTGAATGGTACTAACTGCTGGAGCTGGACATCGATCTCACCTAGCTTTCTTTGTGCCGGAAAATGAAGATTCTTCAGTCTCCCGGATTTTTTATGGGCAATGGAAAGCGCTGGCAGTAAACTATGACTCTCTGAGACACAAACGGTTATCAGTGGCCCTGCATGAGTGAGGCATTCCCAAGCAATGAAGATACGGCGTGGTGTAGAGTTTATACGCTTGTGTTGGGCTGACACAGAACGTACAAGGGACATTGAACTCTGTGACGTACACTGTTTTTGTCAAACGGCGCCAGGGACAGAAGAAGAAAAGAGTTGGTTCTAGAATAGACGCGAGCAGGCCCTGGCCATAGTAAATACACAAATTTGATTCTGTCGCAAACACTGTTAACTACTTGGGAGGCCGATCGTCACTTTGGTATGTCAGACGGGAACGTGGGATGTGGATGGTGATAGTGGTGGTGGTGTAAGGAAAAAAAGGGGGGAGGGGGGTGGGTAATTTCTACATAACGGTGATTGGGGGTTTTAAAACATGATATTTTGTTGCATTCTTCAGAAAATAAAAGTTTTATTAACACGAGGAAAAAATTCTGCGTGTCAAGGAGGATGGGAGAACTGATACAGGAGATAGAAGATCGATTAGAGGAAAGAAGACACCTTCATGTTTCTGGCCGTGAGGACTTCGTGAAGTCCGGCAGATTTTGAGAGCACAATAATTGGTACAGCAGCGCATTCTAATCTATTACGCTGAGATCTAGATAATTCATAAGAAGTGATAGATTTTGAGAACAATCATCTAATAATCGGTATATTTATCAAAATCCAAATTTCTGATTTTATTTTCATTGATTTGTCAGTTTAATAGTCTGTTGTTGATTGTCGATTACACACTTATACAGGAAAGTGACCAGATCTTCTCAGTAAATCGTGTAGAGCGCAATGTAGCCGTGATCGAGCTGACGCACTGTAAATCCAAACATCTGATCTGCCGAAGACATGGTAGTCTTGGAGTGAAACAGAGATAAACACACCCGTGAGACGTCAGCAATTTAATTTGTACTGTTTCCGCTCTGACGTTGGATGTTGGCGGCTTCTGTAGACTGTGAATAACCGTTGGTGTCTTATCTTGTCAGGGCCAACGCCAGATTAATCATGTGATTTGTGACAGCTCTGTGCAACTCTATTGAAGCCAGATATAGTTGCTTTTTACATCTAGAACCGCCGCTTTGACCAACAATAACCATTCGTGTTGGTCTCTATAGACACTCCCCCACCCCCCACCCCCCACCCAATAAAAGTAGACTTGGGTCAATACTTTGTGTTTGACTGTTTCCGCGTAATTCCAGAAACAGTTGGCACTCGTTTGCAGTGATCAAGGCGAAGTGACGAAGACCTTTGTGGGTAAAGACAAAGTGTCTTTGCTGGTAAAGAGATCGAGTCTGTCTCATTATACAGTCATGCGGTCTACAGTCAGAACAAAAACGGAATATCATAGCGTGAGGTAATTTGGCGGAGAAATTCAAACTTTCCTCTATTGTGTCTGTACTAGAAGCAAACACCTGAAGAGCTCAAGAGAAAAACTTGCGAAGTCGAATTTACGCTGAGTCACGTTCGGCCATTTAAAATCAGTGTGAATCTGGTGAAAATGCTAATCATTCTCATTGTGGTGCATATTCAGAAATGGAAAACAAAGCTAGCAAATAATCAAATCACAAATCAAAGAGTTTGAGAAACCAGCATGAGAGGAAAATTGGGGTTGTCATAAAACATCAAATAATTAAAACAAAATGATTCAGGTGGTGTTTCACTTGGGCCTTTAGTTTCGTGATAAGCAGAGACAGCGTGTCTTAGCTCGTAAAGAGAACGTGTTTCATTGTTCCAGTGTCTACAATCTGACCAGAATAGAAGATCACGGTGTGAAATCATTTCTCTGAGTAATTCTATCACGTCCACTATCATGTCTTTACTATGAGTAAATATGTCTAAGAACCAGCAGATTCCCAAAGAGGTCTACACCAGCAGACTTTGGGAAAATGGCGCGTTGGTCGAAGACACTTAGGACCAAGGATAAAAGTAATGATACTGGGGATAAATGTTATGTTAGAAAAATAAAAATATGATCGAGTCTGACCGTTTTTGCTGCATCAAGAAAAAGAATCGTGTCAGAACAAAGACCGCATGGATCACGAAGGTTCCGCTATTCTGGACTTGTACTGAAGTGTGAAGGAACGTGAAACATGTCTGGTGACTGTATCGTCTAGTCTGCACGGTCTAGAATGAAGAAAGAAAACAACAACCTAAAACAACCTAAACCAACCTGCTCATTTGAAAGCCAACTCGGGGATTGGTTTTTGTGAGTGACTAAGCCATTATGAAGTGTCACACACGCCTGTTGATTTACACGAGAGGACAATCCCTCGCCAACGATTCATTGTCAAATACTGACGCTAATACAATGAAAGTTACATGCAAATCCATTACAATTGTCATGGAGGAAATGAAATATAATATGGAAGACATAAAGCTGTACTCTATATATGAACACCTCAGTTAACTCTGATGGAATTTTTAAACGGTCAGTACATTCCCACTTTCCGCTGAGAGAATCAAAAGAGATCAGATTTAATATTATGACCAATACATCTGTGGGTATTATTTTTAATTGTGCTGCATCATGACGTGGTCTGGTTTTCATTGTGCTCTTTGGTTTATGTACATTGCGCTGTCTTGCCCGCGCTTCAATCCTTGCCTTTAACCAGGGCGTCTTGGTCATCGTAGTTCTTGGCCCAGCATCACTTTCTAGTCCCAGATATTTAAATTCTCTCTTGCTCTGTTGCCATCCCACTCCCTCCCCAAAGAGCCTTTAAAATACCATTTTTATGACAGATAAATAATTCTACTTATAGATGCGCCCCTCCCTGCGCCTGCCTGGCCGAGTCTTGTGAATTATGTGTTATGTTAGCAAATTCGTGCGAACAAATAGCTCAGTGGGAGTTGTCTGGCGTGTGGCCATGAATGCAGCGTCTGCTGCAACACACACAGCGATTGATACAAGAAATCGGAGAGGCCAAGACGCATTGACATAGAGGGAAAATGGGAATACATACATCCTGGGAATGAGATGGAGATCTCACTGTGGAGATCTAGAGATCTGCATTGACTGAGATGTCTGGGAAGCCACACGTAAATATCCATGTAGCAAATATGAAACCAGGATCTGCAGTGAGATATTTGGCAAACAGAGATCTGTGGTGATGCCGTAAAGCGAGACGAGAAATGAGAGATGCTGAAATGTTATGTTCTCTCTCTCTCTCTCGGTTTTAGTTCTTTTTAGTTCTGCAGACACTTCAACAGAATGGTTACGTAGACAGACAGAAAGTATACATAAAAGGACTGCTTAGAATGCTATTGAGACATAATGCCACACTTAAACATGTACTAAAGTTGTGGCGAGAAAAGGTGCAAGTATTGGATGGAAGGCTGGAATTGGAGTGTTTTGTCTCGCTGGTCGAGTGAGATGTGGACCTATCTCTGTACTTGAATGAAAGGAAAATCAAGTCTGAGTGGAGACCGAGGCCAAACAGATTTGTGTTAGTGCGCTATTAGTCTGAGGCCGTGGACATCACAGGTACCCTACCCGTCCACCCGTCTGGCCTTGTGAAGTCAGCATCGTGGGGAGCAAGTGGGCATCCTCAGTTATAATAATAATAATAATAATAAATTACATTTATATAGCGCATTTCCAATAAATGCTCAATGCGCTTTACAAGTAATAAAAACTCATTCCTCTCTCTCCCACACTCCCTCTCCCCACCCCCCTCTCTCTCCCTTCCCATCACATTCTCACTCCTTCTATCACATGCTCTCTCCCCTCAGGTAAGTCAAGAAAAATAAGCCTGCTGGAACAAAAAATGCTTTAGCTGCCTTTTGAAACTTACTAATGATTTTGTTTGTCTCAGTTCCATAGGTAACTTGTTCCACATTAAGGGGCCAATATATGTGAATGATCGTTCACCATAACATCTGTATGATTTCACAGGTGTCACTAGCATGGTGGAATCAGTGGAGGATCTTAAACTTCTCCCTGGTGTATACAGTTTTATCAAATCTTGTGAATAAGAAGGAGCCGAGTCATTCAGATATTTGAAACACAGGATGCAGATTTTAAAAATTATCCTTTGCTTCACGGGGAGCCAATGCAATTCTTTCAGGAGTGGTGTGATATGATCTCGTTTTTTGGATTTGGTTATCAGCCTGGCAGCATTATTTTGGATTACCTGTAGACGATTCAAAAATTTTGTATGAATACCCGCTGAAAGTGAATTGCAGTAGTCCAGTCTAGACAAGATAAGGGATGTAACTAATGTTTTTGTGGTCTCTTCATTTAGATACTTTCGGACAAGGCTTATTCTTCTCAACTGAAAATTTAAGGATTTAGACAGAGATCCTACACCTGAACCCATTGACAAATGGTGATCAATAAACACACCCAAATTCTTTACAACTTCTTTGCATGATAATTCATGACCATTGAAATCAATGGTCACATTTTCAAGATCTTTTGTTAATCGTGGGTTGTGGAATAGAATTATGTCTGATTTGTCTTCATTTAATTTCAATTTGTTTGTTGTCATCCACATTTTAATTTCCTGAACACATTGTTTAGTGGCGAGAGTCATATTTGACAGATCTTGAATGGTGCCATCAATATATATCTGAACATCATCCGAATAAAAGTGATATTGTAGTCCATGAGTTTGTAAAATACTTGCAAGGGGCTGCGTATAGAGTGTAAAAAGCACAGGACCAAGGACAGACCCTTGTGGAACTCCATAGTCTAATGCAACTTGTTTAGAAAAACTGTTCTTAATTTGCACTGACTGAACTCTGTTCTGTAAATACGACTTGAACCATAACAGGGCAGTACCCGACATACCAAAAGAGCGCTCAAGTCTTGTAAGTAAGATAGAATGATCGATTGTATCGAAAGCTGCAGATAGGTCTAAAAGGGTCAAAAGACACGGCTTCTTACTGTCAATATAATCTAAAAAATCAGAGGTTACTTTTATGAGTGCAGTTTCGGTACTATGTTGAGCTTTATATGCAGACTGAAATTTTTCTTGCAATCCATTTATTTCAAAGTGTGCCAAAATTTGACCTAAGCCAATCTTTTCCAGAATTTTTGAGACAAATTGCAAATTGGATACTGGTCGATAATTTTTGAAGTCATTTTCATCAAGCCCAGGTTTTTTCAATAATGGTTTTACAATGGCTTGTTTAAAGGAACTGGGCACTGTGCCTGTGACAAGTGACATATTTACTATTTGAGTAATGTGAGATACGACAAGATCAATACAGGTTTTGAGTACTTGAGCAGGCATGGGATCAAGGTCACACGTTTTTATAGTGGAATTATTGATACAGAGTAAAACATCTCTTTCTGAGACTGGACAAAACGAATCTAAAACTTGTCCAGTAAACTCAGGGAAATCTAAATTCTCGCTTGGTTCTAGATCGAGTGAAGAACGGATGTTTTCAATCTTGTTACTGAAAAATGTTATAAATTGATCACACAACTCGTCGTCTGACCCTATGCAGGGGAGGGGAGATCTTGTATCCTTTCCTAGAATGGTGTTGGTTGTACGAAAAAGTTCTTTGCATGACTTTACGTCATTAAGTTCATTGATGTAATGTCTCTTTTTGTTTTCCTCGATGACTTTGTTGACTTTATCTCGTTGTTTAATGTACGTGTCTCTATGAACTTGTAGTTTGGTTTTCCTCCACCTTCGTTCAGCCTGTCGTCGGTGTTGCTTGGCTTCTTTGATTTCAAGTGAAAACCATGGCGAGTATGGTCTGATGGAGATGTTTCTTCTTGTGAGTGGGGCATGTCGGTTGATTGCAGCCTTCAGGGTGTCATTGAAGGTGTCTGCATTGAGAGATGGTAGATCTGCCAATGATTGGCTTACATCTCCTCGAAATGAAGATGTGTCTATTTTTCTAGTATTTCTGGATAATATACTTCTTTTCTTCTGCCTTGGTTTGGAGAGGTTCATGTCTGCCATCAGAAGGAAGTGGTCAGAGATGGCCTTGTCTTGTACTTGATGGTTTAAAATGTGTGGGTCAGCTGTGCTGGCAATCAGCAGATCTAAAATGTGACCACACTGATGCGTTGGTTCATTGATTAGCTGTACTAGATCATGGTCGTGGAAAACTGACACAAGAAGTTTAGTGTCAGGAGCAGAGGTGTCATCAAAGTGAAAGTTAAAATCACCAACGATGTAAAAAGGAGATGTCGCCTGCTCCAGATGAAAAAGTCGATCTTGAAACTCTGAGAAGAATTCGATGCTCGTGAACATGTTTTTCTTGTTGGATGGTGGCCTATAAACACAAACCACACGACAGATGAGTTGTTCTGATCTAACAATCGCAGTCACCACTTCAAATGTACGATACGAAACACCATCGTTGACAAATTTTATATGCTGGCCTTGTCGATACATGAATGCAATTCCGCCACCGCGCGTGCTGCGCGGAAAAGATTTGAATTCATAACCTGGTGGTCTAATGTCTGCTATGGTGGATTCATCACCTTCTGTGCTTAACCAAGATTCGGTGATACACAATAGATCAATGTTCAGTTCTTCAACATTATCTTTTATGATGTTAGACTTGTTGCAGCATGACCGGGTATTGATGCACCCAACTCTAAAATTAAGGCTCTTGCACTGAAACACATAGCGAGTGTCTATCTGTATCAAGTTGGTCCTGTTTACTGATCTATAGTGGGAAACAGCGTCATGGATAAACCCCTGACACACCGTGATTTTCCTCTGTTTCCGTGTCCCTCCTCTTGTACCTCTCTTCTTTCTCCTCACTACCTTACACTGGCAGTCACAGCTGTTTCTAGATCTAACTCCCCGCTGAGACAAATGTGTCAACAAAATGGATTGTACACTCAGGCTTGGATTGTATACATTCAGCAGCTGTTTTTTTGTGTATCTTATAATATAACACATCTAGATGGTTCATGTGTACGGTCCAGTGCACTTGAGAGTCTAACACACTGACTAGACTTGTTGTTATTCACCTGTGTCCAGGATTGGCTGACACAGTTACAGCTCACTAGTTAGTAAAACATGGCCAGAGTGATTGAATAGGGCCAAGGCTAAAATTACAAGTTCCGTGAACTGATAATAATCCAGATCTTACTTTAATAAAATGCATTTATACATCACTGCAAAGAGCAAATCAAGGGCTAAATTGAGATGTTAAATTTGTAGTGATCCACTGAATAAATCCAGAGAAAAAACAACAAAATGCTGTTTCAGCTGCCTGTCAGGCGCTTGAACACAGCAACCGGAAGTTATGCCCTGAGCAGTGATTTGTCAAGTCCGGTTGGACATTTAAATTGAATGTATACATCTAGTTTTCATCAGTATAATTCATAGATCAGCTGTTATTGTCGTATTGTGGTGAATTATCTGAGTCTTATTCTGGATTACCTAACAGCTGGTGGTAATTAAGTCAGTGCAGATGATAGAATTTTGCTCCAGTTTACCTGGTCTGTAGAGGCTCTGAAATGGAATGAAGTAAAATAAGTTCCCTTGCACAGAGATTATGGTATCTGGTTTTGTCATTGCGCATTAAAGCCTTTGGAAACTGCACAACAGGTTGCTATTTTGAGATTCTTTAGTTCCTTAATGATTTTTACCTCCTGTCGCACGACCAAGTAACCTTTTGCACATTTTGGAAACGTGGAAAGTTATCTATCTGCAGTTCAAGATCACTGGGTGTCGAACCATTTCATTTTGTTTAAATTGTTTGTTCTTTCGAGAAGGGTCCCAGCTGTGAAGATAGTGATATTATGGGGGAAAGGGGGGGGAGGGGGGTGGGGGCAATGTTGCATTGAGACAAGTCTGTTTCCTCTCGACTTTTGTTTTCCTGTGAGATGTGGAAGGGAATTTGGCGCATTGAAACGGGCCGTTCTCTCTAGATGGGGCGCGTCAAAACTGTCTTTAGTTAGTTAGCTGGCGGAACCTGAGTTCGCGCATTGAGACAATACAGACTGGACTCAGTACGTCACCAGCCTTAACCCATTGTGGTCCCTACTGCCCTACTGATATACACTCGAGCCAAAAAGTTAAGCAACCTTCACTAACAAGATTTGTGAACTCTTGCCATTCAATTATTGACTTTTTTGTTTTTGTATAAAAGAAAATTTTGTTTAAGTCATTAAGCCCCATTTTTGGGGTGGGTAAAATGAAATTGAATGTGATTTCAGACTTACATAACAATAAATTGATTCCAATGAACGTGTTTGAATTAATTGAAAAATAAAGTTGTCAGTTCTGAGCATAACCCAGGGTTGCTTAACTTTTTGGCTCGAGTGTATACCTCTTTAGCTCAGGAGCAAATGCAGTTGTTGATTTGTGGAAACCTGGAACCAGCTAGAAATAATTCTCAAATTATCATGCGTTAACACTGAGATGAGCCCATGAAGCTGATTCTCACGTTGTCTTGCATAACATAGAAATAACCCACAGTTTTGTGCCTAGTGTTTGTGGGGAAAAAAACACCACCACCAGCAACTGTGCATGAACGTGTGTTTTCTTTGGGCCAGTTTCAAGAAGTTCAGTATAGCCAGATTAATGCAGGCCATTATTGAGAAGAACAGTATTATGCCATTAAGCACAATTGGGTGCCATTGTACGTTGTTCTAATTCCTGCTTAACCTAATTTTTCATCTAATTCCTATTATTATTATGTAATTGGAACCAAATAAAATAGTAATTAGCCTTGCGGTGTTGATCACAGCTACCTTAGAGAACGCACTGTGGCACTCTCTTTATTTTATAGTTCTTTATTTATACAAGGAAATCATCTGATTTCCGATCGATAGATCGAAGAATAATTGTTCGATCTCAGCTTGTTTTTATGTAGTCCTCACCAGCTGACATGATCAATCAATAAGTGGCGATCGATACATGCTCTTTGGACACACCAATGCAGGGTGAGCCCCTAACACCGAGTATTTATAGAATATCAAAGGTATTCTTATGGATTCTGTACACATTCTTGCACTGTGCCAAAAACTGGAAGCTGTTGGCTCCATGTGCCGCTCATTCCATTCCACTCTCTGTAAAGTAAAACAAACATAAACGCGTGCGGCATAACTTGTTCATTAACCCTGAGACTAGTTCAAACACAGCACAATCTCATCTGTTCTAGTTTTACTTTTGTAAACAGTTTTTATAGCTTAATTCTTTAAAATGGAATCTCATGTCGAAAGGCACCAAGACACTGGCATTTTCTTGAATTTGAGTTTGAGATTGAGTGTGGAGAAAGTACGCCGACACGCTAGAGGCCATCAGCCATCGGCCATCAGCCATCAGCCATCGGCCATCAGCCATTCATTCATCATTGTACTAGGGAGAAACAAGACGATAGACTGAACAGAGCAGAATGATAGGCCAGAAGGATGCCCTACCCGCATTAAGGCGCATTGAGCATTGTGAATGGAAATGCGCCATACAAATGTAACGTATTATTATTATTACCCGAACGCGAAGCGTCCGCCAAGCACCCAGACATTTCCTTGAAATAAAAAAGATGATTTTTTCATGATGGAAAGTAGTTTTTTTTTTGGGTTAAGTTTTGTTTATCTTTGTCCCGGACAGCGAATTGCTCAGTGGTTGGTACCAGTCAATTATACATACATTATTTAATATGAAATCTTCCGTGGATCCAGTGGATATTCTATAACTATTATGCAAACTACATACTTTTATCTCTTTAGAATTACTCGGTACAAAATGTATCCTTGACAAATTCAAGCTGTTTCCCTTGACCTGGTTGCTCATTCAGTGTTGGTAACTCTCTCTCTCATGTATCTTGGAGTCAGGTTCTTTGAAGTATAGATCTAGCCAAGAAGGATATCGACTAGCGTTGGTCGGCGAGCATAGACTCGCTAAGTGGCCTTGAGACAGCTAATGGAGCGGGTTTTAACATTTCGATGCTTGATGCCGGTGAACCAGTATCGATGAATTAAGTGATTTAGTAATGGGCCCATTACACCATGGAGATTTGGTGCCATTAGAGTGGAAATAGACCAGAGACTGCTAGGGCCCAACCACAGTCCTACATGTCTGGTGGGGAAAAAATAGTTTCCGGCCAATTCTGCATGGTTTCATTGAAGTCGTTCATTAAGTGACGCTTAGCTGTTGTCAGGGTGAGAACATACTTAAGGTTATTCCACTATCTCTTTCCAGTCGCTTTTGCTTCCCACCCCCTCCCCCAAGGGCCCGCGCTCCTCGCCATGTTGTCTGTCTGTCTGTCTCTGTCTGTCTGTCTGTCTGTCTTCCGGTCGGTCTGTCGATCTGTCAGCCGTCCATCCGTGGGTCCGTTGAACTCTCTTTCTCGGCGGCTGCTTGTGCCGATCTGTTCTGTTAAATGGTCAGTCTATACATGCGCCATTTGTCTGCCGTCAATCTGGCCATCAGTTCCTGATTGTCCATGTCAGTCCAGCAGATACCAGAGACCACCCATCCGCTGCATTTAACATCGAGCTATGACTTCTCTAAATAGAATTTTAAATACTCTTGGTCTGCTAGTTGGTTTATTGGTTCCTTCTTTGGGGATTTTGGGATTTTTGGGGTGGGGATAGGCTGGGTGTGCGCCGGCAGTCCTGAGCAGGATCTGGGGTGGGGAATTAAATTATCACTGTAAGGTCAGATCATCAGCGGATGTACGAGAATGCACACAAATTCAAATGACGTTAAAGTACACACGAGACTGCTCAGATAGTGGGATATTTACAAAGTAAAAAAACTCCCAGAGTTGCCTACTCGGCACGCGTGCTCGTCTACCTTACTGTGCTGGTGTTGTGTAGTTTTGACCTCATGAAAATCACGCTAGGTTTTGAAGAGCCTTCGCAAAAAAATTGTGTGTGAGAGTATGTGTGTGTGTGCTCGTGCGCATGCGTGTGTTCGCGCATAAATGTGTGTGTGGTTCTCCTGGGAGTGCTGAAGATCTGGAATAATCATCTTTGGGTGCCCGCCGAGCCGGCACAGCAGCTTTTACGTTCACATAACTTGGTCGACCGTGGTGGTTCTGTATACATAAAAAGTATGTTTCAGAGAGTGAAGAGTGTGTGGATGGAGGGGGAGGTGGAGGGGATGGACCGGTGAACATTTGCTGTTTTATATGCGTTTCTTCTGGTAGGCCTGTAGTTCTTTTCTTATTACAGAGAGTGAGAGAGAAACAGCTGTTGGTTTCATAAAGATTGGGGGGGGGGGGGGGGAGAGAGAGAGAGAACTGGTTCGCAAAGCTTACGAATATCAATATTTCAATGCCTGGAATGAAAATAAACCATCTGCTTTTTGTTTCCATAGTTTGAAAATATGTTTACTTGGCTGTCCTGGCGTAGGCTGAATGATCTTCCCAGGAAGGAAATGAAGAAAAAGGTATTGAACAGGTTGATTTGTGCAGCTGGAATGAAAATAGATCAGAAAAGCAGAGTAAAAAAGAAAACCATGAATAGGGTGCATAATGGAGGAGAAAGAATTCCAAGATTTGACTTAGTTCCTGCGCCTTCCTGTCATGTCCACTTTTCCTGCAGTGCTGATTTATTCTGATGAACTCAGTTTGCATCCTTTGTCATCATAGCTGGTGCGCCTATTTTGTACAGAGGAGATTACTCTGAGCATTGGTACACATGTACATAATCTTCTTTCTCTCTCTCCCTCCTCCTCCCCTCCCCCCCCCTCCCCTCTTAAGTTGTTCTTTGTCGGATCTGGGATTGTCTGGGTTTGTGTGGATACTTCAGCATGCATAATGCAGTTAGTTGGGGATTGTATGACGTTTTGTGGCCTTTCCTTGCCAAGATCTGTCGTGGAAATGCTTCAGTAGATGGGGTGGGCTGTGCTGTAGAACGGAGACCACGCTGGGGCTCTGCACTGATGTTGGAACGGCACTAATGCTACTGATGCAACTTTACTGGAAGACTTGCCAAGGTCTATAAAACTTTATGTTCAAGCTGGGAAACATTTTGCCGTCATAGGGAAAACTGCTGTCTACGCCCAAAAGAAAATGTAGCAGACATTGAAAAAATAGATTGCGTTGCGCTCTGCTTCATACTCTGGTCAGTTTGCATTTCCTTGTCACCAAAAGAAACTAAAAGTCGTACACAATTCTATCCCAGCATATTTGTGCGTGGATCTGAGGAAATCGGGCTTGAGGTGAAAGACCAAACTCCCGAGAAAAGCCCTCCAAAGGGGCAAAAATGTTTCTGCGGAAATTGAGATTTGTTTATAAAGTAAAAAATGAGCAATTTTTCTGCAGTCAGTGAAAACATTTGGCTTGAAATCATCATAGAAATTTTCCTTTTTTAAGTTCGAATAAAAATCTCACCTTTGGGTCGGTTTTGTCAGATTCACCCACATTTTGATACTATGAAATGTCAAAAACTGAATTTGACCTAGATTTGCATAAATGGTCTTGTTCAGTAACGCGGCAGAATTGGCAGAATGGTTTACATAGAAGATTGTTACACTACTATGTTAGAAGCTGTTTAAACGGGTTATGGTACAGATACATAAAGATAATGTAGAGAGTCAGCTGTTCTTTTGCCTTTGAGTCAGGCTCGTGGGCAGTCAGCCTGTCATCTACCAGACCTGGCGACTTGGGCAAACACGAGAGAGAATTGTCATTATAATTTATGGTCTGTTAAAATATAATATACGAGTAACTACAGGCGTGTAACACATCAAGAGACCTATGGAAATGGCAACCAAAAATGGCAACAGAAGGTTTTGTTATCTCAGTACTAATAGGAGATGCGACGAAGTATTCTTTCATTGGGGTCTGCGTAACTTGTCAGTCATGCCATCTGTCTTCTGCGCCTTTTTATGCGCTATTCGGAAATTGATGACTCCACTGCCTTTGTTCTGTATAAACCCACTAGTTGTCAGCCGTTCAGTCATTACGCTAATTAATCAAATCGTTTAAATACCTGCCATTTTGAGCTAAACTATGCCGTCTATTGATGGTGTCAGTGTGATAGACAAAAGGTCATCTCAGCTGCATCATTGTCTAAATACTGCGCTGATGTCATCCAGCCGTTTTTCTCTCAGCGGGAATGTTGTGGACAATTAGGGTATTCTAGATGATTCCGACCAGTTTGTCAGAGTGGCGGTTGTGTAAAAACACTTTTACCACTTCTCCGGACACCCCCCCCCCCCACCTTTTAAAAAAAATTCTCCATCTGACAACTAAGATTATCTCTAGAATGTTACGGCATTGTGCTTTGATTTTGGATTTTTTTTTTTTTTTTCTGGTTTTGGTTTAGTGAAATTACATTGAAAAGCCCACGCATTGTAAGTCTGCTAGTGAAAGAAAAACAAAAATGAGTGATAAAAGTACACCATCCATGCAGTAGAACCCTGTGCACCCCTCCACCTCTTTTCTCAACCAGGGAAAGTTTGTCTCCCCCAAGTTGCCAGAAGGCCGTAGGAGAAGGGGCAGGGCAGGGCAGGATGGAACTCAAGGATGGGTGAAGCAGTTTTTGCCCTGTTTGACCTCGGTCATTTGTCATATTTTTTGTACATTAGTGGAACTGGGTCGGCTCGACTGTTCATATCAAGTCAAATGATTCTTGTATTTCATTTCTTTGGTATTAGTGGGCTGCACCTTAGCTATTGGTCAGACACAGTTTACCGTGTTGAGATGGTTCCAGTTGAGGGAGAATTAAACACGGAGTGAATCATATTTCGTTTGGCCGTAAACAAAACTTTGAGCAAGCAGAAAAGAAATTTAGCACCACTCTGTATTCAGCCCCAATTGGTGAAAGATATTAGGATAGGACATAGTGCACTCCGTAAGAGAATGATGGTGTAGGGTTTGATCTTGATCGTCTGTGAGCGAGGGGCCTGCTTGTACATTTCAGGATTTGGTGTAATTTTATTTTATTAGTTTTACAAAGTAAGTTGTTGATTTCCCTGGAAGTGGGGCTCAGCCTGGTATGTAATGAAACAGCCAATAGTTCATGCCAGATCAGATGCTACACTGGAAGTATTCGAGCAACAATACGTTATTATGGACAGTCGCCATTTTCATTGCCATGTACTCGTACAGGGGGGGGGGGGGGTGGAGCAAAGTGTCTGAAAAAACAGACGTGAGGAGTGGAGAGGGAGAGAGTGTGTTCAAATTGCCAAAATCGACGTCAGGTCAGTACTTTACGGATGGCCCCTCTGCCAGTGTTGCCCAGAGCATCTCTGACCGTCCTGACAAGGCAACATCCGCACACGCAAGGTAACCAGTGCAGGAGCCGCTGTAATGGTTTCTGATTGCTGCACTTTCCCCGGGTTTACTGTCCATTTGGAATAAAACCCCGAAGAGATTGAGTCCCCTGGGTGCCATCGCCTTAACGCACAGAGTGCGATCGATAACACCGGAATGACCCCTCACTCCCAACGCCTTCAATGCCGCACGCATACCTCATTGGTCACGCTAGGATTGTGATGAGTTCCTTAATCAAGGCCGACCGTGCGCCGGACGCGAGATCCATGTCCAAACTGTATCCTGCAGCCTGAAGAAAGCCGTATGCAAAGCTGGAGAGCCCTGAGGGTGCTTGAACTCTTGGACGAATCAAACAGCAATCAGAGATTGTCTGGGACAGCTCTTCTGTATGCAGAATGCCAATCGTGGGCTTAGAGTAAGCGGGGTGGAATTGTTCTCCGATGAAATTGCCTCCGTGAAAGAGATTTGTCTTTTGTCTCTTACATGGTTAAAACTTGTCCAGCTGCCCGTGATTATTTACAGTTTGCGGTTCGTGTGATCTTGATTGTCTTGTAATATCAGCAACTTTTTAAATCTTTGCAAGTTATTGCCATTCTACTCAGATTGACACTATGCTAGGGAGTGTTACTCATGGGTTGGGTTCACAGAAACCGTTTAACAAATGCGTGAAGGAAGATTGCATTTTGTTTTTCTTCGGGTTGCTTCTTAACTTTATATTACCTATATTATTGTCACAAGATCAGCTGTCTGCTTGTGGTTCATACAGTTACTGTGTTATTTGCCATCCGTCTCTTCATTGTTTGACACTTTCTTACCCCTTGTCCTCTCCCTCCTTCCTTCTCCTGTCTCCCCCGTTTCATTCTCTCCTTCTTTGCCCCCCCCCCTCCCCCGCTTTCAGTTATCTCTCCCTGAGCTTTGAATGAAACCTGACCTCGCATGATACGCCATGCATTTCATTATAATAGTCGGTGGCTATTTTTCTGGTATAGGAAGAAGTAGTACTGCCTCTATGACATGTCAGTTCCCAAACTGATTGCATGCACATTCTCCAGAAAATTCTGGTATGGTTTAAGGCAAGTAAACTACGTACTGAAACCTGCAAATTTGTTCACTGTTGTCATTAGCCAGAACCCGGGGGGGGAGCACTTGTGTCCAGTCAGTCTGGAACCTGACCATCCTGTCAGCTCTTAACTTCTTAGAACTGACCCCGTCTTTCTCTCCCTGAAGGCAGTGACCACACAAGTGGACATTGATACCTCCTCTGTCTCAGTGCTGAACGTCCACCTACTTAAGTGGGGGCGGCAGGGTTTTGGGCAACGACCAACAGCTATTCTACAATTAATATTGCCTACCCGAGATCCGGATTAACACAACTTGGTAGTTTGAAAACAAATAAATAAATAAATAAATAAATAAGCGCAGTATTTTTTAAGGGAAAGTTACATGACCCAGATAGTTCTGAGAGAATAATGAATTTTGATGGTAAACTATGCAGTATAATAATGATGTTAGCATCAGTTTAGACAACATTGTCCTTACTCTAACTCTAACCCCAACCATAACCCTAACCTTATACCACAAGGACAAGAAATTCCCTTTGGGGTAACTGTCCAGATCAAAACACTTCCCATTTACAATGATCAGTGAACCGTGGAACAGGGCTTTCAAACATCACTGTGAGCGGTGCTGCGAACGGTGCTTCTAATTTTAGTTGTAAGGAATTGTAATGTCTACCTCTGTTCCACCAGATCCACGCAGGCACCCCTTCACCACCACCACCACTGCCTATTACTTACGTATTCCTGACCAAACGTGCTGATCTCATAACAAGCTACTATCACGCCAGATGAGACGGTGTCCCACTGGGGGAGACTCGGTCTGTTTCCTCTCTCCAAGCCAATCATGGTACACTAAAAGTCCTTTATTTATTCTCCAGCCCGTGATCCATTGTAGGCCCAGTGAGTGTGAGGACCTTGGATGTGTCAAGACAAGCCTGGGATTTACATAACTGACATTTAAAGTGTGGACGGAGGATGAGACCCAGTGCTGAATTTGGAGCTCGGGCAACCCACGGCGGATCCCATCTTGTTCTGCTTGGATAATCCCCCTCGGCCATTCAATGAGCTTTGATGAGGCCAGGCCAGGCCAATATGAGGGATATCGATCTGATTCCGTTTATCTTGGCCATATTGGCTTTTGTATTGGCTATTGGACACTTATATTGCTTGCTCTCCGTCCCGCCAAATGAGGTCCTTTGCCAGTCATTGCTGGGTGGGCAGTCACCGAGTCGGCACACCGTGCAGTGACAATAATATCATAATATTTCCTCAAGATTGGCCGCGCCTTGCTTAACTTATGGAGGGAGCGGGGGAAGAGATTCCAATAAGTGGAGCAGTCATTGTAGAGAGCGTGGCATTGTAAGATTGGCCCCAGAGATTGCCATTTACTCTCTTCCGTCCTCTCCCGTCCACTGTGTATACGAACACTGTGATTTGAAACTTCATTTTCATCTCCTGACTGTAGGTGACATCACAAGTAATAGCATGAGCTGTGAATTCTCTCCCTCATTTCTTCCTACCCGTTTCTTTTCCTTTGTGATTGCTGACCATAGAGAGAGAGAAATCTGAAAGGAAATGAAACTTTTGCCTGTTTTTAGCAACTTATCAATTCTGTGAGGCAGCAGGTGTTTTTTTTTTTTCTTCCTTATTTTCATTAGACCTGATCTTGAGGCGCTGAATTCATAACTCTTTGACCTGCTGATTTTGATGTTCTTGTTTAGTTTATCGTAGAGAAACAAACTTGATCCTGTGTCAGCACTGGCTTGTTTTCTTTCTTCTCTTTTTTCTGCCTCTTTTGATTGAACTTTTCTTTGTGCGCCGACATCTATAAATATCTTGATTATTTTTTCTGTTGGTTCTCCAGCGTATTTTCCTATAGAATGCCTTCCCATGAAACAGTTGCCGCCGCTGTTTCATAGTTCCTTTAGGACAGCATTACAACCCGAGATAAGCCTTTTTTTTTTTTTTTGCACTCTGCGACACCTCTAATGTACTGTATTAGTTTTGACACCATTATGTACGTGGAAATCGCCGTTTGGTGGATGGATCTTTATAGTCAACTATACATAGCATGTTTTAGGAGTTCAGACTCTCCAACATTGGCCTTTCCGTGCTGAACCGTCGCAAAACACACAGTTCAAACTCAAAAACGGTTCTTTCCACCCCGTCTTTTATTTCGTTTTATTATTTTCACCCGCTCCTCTGTCTTTTGCTAAAAAACTCCCTCTAATTTCCTCGTCTGTGCCCTGAGTATTTCATGCCTTGCTTATTTAATCTGCTCAACGCATCTTTTTGTGACAGAATCCACACAGTGTTTTATTTCTGTCTCTTCTCCTTGTTTCTTGTCTTTTGTAAACTTGGCATTTCTCTCGCCTCAGCTTCCTGCTGTGCCAGCTCGCGCATCCTTGTAGTTCTTTCAGGTGGGTGGGGACCGCCAGAGAAAGGGAACTGTTTTCTGATCCATTTTTCACTTTCCAGATTTTTGCGCCGAGCCATTTCTTCTTCTTCTTCTTCTTCTTGTCGGTGTAAATCAACAATGTTTATAATCTTTTCTCCCGATAAATATTTCATTAAATCGATAAATGCAGAACGTTTACTTTGAACCAATATCTTTCATTACTCCTGAGGTTTAGTTGTGTGTACAAGCCTGTTATATGTGTATGCACCTGTCTGCCTGCCTGTCTGCCTGCCTGCCTGCCTGTCTGTCTGTCTGCCTGTCTGCCTCTGTCTGCCTGCCTGCCTGTCTGTCTGTCTGCCTGCCTATCTGTCTACCTGCCTGCCTGTCTGCCTGTCTGTCTGTCTACCTGCCTGTCTGTCTGTCTGCCTGCCTGCCTGTCTGTCTGCCTGTCTGTCTGTCTGTCTGTCTGTCTGTCTGCCATCATTTGAGGGAAATGAATACGTATAAACGTGTACAAGAAGGATAAGCAGGATCTATATATCTATCAGATTTATGGGCCTAACATTCAGTTGATTGGCTCTTTCGATCATTACTTCCCTGTAATTATGTTGACAGAGTTACCCATCCGTGGGGGCAAGGAATGAAGTAACGAATGAAGTAAGGACAGATAAAAGGAAGGAAAAACATGACAGCTTAGGTTTTAATGATCTTCAAATTGGGTTACTGAAAGATTCAGAGACCCTGGGAGGACATCAAATGAAGCCGCTGAGAGCTTAAATACGAGCCTGGCACATTTCTTGACAATGTCGGAATTTCCATTTTTTTTTTTTGTGGGAGAAAATCCGTCTTCAAATTTCAAATTTGAAATAAGAGTGCTTGAAATGGCTCGATTTCCTTTTTGAGATGTATAAAATCTAATTTTGGCCGGAGGCGAGGGCCCCCCCCCCCCCAGGGTGGCGTCCCTGGACCATAGCAGGGCTGTGGGTGTCCCCCTGGATCCCCGGCCTGTATTGTGACCACCTCCAAAGTTTCAGAGTTTTTTCCTGTGGTGATTCCATCCCAATAAATGAAATTTGTGAGCTCAGGCAAATCCAATCTCACACACACACAGTTTGGTAGTGTTGTACAACTGTACACACGTCATGGCCAGTTGCAACACTAATCTAGAATCGGTTTCAAGATTCTTGTTGTCGCATAGCGCATCAGCAACTCCAAACTTTTATCGTCATTGCTTTTAGTATCTAATTGTTTTCTCCACTAAGAATCAACTTCAGACACACATATGCATTTTGTTCTAAGTTTGTTTTTTTTTTGTTTAAATAGTCTGGAATTTAAAGCATCTGTTCAGCTCATGAAATAAGCTTCCGCTATTAAATTAGGAACCGGTTATTTCTGCCACACTGTCTTTGTTTGTGCTAATCTAATAAATAGATGGTCTCAGTTAAGCTGCTCTGACTAAGAGATGAACTAGAGTGCGATTTTCTCCCGCAGGAAAATTGTGAGATGTGCCGTTTGACACAAATTGTCCCACAACAATAAATAGTTTGTGATTACCGTAGCCTGAAATAGTTTCCTATTTCTCCAGCATCACTTTATCTGTGAGTCTTTTCCTGCTGTTCACACAGATATCTATCTCTCTCCCTCTCTCCCTCTCTCCCTCTCTCTCTCTCTCTCTCTCTCTCTCCTCCCCCCCCCCCCCTCTCTCTCCTCTCCCCCCCCTCTCTCTCTCTCTCTCTTGTTATTTGTTTCCATCATTAGTCTTCCAGCAGATGACCCATATTCTGTATTTAGTTGTTATTTCTGCAGGATGTCTAGCACAGCTCATTTCTTTCTAGTCAGTGCCAAAAAAATTACTCGAATGTTACTATGTTGTATATTTGAACACTTAATTCCGTTCTTTACATTGGAAATATTTCACCACTGCGGTGCCATTGGCTTGTACTTCGAATTTGAGAAATATAAAATGTTCATATCAGTGGAACGACAAGTCCCTGTTAGTGGTCCGTGTAATGGCAAGGCGTACCCTTTGAAATGTCAGTGTAAAGAATTCAGCTTACAATGAACATGGAGCTTTTTCTGCAGAATTTCTTCACAGCTGAACTTTCTCGAAAATTTCCCCAGCTGGATTTCCGCCCATTGCCAGCTCTAATTCCTTTCACAAGCTATTGTTACATTGCTCAATGCGCCAACAACAAGGAGATATAGGAAACACAGAGTCGCTGTGGCGCAGTTCATGTCTGAGCTAACGGTTAGTTCTGTGTTTCTCAGACACGAAACTGGCATTGTCTTTCCGGCGTCCATTGCGTAATACCTCAATAGAAGCACTAAATAACTGTTAAATTTCGCAATTCCATATTAATGCCAGCATTGATGCAGCTAGCCGCTGCTAGGACGAGCTATTCTTCATTATAATAATGTTCAGTTTTGTCGCTCCCGACGAATTTGATGTTATTTATTTGCTAAAGAGAGAGAGAGAGAGAGAGAGAGAGGGGGGGGGGGTTGTTACAAAACAAAGACAGGCCAAAGAATTGGAATATACGGAATCACCTGGGGTTGAGGAAATGAGAGTTCATTAGTCTGATTTGTTTAGTACACAAAACGCTTGAATCAGAGAAACCGTCGTATAACTGCAGTAAATGTACACGCCAATGTAGTTTTTGTTAAACTGCAGTGGCTAATCTTGCTGAGCGTTGGAGTTCTCATCTAGCTGGAATCATTTAAATGTGACTCACTGTAGGTTGAGTCTGACCTCAGACAGTTCGATGTATCCACCTATCTGATCGCCCAGTGGAATTGTGTCCTGGACTTAGTACTATTACTAGTGCAAGCTGTGCACTGCTACATGTTGTTGTGGGATTCATAATCTCATTAGCCCAAAAATATTGGCTACTGTTTCCTGCATGGCAGTTGCCAACCTGCGTCCTCGCCGTTGATCAGCTCCTCGGGGATTTGGTCGCATTGTAGTGGCTTCCTGTGTCAGGCCAGGACATCTTGGCCCTCTCACCAGTCAGATACTACATAGTCACAGCTATCGTTGAGCGCGGAAGAATATTACTCACATGGTTTACTTGTAGTGAACCAACCAGCTGGTGGCATGAAGAGTGATCAGAATGTAGTAGATCTATATATGTATGCATTTGCTGCTCATTTGTCTGCATCTGATTTGGAGGTCTCGGTAATTCACTTTCAGCCCAAGCCCGGACCCTCCGGGTCTTGTAGTAGAGAGTGAAAAAGCAAAGCAAGAAATTGTATTTGTCAGTCTGTCATACTTGGTTAGGTTACGACAGTGACCAGTCTAGTTCTGTATCTCACAACTATTCCAGTTTACACCGCCATCTTCCTCTTTGTGGGTGTAGGTTAATAATGAGATAAAGGAGAGGGGGGGGGGGAGAGAGAGAGGGAGAGGGGGGGAGAGAGATAGGGGAAAGAGGGGGGAGTGAGAAAGGAGAAGGAGAGGGAGAGAGAAAGGAGAAGGAGAGAGGGAGAGAGATAGGGGAAAGAGGGGGGAGTGAGAAAGGAGAAGGAGAGAGGGAGAGAGATAGGGGAAAGAGGGGGGAGTGAGAAAGGAGAAGGAGAGAGAAAGGAGAAGGGGGAGAGAGAGAGAGAGGAGAAGGGGGAGAGAAAGAAAGGAGAAGGGGGAGGGAGAGAGAGAAAGAGAATATCATAAGTGAATCCCGCGTATCTTTCTCATGAGGTGAATGTTTACGACTTGTACGTGGGGAACAGAGAAGAGGCTAGCGGATACAGCTCAAACCAGGTGGATGGTCATTGTTTCACTGAATGGTTATCAATAATACAACACATTACAAGCATGACATTTCCGTAGTAGAATGACTGTGTGAATAGGCGGCAGGATTGATGTCTGTGAATTATTGATATTGAAATTTCCACTTTCTAAGTCAAGGGCATTGAGGCATTGTCTGCGGCAAAAAGGCATCTCCTTAATACATTCTGTGTCCTTTTATTGAACTCTTTCTCTCTCTTTCTCTCATTCTCTCTCCCCCCCCCCCTTCCCCCAATCTGTTTTCCTCTTCCACCCATCTTCACCCCCCCCCCCTCCACCTTTGATGCGCACACTAGTAGCGATATAAATGCCTACACTTATAGAAGGATATAAAGATAAAGCCGCGCACTGTTTTTGATTAGAAAGGGAAGGATATTTTGTTGAGGGCATTCACAATAGAGCGAGAGTAAATCCAATAACGTCCGTTTTATCCACACCAAAAAATTGAAATGCGATATTCAAGGGTTGTAAAAAGAAAACGTCCAGCATCGATGTGGACCATTAGAATCTGTTTGAGAATCTTGCCGGCATTTACTTAAAGACGTCAGCTGTGTCCAGATTCCAGCACATTTACACGTCATGAAGCGCCTTGACTTTAAAACAGAGTTATTGGTAAACATGAAGAAAAGGTTTGCGTGTTTGACCTAGTGCAAACGTCAGACGGGAGTTTGGTCAAGTGCAGAGACAAATCCTGTATGTTTTTAAAGTGAACTGCAACTGGACTGACTTGTTCTACTTACTGTTAGGCTGGTCTCTCATTTCTATGGATCACATTGCAGGTCGTGTATGTGTGCAGACAGTCTGATCCTGGGATAGGCTCATTGCAAGCCATAGTTCTGTGACATTTTGTTTTGTTATTCTCTTGAATGCAAGGGACGTCTCGGCTTTCATTGTAAAATATGGCTGATTTGTGTTTGTTTTTTGGGCTGTTGTTTTTTATATTGTTTTTTTTTTTGGGGGGGGGGGGGGGGGGACGTGTTGTGGAGAAAGTGCAGCCGGAGCCCTCACATTTCTTAAATTAATTTACCCCCACTCCCTTCTCTCTCTGTCTCTCTCTCTCTCTCTCTCTCTCTCTCTCTCTCTCTGCATATCTGAACTTTCTCTCTCTCTCTTCCTCTTCCCCTTTGACTCATTGTGACGTTGTTTCTGCCTGTGCCCCCCACCCCCACCCCCCACCCCCCCCCCTCATTTGCAGCCTCGTCCCCACAGCTCGAGACAAAAAACCAACCCAACAAACTTTGCCCAGGGGAGAAACGGGAGAAATGTATTCCCTGAAGCTCCAGCACCAACGCAATGATACTGCTATCAGATGACCTGTGCTTGTGAGGCGATAGCTGGCTTTGCTACACTACATATGCTATCATGTTGATGCTTGATATCTACGCCCAGGCTTTTATTTGCCGTGTGCGGGCTGTTTCTGTCCCGTAGTGTCTGTGACCGATCGATTGGCGGTTGGCCTAGGTTGTCTTTCTCTATCTGTGGTTTTGTCTCATCCATACTTTTATATCTTTCAATCTGATTCCTAAGGACATTCTATAGTCTGTCTGTCTGCTTGTCTCTGTCTGTCTATCTGTCGATCCAACTGTCTGTATGTCTATCTACCTACCTACCTACCTACCTACCTACCTACCCATCCATCTGACTGCCCGCCCGCATACCTCTTGCTGTCACTTGTCAGCCGGTCAGTTCGTCAGTTAGCCAAACTGCGTTTATATGATGATTTACATCTTTAAATGCGTGTGTCCATATCGCGTGTCTGTTTCCTTGTGTTGTTGATGATGTGTCTACGTCCACCTGTTAGTCCAACTCTGGGCTCACCCACACCAGTTTGATTCAGTTCCATCTCTGTCTGTACTGCATCAAGTCATTGATTTTGTTGTTTCCGATGGACGACATCGCACAGTACAGGACAGATAACCCAGTTTCTACCCCGCTGCCTCTCGAGGTACCCACTGTTAGAGCCGTCTGAACCTCTCAGACCCCGACAGAGCTAATGAGATGGAAACATTGTTGCGAAACGGAGAGAACTTGAGTGGCCGCTGGGCATAACTAGATGTAGATTAATCATATTCTTCAAGGAGGAAAACAAAAAATGTTTTTCTTCTGTTTGTCCTCCTGATCGTTGTTGTTTTTTCTGTTGTAATTTGTGTCTGCAGTTGGAGGAATAATTTCAGTTGTTCTCAAGCAGGAGGAACTTGGCTCCCACAGGAGGAATTTTACCCAGATAATGAATTTGGGAGGATTTTCAGACAGAGGAGGAACTTGAAATTGGGAAAGAATGGACTGCACTCAGTGTACGTACTGTGTTCTAGGCCTCTTTGACTGCGACACTTTTTAATATCCAGAAACATCTGTCTCATTATTATTGGTAAATGCATGAAAAATGTCTAGTTTTTCAGGTAATCCGCCTAGGTCAAAGCGGCATTTGATAGATTCTGTCTCTAGTTCTGCTGTGGTATGGAAAAAGGCCGGATATGAAAAAAAACATTTTCTTACAGGCCTCGCAAAGAAAAAAAAACTGTAGCTCGGCGGTCGATTCTGTTGATCGTTCAGTTTCCATTCATTTTGTAATGACCAAAGTAAACCTGCAACTCGCTTATTTTTATGCCCGTGTTTTTATGCATTCATTTGCTTTTTTGTTGTTGTTGTTGTCTTTAGACTATGGCGAGTTGTATGTTTGATCTACAATATTTTCCAGCCAATGCTGAGAGCATGCCCAGGACTACAAATCTGCGATTTACCGAAAGTTTTTTGCCCAAACCAACGCATTGATTAGTTCCATTTTATGCGAGCAAACTCTGACATGACAATTGAAAGCTTCTAATAGAATTGATTTTTTTTAAAATGCGTTTGTTTCTTGCCTTGGCGCTTTCTTAATACAGTGAAGGCTTGTCGTAGGGCCCTTGGAAAATGGGGAGAGATGGAAGATTTGGGACTGGTGATTGTTATGATTGAGTGAAGGACGCTCTGGTTTTGAGGTTTGTGTCTTCTTTACGTGGATTGAGTTGTTGATTGTTCAGTAGTTGACTGGTGGACATCGCGAAGATGTCTAGAGGAATGTCAGACAAGTCTCTAAATGTATAACGGTCAAATACGTTCTCTGGCGTTGAAAACTAGGTCAATCCGTCACTGGATAGCGGGTGTAGGATTTCCCTCTGTCCCGTCGTTCCGTTATATCACATGTATGTTGCCCTCTTGGTTTTCTTAACATAGTATGACCGTTACCGTGGCGACCTGCTTTCTCCAAAGTCAACCTGAAATCACTGGATAAATCAACCTGAAATCACTGGATAAATCAACCTGAAATCATTGGATAAATCAACCTGAAATCACTGGATAAATCAACCTGAAATCACTGGATAAATCAACCTGAAATCACTGGATAAATCAACCGGAAATCATTGGATAAATCAACCTGAAATCACTGGATAAATCAACCTGAAATCACTGGATAAATCAACCTGAAATCACTGGATAAGTCCACGGGATTTGTCCGCGGTTTTAGTGTAGGTCTTTGTGTGGTGAGGGCTTGGGCCTAATGCTGGTACTGTCAACCCTTGGTCTGTTCATTTTCCTTTTTCTTGGTATTTCTCTGTCTTCTGCCATGACAGTTCCGCTGAATAGATTCGCAAGCGCAGATGTTTGTGGTTTTAGCAGAACGGCCATAGGACTAAATCCATTGGTGGTTTTTGTGGTCAAGATCTTGACCTCTGCATCAATCGATCCTCCCAATCTTGGTGGAAAACATGTCTGCCCCGAAAATGCAGAACCTCGGCTGTCTACACACCGTCTTACCCTGTCTTGGGGGCTGATTGGATCAACGGCACTAGATTTATCGCTGTTTTCCCCAAGTCCTAGACGATACCAGGAGGATTTGCATACTGAAGTATGACGGCGGTATAGGCCTACTGTACAGTGTGGTACCACTGTAGCATCAGCACTCGTCTTGTTCATGTTTTGGAGGTTTCAGATTGTGGGGGCTTGCGGGAGTTTGTCTGATATCGACATTTTTGTACCACAGGGATTTGCATACCAAAAGTAACATCAGCAATGGTCTTGTTCGTGTTTTGGGGACTTCATAGAGAGAGAGAGAGAGAGAGAGAGAGAGAGAGAGTGTGTGTATGTGTTTGTGTGTGTGTGTGTGTTTGCGTGGGCTCGTGTGGTATCGATACTTTTATTTGCGCAGGACAGAGTTTTTTCACCATGTAGGGCCAAAAGTCCCATGAATTAAATAATATTCAGGCTCAGAGATATGTCGTTTCGACAAGGAGCAATACGTGGCAGGGCCATAGGCGTATCCTTGTGTACGTGGGTTGTTGTCGTTTTTTTTACGCCTTTACAACAATATGAAGGAAGGGCGTGGCATTGAGACAGTTTATTGCAGATATATTTGTCTCTTTTGTACCTCCGATGCCAAGAGGAATAAAGGAAGGGGGTGGGAAATCGGGGAAGGGGAGATACCCAAGTCTGTAAATAATGGCAGCACATGATTGGAAAAGTACAAAGATAACCGTATGACAGACTGTGGATTATGCATATGAATTTGTACTGGCGTTCAGCCCAGTCTCAGCTGCTTCTTTGTGAATGTTTGGATAGGTCACACTATGTGTGGCCCCTGGAGGGTTAATGGGACTATAGTTCAGTCATTGGCACTGTGTTAAGACATATCAGAGAGGTCATTATAAATGTACCGTTCTGACAAAACATCATGCTACTCATGCACAAAGCATCATGCTGCGCATGCACAAAGCATCATGCTACTCACGCCCTTCCAGCCAGCTTATGCAAGAGAGAAGATTATAATTTTTTATTCCTGCGAGCGATAAGTAAACTGAGATAATTCTGAAGTTGTGTAGAGATCGGGAGGTTAGATGAGTGCTGGATCTACTACAGCTGGACTGGCGATCTGAGGATGACTGCGTCCATAGGACTGTAATTTTAGGAAAGAATATTGTGATGCTGAAGAGAGTTCCTGAGAAGGGGAATGTTCCAGTCATATGCGTGGGATTTTACAATTTTACATAACAAACAGGCCGACCAGTGTGGGTTGCAAGTTGCTATTTTACGTAGTATGGTGGTGGTCCACTGCGTGAGCTTTCAGGAAAATGTGTCTGTATGTGCCCGGAAATAGGGTAAAATTATTGTTTGTTTTTTTGGGGTGTTTTTTTTTTGGGGGGGGGGGGAAAGGAGGTTGGGGGTGGGTAATGGCGCTTGAAAAATAGATCATGTATGTGTGTTTGGAAAAGAGAGAAGCGAGAACGGCTGAGAACGCCAATGTCAGTGAAGCTGATGAACGATACTGAAATGAGGTTGCAAATTGATGGACCATGATCAGATAAGAATCTGTTAGGGAAGGAAAATTCTTCCCATGATAGCTGCCATGTCACGGCCTAGCGATGTTCCACTTTGATCTATGCATGGGCACCAGGACAGGGAATGAGCGATCGGTAATCTGCCGATAATACAGACTGGCGCAGGAATCGATTCAGTGTAAAACAGAGTGACATCAGCATCGGTCCTGCCCGTGACGTAACGTTTATTGAGTATTTACTTCAGTATTTCTGCTCCCTCCTGGGTATGCTGACCAATGGTTTATCAGGGGGAGTTGGTTAAGATGTCTGTTTACAGGCTAGACGACATTTAGTGAATGAGTAATCAGTAATCTGCCGATAATACATACCGGTGCAGGAATCGATACAGTGTAAACCAGAATGACATCAGCATCGGCCCAGCTCATGACATAACGTTCATTGAGCATTTACTTCATAATTGCTGCTGCCCCCTGGGATGGACTGACCGGCGTCACGTCACGGGGAGGAGAGGAGGGGGGGGGTTGGTTAAGGATGTCTGTGCCCCATGTTAGATGCCATTATTGATGAGGTTATGAAAGAGGGACTTGTGGGAAAGCAGTTGACGGATAGTTTCTAAAACCCAGCACGGAGTTAAGGAATGACAAAAGAGGCTGTCACTCCCCGTGGCACAGCGTTCATTTGATTGCTGTGGTGGGTTGTGGCTGTGGTGGGTTGTGGCTGTGGTGGGTTGTGGCTGTGGTGGGTTGTGGCTGTGGTGGGTTGTGCCAGGACAACGCCCCCCCTCCTCCATGTCGCTAGAGTTTCCAGTCTCGGGTTACGGATGGCCCTGCTCAAGACCACACTTATCTGAGAAGGCGATATTTATTTATGGCCGAGATGCTGGGGGGAAGAGCAATGAGTTCGGGGCATGGCAGAGAGTAGGAAACTTGATTTAGTCACAAAATGGAGTGGAATAAAGCTCGGGACAGGGGACAATGAGCCAGGGGAGAGCAGTCGAACTGGCAGTCTTGAGCCATCAATTTGGGAACTGGTTCAGACAAGTGAATTTGTCGCCAAATGTTGCTCTTCTGTGTCCAACAGTTTTCATCTCGTCTCCTTACGCGCAGTGACATATAAATTACGGAAGTCTTTAATGCCCAGGTGAAGTCCTTCTTCCTGTCACTGCTGAACATTCTCCACCACACTACATGTAGTTAAGTTACATTCGCGACCCATTGCTGATGCTACCCACCCACTGACTGAAAAAGAGTTGTCATTTCCATACAACACATTCCTTGCTCCTGGGCGGAAAATCTCCAAGTTGTGAATTCCAGAATAATTATTCAGACATTCAGATTCAGTCTTGGGACATGTACTGGTCAGCTGTACACACGAGTGGCCGACAAGGTCAGTGGCGTATCGCTGATATTTTCTTTTTTTTTTTTTGGACGCCCTAATGCTTTTGCTGTTGAATCATTCAAGTAGAACATGTCAGGAATTCCCAGCATGCGTGACCTAGCTAGTCAGAGAAATAAACTACTGTTGATTCATTGTTCCTGCTGCCCCTGATTCATTGTGGCCATTGGTAAGGTTATCATGGTTTCCGTTGTATCCTGCATCGTTTCTATGGAAATATGTGTTAGTATTGCCATTCAATTAGACGGGAGAGAGAAGGGGGAGCTTAAAGCAGCGCACGATGCGTCCATGTTGGCTCCCGCTAAGCGAAAAGTTCAATTTACCCTAACCGTCCAACTATTTTAGGAAAACTCATTCCGGGGGCGTATCTGGCCACATGTCCTGTATGTTAAAACATTCATTTGTTTTCAGCAGGAAATGGCCTTAAAGTTGTAGAATGTCTTTAAACGAGCGGCAGTTTTTTGCTTTTGTGTTTTTTTAAATTATTCTTCTTTGCACTGACCTGACACGGTGTAGTGACCCGCCAAGACAAGAAAATATCCTGACAACATGTGTATTGGTATAACGCCACAGAAATTCAGATCACACACGTAGAAAATGCATTCGCTCATTCACCTTGCATAAGTACAAATGTTTTACCGAACAGAAGATGCTGTAAAACTGGAGGCAGTAGGCTGTTGATACTCCTCCACGAAACCTGCTGAATGAAATGGTCTTCTTTTGGGGTTCCGGCAGTGGAGCAAATCTTTAACAGATTTGTAACATTATGTACTCACTTTGCTGAACACTGCATGTCTTTAAGTTCCAACATTTGATAGTATTGATAAATGTACTTTAATTATGAGAACATCAGGGCCTCTTGCTGAAAAAATTGATACAGGCACGGAGATACACAGAACAAGAGTGAAAAACAGTGTAAAATTCGGTGAACTTCAATGTTGTCCATAAATCTGTGTTAAAACTTAATGGCTTGGCCCATGTTTTTTTTTTTTACCCCAGCACGTAAATTACCGTGGCTGCAGAGCTTGCTTGTGTGCACGCGTGGGAGTTCAGGCTGCCCTAGCCGCAGATAGATCTGCCTGAGTATTCGGGAGAACTTTCCCGAAGCAGAATCCGCTTATTCCACACAATGGCCAGTAGTGCATTAAGAAAAGCTGTGGCCAGGAAGATTTATAGAATACCTTAAATTTGAGTGTCATTTGAGCGATTACACATTTAAAACTGGAAATAAGTTACCCCAGACTGCTCTATCACAACTATTATGCTTGACCTCTCTGTATTTTGTCAAGCTGAAGCGAGAATTGTTCTGGCAGAATTGCATTTAAACTGTGTATCTGCTTCCAATGCTTGTCTTACTCTGTCAATCACTTGAATCTGATGTCACACTGGACCAGTATAATCTTTCCAGTCACTTGCTTTCCTCTTCATTTTATTCTTTGTCTTCATTGACTTTCTATCCGTTTCCAGGAATCTATCCTCCGAAAAATACATTGTCTAATGAAGTAGAAGGGTTCTTTCACATGGCTAAGCCGGCAGAGATTTTCTAGAGATCTTCCGTAAGCCGAATGAACTCCGCACGCCTAACTTAATTTCATTGAACTTATTTCTCCCCAGACTGCCGTTTTAGACCAAGTCAAGTTCACACTCGTTGTCTGGCTCTGTCACCCGGACACACGTCTTCTCTCAGAGAAATGGCCAGTTATGAACTTTTTTTTTTCTTTCTTGTCGGCCCACGCGTTTTTAAGTAAACTGCTCGCACCGTCCATATCATTTTTTGAAGATGAAGCTAAACTTTTTTTTTCTTTTCTGTCTCATTTTGTTTTATTGCCTGGGGCCATATCGGGTGAGTACCTCACTCTAGCAGTCACTGTCTCGTACTTTTCAGCACTCTGCCCATGCGCAAGCTGTGCCATTTAGGTCAGGGTATGTCAGGACATTTTCACGTGGCGAACTGTAGCGGCCTGACATGGTGGGCAATTTTTTTTTAGTTGAGAATTTTGAGTGGAAGTACATTTTAGTATTGTACTGGAACATTCTGGATGACCAGCCGTCAACAGGACGCGTGACCCAGCACTGAGGATGCCCACCTCCCCCCCCCCCTTCCGCCCATATCCATTTTGTAAAACCATGTTTCTGGCCAAACCAGTGCCATGATAAGGCTGAGCAATGGCGGCTAGCACCCGGGTGACGTTACAAGGCAAAGCAATAGTCCAATAGTTTTATGGTGGAAACTAAGAAAGAAAGAAAGAGTTAGAGAATATGGTTTCACGCAGCTGTTACTCTTGTCATACAGTTTGAAATAGAGTCCATGGCAAGTTTTCTGCTGTAACAACAGTGCACGTAATCGTCGGTTATCAACCAGAAAGTGTTACGTCCAATTGAATTCATTGCTTTTTAAATGCTTGTAGATATCCTAGACGCAAGTGTGTGACTTTACCTCAGTAAAACTCTTCATGACGCCTTGTTGAAGTTCTTACAATTATTTGAATTTTTGTTAAAGTTATAAATTTCAAACTCGTTTTTCTCAATTTGGCAACTTTGGACATAAAACATTCTTGTTGCCAACCCTTGATACGGCGTCTCTTGTGGATTAATTCTGCCCTCGTGGTACAATTCTGTGTTAAAACAGTGCTTCCTGATGGCCCTATGAAGGTCGGCATTGCTTATTTCTATGCTGTTGAAGTCTGCTTCTGTGGTCTCAGCTTGACACTGACATTCAGCTTCCTCGTTTCCCCTCTCTTCTTTCTCCTCTTCCGGGTTTTCTGACGCCCTTTCTTTGCTTGTGTAGGCATTTGCATGAGAGTTTGAGAGACCCACTTTCTTTTTGAGCTTACCTTTTCCCCCCAGAGAACCCAAAGGATTAGTGTGAGCTCACTCCACCCCCGCCTCACCCCTGCCCCCCCATATCACCACCCAAAAAAAAAAACCCTCCACTCTTTCATCTCTTCCATGTTCATCTTCATTCCTTCAGAAGACACATTTCCTTATTGAATCTTTCTCTCTACTTAAGATTTGGGAGAAACTGTATAGCCGGTAAACAGCTAATAGTACATGACCACAGGCTTGCTGGTATTGCTACATTCATAGAGAAAGATTATTAAACATTTGAATTGTTCCATTTTCAATCACTGAATCCAATCCATGGAATGTCAGCATCTGTAAGCTAACATTTCACCACTTTGCTGTGCCTCCTGCCTACTGTAAAAGTGTGAAAATTGGAGTTAGGTGGACATAAACATAATATTATGATCATGTATTATATCATGTTTTCGGTTTACTCCGGGTCAAAGCACCACTAGAGAGAGAGAGAGAGAGAGAGTGCAGGATTGTCCCGTCCTCTGCAGACACAATATGTACATACACCCATGATGTGCTGCCTATAGACAAACAACATTGAAACCCAAACAGTTCAGGGCGCTAATGATCGATCTTCACCAGCCGGTAATTAGACAGTTGGGGAATGTAATAACAGGAGAATACGAGCCGTGCACCGTGCAGGCATCCATAAGGAATGTGGAATGCTGGGAAATTAAAGAGGTGTCGATTAGAGTCCAGAGATGGGGGGGGGGGGGAGCAGAGAGATACAGAAACAGGCCGAGAGGGAATATGAGGGGGTGGCAGAGAGGGAATGAGAGGAGGAGGGAGGGGAGGGGAGAGAGAGAGAGAGACGCACAGTTATTTTGGGAGAATGCCCTCAGAGCTGTTTGTCACCAGGCGCTAAGATTTATGTCGTTAAGTGCTCGGCATAGAATACGATTGGATTTGACGAACATGCCCTGCGGAAATGGAAGCAATTTGTTTCTTAATTGGAGTTTTTCAAAAATCACTTGACCCGAATGTGCTGGTTTAATTAAAAGGATATCAAATACAGGACTGCACGCTCTGCACAAACTGCTAAAGATTGCGAGTTCATGCACTTAACAGTCTCTCAGTGTAATTTGGAAGGTTATTGCACCCGAGATATCACCATTCGTTTTCAAACTTGAGTCGCTTGGCTTTTCTTTCCTGTAATAAAATCTCATTTTGTGCATTTTTAGCCGAAACTAATTTTTCAACCCATTTGCTCTTTCATTAACTAAGAGAGAGAGTAATTTGGCAAAGAAGTTTGAAGGTGGCGGGGAAAAACAAAATGGCAAGTGATTACAGGTTTTTGAAAGTTGCTTTTCTTCCTGAACATTATTTCCCATGTTACAGCTGACCTTTTCTTTCACCACAGAAATTAATGTATTAAATATTGATTGCGCTGGTCTAAGATGGGCTATTGGGAGGTGGGATTAAAACATTTTGAAAGCCATTACTGGCGCTCATCCATGGACAGTTTTCCTGTTTCTGAAAGAACAATAATGTATTGGCTGGCTTCTACCGGGCGCATGAGTTAAAAGGCTCAGGGCAAAGACTAGAGCGGGTTTGATGATTTCATTCAGTGATGAAAAAAGGATGAAAGAAATCCATCTTTGGTATGGAAACGCCATGTTTTGTCTCATTAAAATATTGCGATTTGAGGTCTTTATTTTAGGAGGTTCGCTGCCCTTGGCATTTACACCTCACTTTACTTGTTTTATTATGTCTTGTTCTGGCGGGGGGGGGGGGGGGGGGAGATGATATGGATAAAATTTAATCTATTAATTTCAATTTTGCCCGGGCAGCGGCCTTTCGGCCTGCTCTTTAGGATTTCCAACTGCCAAGGTATCTTTAACGTGCACACGGGCCCTCCGAATTTTTTCGTCCTTATCCGAGAAGACTAGGTACTCGATCCTACCCCCCAATAGGACCAGGGACTTGAAAATATGAGAAAAATCCAATTTCCAAGAACTACTCGATCCTACCCCCCAATAGGACCAGGGACTTGAAAATATGAGAAAAATCCACTTTCCAACATGCCTGCACTGCCCAGGTTTAGAACCCGGGACCCTTGGCTTGAGAGGCGAGCACCTTGCCTCTAGACCACCTTGTCCCCCTCATTAAAATATTGTTGTCTAAAAGCTCTTATGTACTTGTGTTGTGTTTGCAGATGGCCGAGCTAAGAATTATGTTTATGCAAAGACATCAGTGCAAGTAGAACTAAGTCTTGCTGTTACACTGCAATTCCTTGCAGAATTTACAGATGTCAAGTTTGTACCCGTCCAGCAGTGTGTAGAGAGGAGCATAGAACACAATTTCCGATCACAGTTTAAGAATCTACTCGAGGAAAGTCGTGGGTCTCTCCTTTTGCCACTGAAAAAAAAAAAAGTGAATAAATAATATTAAATATTATTACTTTTGTTCTAAATGGATGTGTCCACCTGTACCTAATTTATCATTAAAACTGGACACAATACACAAAATTTCCTAAGTTTTAAGGAGTTATCGCTGCATCTACGTGCAGCCTCCATCTCTTGTATAGCATTTTTTTTTTTTTTGGTAGTGGTGTCGATGTTCTACGTCAATTGTGTTATTGTTAGTGGGGCTGGCATTGGTGCTGAAATTGTGTGTTGTTGTTTTTTTTGTTTTTTTTTGTTTTGTTTACTAAACTTTGTGTTGTTGTTGTTTTTTCAATATGATATCATATTAATATAAACTGTATAATAATGAAGTGTAGCAGTCCTGTATTGTGTAATATGTTTGTATAAAATAACATTTCCCGCCGGTGGTTGGTGAACGCCTCAGGTAGGGGCTCTTCTCTCCCATCGATCTTTTCTATTCTGTGTACCGTCTTGCTTCTTCCTAGCAGTGTTCTTGTGTCCACCTGCTTTCTCAACTCAAACTCAAACTCAAACAGCAGCTCCCTGTTGTAGGCGTCTTAGCACCTTCCGTGTTGTAAGGACAAGCATACTCAAATAGAAAAGCGTGTTTAGGGCGCTGATGCTCGTGGGAGACTGTAGTTGACATATGTTCGTTCCGATGCCATTTAAAACCCAGACTTAATCTCAGACTTGCATGCTTGCTCTCGTGAATACATCTGATCTCAGCTACTGTTGATTCGTCCGACTGCGGTACTCTCACTTGCTTTGGTTCTACAAGGGAAATGAAAAGCTGCAAAATTTCAGCTTTCAACCAAGCTTGACATTCTAAGTTATAGGTCTGTAGGGTTGAGTGATAGTTTGAATGTGTTATACCGCGTCATTAGTATTGATAAAAAAAAGTCTTTTCAGATCGTGCGTACCGGTAAAAAACGTATTGATTGAACTGTGTTTTGTTATCAGTGTCAGACACACCACAATTGGCAGTTTTTACCTAACAAGTCGATCGGGGCATTCTTACAGCGGTTTTCAAGTTATTCATTTGTTGTTGATTCTTCTTTGGCCGATGTCAGTTCTGATGAAAGGAAAAGTGCACTATGATTAAAGTGACTATAATATCTGAATCTGCCCAGTTTAGGACTCCCTGAAGACTAGTTCTGAACTGTATCGTTGTATTCCGGGAAAAGTGTCGTATATCAAATTTGCCAAATATTGAACATCCGATATGCCATAGTTTTTGGACTCACCGAGCTAACTGGCTGTGTTACAAGACCATAGCTGGGTAGGCGACGATATGAGATTGTGAAATGTATAGGAAAACTCAACTGGTTGGTTTTTGCGTGTTTCCCTGCTCGCTCTTCATCTTGCTATCCAAAGGGTTTGAATGGCACTCGCACTCGTCACCAGCTAGATCTTACTCCATTTTCTTGTCATGGAAGCAACAAACAACTTGTTTGCGGGCGTTTAGAACTGAAAGATTTAAATGGTTGCCGTCAAACTGCATGTTTGCAGTAAATACGTGCTGGGATTTGCATTCTGTTGAAGGTTGTAATGGAATAGCTAGATGGATTTTCATCTTTATTTCTGACAGCATTTCTCCCGCTGTATGGATTTTGGTGCAAAAGGTTTGGCTTTCATATCGCGGGTTTGCTGAAATTTGTCATTGAAACCACGCGTAAATGTAATGTCGGGGTGGGTTGGGGGGGGGGGGGTAATTCTGCAGGAAAATGAAGCCTTTGATTCAGCGGGTCACAAACTCGGAGAGTTATCTTTGACATTTGATCAAGTGGTGAGCACATTCACCAATAAATAGAAAATAGCCTGACATTCTGACATTGAACCGTTTTATCCTTTTAGTTCTTGTTTGTTCGGGGAAACTTGAATTTATGTGTGCACGGTAACAAATGTACATTCAAAAAGGCCTCAAGTACAGATTTATAGTTTTTAATATATTTTATCATTGCGAATTTGCAGTTTCGAAAATTGAATGTAATTAATATCAAATCCCATTCCGTGTGAGTACTCTATTTACGAATCAGTATCTTTGTTTTGAGCATTTTCTTTTTTTTTTGCATTGAAACATGGAATTTAGTTTTTGTAAGTGTTGGGGAAACAGTTGTCAGGTTATTACTTTGAAGTATCCATTTGTGGGCACGCTGTGCAATCTTCATCCAGTTGAGCCGGAGAGAGAGAGAGGGATTGATTTTCTGGGCTGTCAAGTCCTGTCTAGTTTCTGTTTCCAAAGTCCAAGTCATCATTGTGGCTATGCCATCCTAATGAAACGTCATTGAATCCCAGAAATGTCATCACCGCTCGGTTTCGTCCCAGAAGATTAGAATTGGACGTCCGCGGACACAGTTTGATCACAACTTCAATCGTTTAATACAGGAAATTTTTTCGAAAATTTAACACGGAGATATTCACTGGAGGAAACACCATGGATGAGATGGTTGAGGCTACTGGCGGATACAGGAGTTCTGAAATAAACGTTTCCAATACAGTACATCATAACCCCTTCATTCAATTTCTGTTCACGCGATTGCATGTTTGGTTTGATGCAGATCTTTCCATTAGTTTTTAGTACAGCGTGGCCGCGGATCACCAAAAATTACGTATAGAATTGAACCAAACATTAAATGAATAAGTCAGGTTGTGGCGTTATTTCTTTACAAATCTCATATTACAGTTGTGTCAGTTTGTGATACAGTGAACCTGAAACGGAGTGGATCCGTTTATATTTTAAGGTTGTTGGACACAACAGCAAAATATACGTCAGAGCTTCGAATACTCGTTATTGATGTGGGCGGGCTATGGATGTCCATTTCCACATCGTTAAGATCTTTAACATAGGTGCCAGCAATTTAACAGGGAAGAGGATTGATAGTCGCCAGTGGTCGTTGCTCAGTTTTGCATCATGCATCTATTTCGTGATCATTCTGTGATCCTTTTATTTTTAGCTTTAGAATTCCGATGTTTAGTGACATTGTTTTTGTTTATACTGAATTGTTGTTGCAATTTTCTGTTGGTGCTTTTAGATGCTGGAAAATTAAAACATGGAGATTTGCCTGTCAATTGTGTACACATGCGATCCAGGGAGTCTGTATAACTTTTTGAAGCGCTAGTAGTGAGCAATATTGAATGGGCTCAGGCAATAATAGCCCTTGAGGGACGGGCTGGTTGCGTGCAGGAGACCTGGGACGACTACTTGGAGTACGGGAGCCGTGGCTGATTGGCTCCCGGCTAGCAGGGGACAGTATAGACAGGGGAGTCAATTACCCCGCCTGCAATGCATGGTCGCCACAGAAACAGATGATCAGGCCGGGGTGTCGCCACAAGCAGGGGAGGAAACCAGTGTTACAGACAGCCGGTGGTTTGCTGGACGCACACACGCTTAAGTATCGGCCAAATAGAGATAATGGTATTTATATATAGTGCACTCTTGTGGTGCTCACTCTTCCATATTTAGATATTTAGAGCATATATTAAGCTGGCCATCGGTGTTTGGTATTTGGAAGACCATCCAAAGTCATTTTTACTACTGTTTTCTTTGGCGTTATTGTACTATATTTTCCCTTTTGTAAGTAGCTTGTTTTTGTCACACTGACTGTTCTTGGAACGGCATCGCTGGCAGAGATACAAACAGTAATTGCTCTTGCTTGACCCAACTGTCCGCCCAGACTGTGGTCTGAATGAAGAGCTCGGGTTTTGTGTTATCGATATTCTCACGATTATCTACAGTATTTTCAGCCTTGTTGTTCAATCTTCGTTGACCGGCACTCTGTCAACCGGCATTGAACACCAGAGCTGGTATATAGACATGCTTTCCCCACAGACGCTTTCAGGGCTTAATCGCTGTCTTTATATTGCCAGGCTTTCAATAGGTGCGCTTGGAAATTGACGTCATTCTGTATATCACTTGGCCATCCCGGCTTTACCTTCAAGACAATGAGCAAAGCCTGTAAAAGCAAGGGCGGGGTTTGTCTAAACGAGAGAGCTTTGTCATGAAGATTAGCGTAAAGGCGTCCGGAACCAGAGCCATTCTTTTGATGACCTCCATTGTCCATCACTAGAAAGGTCAACCTAATTTTCGCTCGACCCCGACTGTCCAGTGGCCCTCAAATTATCGGGGCAGAGGTCAGAAAGGCCCCCACACCGTGGCGTAATGAATAGTGTAGTCATTTTGCTCATAGGGTGGTGTGGGTCACATCTGTTCCTACATGGCACACTGGACCACCTGTAATCTGATCCGTCAGATGGAAAACTTGGTGAGGCCATACCTGATCATGGTCGCTGATGACAGTGAATCTCAGTAAATTATAATCAAATTTGGGAATGATTTCTTTATTGTAAACTAATTTTTATACCTGTATATTTGCCCGCACACGTTTGAGTCAGGCTAGTGCTGGAGGCCCCGTGCACTCCACAGTTCACAGCTGACACTCAATCCGAGAGGAAACAGTCGTGTCTTACTACACTACCTGCCTAACACGCAATCAATGAAAAAAAAAGAAAATCTGAGATAATAAACTCTTCAGTGATGATATTCACGAGACAATATCGCTATTGGCAACAGCATAAATTCTCACATTCATGCATCAGCGCTGATATTGATATTTGCCGTCAACGATAGGATGTATTGATTAACGATGCGGCATGCAGAAACCGGTAGAGAATGAGTACTTCGCTTGCTTCGACTTTTCAATTTCCATTGGGTGGCTTAGCTTGATCCATTTGTAAGCAATCAGTCTCAGTGTGGATACTGTGAGTAATCAGCTGTAGAGCCGCTAGTCAGTGTGTCCGTTATCAGTAGTTGATCCTGAGTTGGGCGGAGAAGAGACTGTGCGTTAAAAATAGCGAACTACGAAAAGGAATGACGCCAGTGTGGCAAAGTGGTGTTACACATAGGTGATGGCTCTCCTCCCCCCCGTGCTACTTCTCCATTTCAGCCACTCGGCATCAGTTTTCAGGCAATATTTGTGTTCACAAATTAAAGACAAATTTAAAATTTGAATGCACGATTTTTTATGAACTAAGGTTGATCCATTCATGATAGGCTGACACGTGTCGTGAAAAGATTTGTGGAGTGGGGATCGGGGGTGTCAGATTTCTGACCATAAAGTTTGATGGATGCAAAACGTGGAACGTATTGTAGTCATGCTCATGATCAGTTGAGATCCTCTGCTTCCACTGGCACTCCTGACTCTTCCCCCCTAGACTGCTGACATAGAGAAAACGCCGGTTTCATTTGGACATTTTTAGCCCACATCAATTTAACAGGACATTGTGCGTGTATATAAAATACGATTGTATGCATGGGCGAGGCGGCGTACCGATTTAAACAAAATGGTTATGATGGTGAGTTGATGGCCACGAAAGGAGAAAACAGAATATCATTTTGCAGTTTCTGAATGCCCTGGCAGCTGGTAATACATCATCACTTTAACTTCTATAAAATTTTGCCATTAGTGAGTAATAGGAAGGGTGTGAATGTATTTGGCATCAGGAATATGAAGTATTACACAAAGTTGCTTCACTAGAAACTACAGGTAGTCACCACCACAAGAGTACACGTATGGGCAGTAAGGTTTTGGCTATTAATTGCCAATAGAAATGTGATATTTTTTGGTATGTGAAGATATATGGCAGTATTGAATGAAGTGCTAGTGTGTTATTGGTTTTGAATTGATCATTTCCGCATCATTTTCTGAAGGAAAAAATTAAGAAAACGTTTTCTATGATTGATTTTTTTAAAATGTACACTTCCTAGACTTTTTCTGTCATTTTGAGCCATGAAACGAAGACTGAGAGATGCAAAGGTCACTAGAGACACCAGAAACCCAGTAATGAGGAATCGCCCACCTGATTGTAATGACACCTTCAATTTTCTACTTGTGAACTCAACGCCGGCGGAAACTAGCGCTTAGCCAGCCTAATCATCTTTGCAGTACTAATAATGCTCTCACCTCGCCCAGACACAAGCCTTAGATGGGGGTGATCAGGGTTGCTTTCACACGCCATTTGCTATTTATTTACCCGGATAATGCCTTCTCTTCACACGAAAAACGCGTGGAAATCGCAGAGGAGATAATAACGGTTGTTGGTAATCACCTTTGGAGACAATAGAAGCCTGGAAGTCAATGTGCGGTTAAGCGATCTGTTTTCTTCTTGGCAAGGCGACGGGTGCCGTAGCAGAGGTCGCGGGTTCTAGTCCCATCTTGATCATTTTTCTTTCTTCCTTCTTTCACTCCCGCTTTGCTTTCTTGAGCACTTACTAGGCACTACAACCTTCGTCCGCCTAATACTTATTTTCTCTTAAAATAGAAGCCTGGGATGAGGTGGATGGGCGAGAGAGAAGCGAGGGCTAATTGACCCACCGAGATTGTAATCACGGTTTGTTCTGGTCATTGTGTTCCGCGGAGTGCAGAGTGTGCCAGAAACGCCTGTTGTCCTTGTACGATTGACTGTTGTTATCCGATGGACTTCCTGATCGATTGACCCAATCATTGTGGACGTTGAATGGTCATAGATTTGGGTCCCCAGTCAATAGTCGTTGCGTCATATGTTCTGTCCATAGAGCGTTCCGTGGGGTAAAATTCAAGCCATGTGGTGCTTCATACATTTAATGCCCCAAGAGAATCAGGGCCAGGTGTCATAATGTTATTCATTAGAAAATGAAGTCGCATGATTGTGCTATGTTATGTCGCAAGGCATCTTTTAGACCTTCTTGTCCCTGCGATTGGAGTCAAATGATTTGGAAAAAACAACAACCTGATCTCTCCCGTGGATATGAATCTGTTAATGCCCGCACCTTACTTTTTTTTTCTCTGAGTGAAAATGGCTGTTTTTTCATGTCAGTGGTAGCAAGTAGCCTGGGGGTGCCATAACAGTCACTCACCAGTTATATTTTGTCACCCACTTATTATGAAGCTTTGGTCACACACAGAATTGCGTCGAGTCCAGTCCTGGATTCTTGCATTATTTCTTCAAGTGTCAGCCAACCGTTTGCTGAGCTTCATTTTTGTCTTCAATAAGGCCCCGACCATAAAATATTAAGTTGTCGCCCCATTGCTGCAGCATCCACTCATTACTCCTGCTCAATACCAGATTACCAAGGGGGGGGGGGGGGCAGCGCTACAAAGCGAGAGGCCGTGTCGGAGTTTGTTGCAAGAGGGATCATAAGTTGTATCAAATATCTACAACTATTTATTAAGTATTTTGGTATATTACCTCAACTGCGACTGCCTCAGGGTAGTTCATTTAGTCTGAGGGCAATAAACCTTCTCTGATGACACTGTTGGGATCGAAGGGCAGCCAGATTTCTTTCAAGTGTATTGTTTTTCGGTTTACGGCCCAGACAAGCTATTCAAGAGTAACCAACGGTATCTGCGGCAAAGTTTCATTTTAACAATGTATCTCTGCTCCCCTTTCATTTATAATGCAGTGTAACCATAGCAACGGCCTGGCGTTGCGCAGAACTTTTGCATTTTTATTGTAGTTTATTGGCCAGGGAGGAGGAAGTACAAAAATGCAGCTTGAGGGTTCGCCATGAGGCTGGCGTTGCTGTAGATATCATCTCATCTTATGTTGATACAGCCTTTTTTTGTTTTTTGTTTTTATTTTGTTAGGGCGGACAGTAAGCGAGCCATGCACCAGCGTTCCCTTTGGAAAGCAAACGGTTAAATATTTATGTTATAAAAAAAGTGTAATTATTGTGATGGATTCACAGGAGTTTTATTTCCGGAAGGGATGGGGTGGGGTGGAAGAGACTTGAAAGAGAGGAAGGATGCATAATGTCTTCCTTCATTGTTTGGCTGTTCTGTCCTTCTTCTTTCTTGTTCAAATTTTCCTTCCCTTCTGCCCATCTCTGACTACGTTTCCAGATGTGTATCCTTTCTCTGTTGTCTGTTGTTGGGAATCACTGGTTTTGGATGTCACTCGCTAGGTGTAATCTATAGGGAACACAAGCAACTTCTAGTTATATGACATAAATACGGCACTGTTATTCAAGCCTGTCATTTTACTCCAGACTTTTTTGTTTTTATTTATTGTTTTGTTTTCCTCGTTTGTTTGTTTGCTGAGTCATACATTATCATTTGTTGTTACTGGTGTTGTTCATTTGTTACGCCAGCCATTTTCCATTCTGCAGCGATCTGTCGGTGGCGCTGGACAGGAAATTGATATTTATATTTATTGTAGAGCAAGAGACGTGTCACATTCACCTTAACTAGGAACTGTTAGCTGAGGGTTAACGTGTTCTTTCGCTCAGTGACAGCTGGGGAAACACAAGAAAAAACACGAGTATCTGGGAATCAAATTGGCAAATTGATGTTTCCATCTAGAATTCCGTGTCAGGAAATCTATATATTTCGAGGGTAGACAGACATCTCAAAATTATGGGCCAGGAACAGACAAAATCTGTCTCTTCAGTCTTGTGAAAGATCGAATGATCTGTCATCCTGTCATCTGGTTGTTATAGATGAAACCAAGACAAATGTTGGATGTCTCTTTTGTGTAAATCATTTGCTTTGTGTGTGTAAGTGTGAGTACATGTACAACCAGGTCCCAGCGACACACGCCACGATCTTCTTACAGACTAATGGCAGTGCCCGCAATTTGACCACGGAGCTTGATTTTCTTTCGTTTCCCACCGCCCGGGAATTGATTGTGTCCTAAAGAGAGAGAGCCGTAAACCTAGAGGGAAAGGACGTGGGAAGGAATAGGGAAAAAATGGTGAAATCTTGTGTCTGTGCTCGGAGTTTGAGTGTTCTAATGGGAATCTCAACGGTCATTGCGTATTGTCTTTACTTTCCCTGATTATAATTTTGACCATTGCTGATGTTCAGCTACCAGGCAGACAATAGAGGAAGAGAAATTCGTCTGTGCCCAGAGTTTCAATGTTCGAATGGCAATTAACTGCCGGCATCAGCCTATTGTCTTTTACATTTCTGGTTTTCCATTTGACCAGTGCGTAACTGCAGATTGGAGACAATGGAGAAACAAAAATGAAATTTGACTTGAGTTTCGGGGTTTGAATGGTGATTTTAACAGCCGATGTGTATTGTCTTTATATTCTCTTGTTTTAATGATCACCATTGCTGATCTTTAGAATGACCGTCAAACTGGGATTCCTGAAAGCGTGAAAGTGTCCATGAAACGTGGTTGTGATGAAAAGAAAGGAGGTGGGGAGGGGGGGAAGAAAGGAGGGGGTGGGGGGGAGTGGCAGGACATTGCAGTGGAGATGGTATGTTCATGGCGATGGTGATGGCTGTGATAATGCTGAGCGGTGATGGATGATGGGATAGTTTAGTAGTGATAACAACAAATCAGACCCGTTTTTGTGCGGAAAAGGTCCTGACTAAAATTCTTTATGGAAACACAAAAGTCTGTGAAACATGTCCAGCAAAAACACGTGTGGCAGAGGTAGGCCTGCCGTTTCAGGGAAACAAAGTCCAAAAACCGGACATTTTGTCCAGTACGGCCATTAAACAAGGAAGATCCGCATATTATGGAAGGCAGGCCGAGTTAGGGGCATGAAAGCAGTTTCCTTTTTTGGTGTAGTTGAAACGGCCAGTGACCATCAGATGTTGGAAGTATCGTGGACAAAAGAAGATGACGGTGGTCATGCCGAGTCCCCAGTCATCAAAGCAAGCTTTATAGTTAATTAAGCGTTAATTGATCGTACTGAATCCAAGATAGCGCTCGAAACCTGCTGCGTGTGGTTGTTCGCCACTGGCTTGTTGTGTGCTGTTGTTGTTTTTGTTGTCCTTGCCCTTGCCATCAATATTTGTAGGGATAATTGTGTTTGTTACTTGTGCATTTGACGTTAACAGTGCCATTCTTGTTTAGAGATGGGGGTTTCTAATTTGTGATCAACATGCAGAATATTATTGTCATTGGTTTCACCCGGTGTTGTCCTCTCTTCACATAATTATTATGTGGAAACTGTCCACCTCAAGTCTGACCCCAGCACTATTGAGACTTTTGTCCACCGTCAGCCTGTGCATCATGTAGTCATAGAAATAGGAAATAAACATGCAAGTTTACAGCAAAGTACAGGCCTGCGGCTTCGTTTCCGCCTTTCGAAGATGTTCCAGTTTCCACCAATCCTTCATCATCTGTAGCAAAGTCTGGCGCAGGAAATCATATAGAAACGATACCTTAAAACGTAAAGAAGGAGGAAAGCCAAGTCAAGCTTTCGGTCAGCAGATCTTTACCAAACAAACATGTGACAGTAAAAATAAAAACAAAAAATAATAATTGCTCCAAGCCTTGCTGCGACCCCAGTGTTCTTCTGTGGTGTTTTTTAAAATACTATTTTGCTATATTGAATCTTTGTTTCCTTTGGTCATTTGCGTTATTCTCCAACTAATTGTGACAGTTGTGAAGTTGAGAATTCTGTTTATCCCGTCCTCAGAAGATTGCGGTGTCACTAAAGGTTTCGTAATAAATAGTTATTTTTCTGTGCGTGACCTGCCATAGAACTAGATTTAGCATTGATAGATTATGTAACAGCAGCAGGGTGTGTCGTTAAGACTGCTGTCTCTTTCTTGTGAATGTCAGCCCGACCTTTTCACTCTCCCTGGCCGGGGAACATCCCAGATTTCTGATATGGCAGTGCATAATTAGCCCTGGGAACAATGCGACACAGACCTTTCAGAGCAGTCTGGACCTGGCTATGTAGGCGGGAGCAAGGGGGGGGGGGCACGACAGGGTTGTGTGTGCCTCCAGCTGTGTTGCTTGTTTCATGCTTGCTCTGATAATGTTTAGGTGATGATTGATGATGTTGGTGAGGATAATAACCGGCTGGGTGAAAACGCCAGTATATTGAGCATTAATGATACAGTGACCTATATCACACGTAACATACTTACCAGTGTGTCCGTGTCCTTGTTGTGACTTTCACCACCCCCGATTTAGCTATACAGACTTTCTCTTCGGATTGTCTAATCTTAAAGGGGCTCAACATGCATATTCATATTATACTACTTGGACGAAAGTACCAAGATAAGACATTGCCATAATAATTATTGTCAGAGGAATACGCTACAGTATGTCATACAGTCAGGCCGACACGTTGCAAGAGACAAACAAATACCTGTGTCATAGAAACCGAAATGCAAAAAACTTTCAATTGTGAACTTGTGAACAGGAATTGTTTTTGGATCATATATCTCACCTAGAAATGTGTGTGTTTGTCTGGATTTGTTCATTTATTGTTGTAAGCAATATCGCCGTTATCATCTGTATGGTAACAAGTTCTGTCTAAACATGACCATGTCAAGCCTGTGATTTATCATGCCATTGGTATACTCGCCCCAGGACGCAGCAGAAATATCACCAGTTTCTGAAGTTAAGAGCAATGTGTACATCATTTGTATGCCAGTCATCTCGTTGGATGGGTAAAATGCATTCAGAACACGCGAAGGAATAAGCCGCTTGCATTGTTTTGTTCCTAGTGGCTGACGGGTGGGCACTTTTGGTAGGGTCTCCTTCCTAGTGGCTGACGGTTGGGCACTTTTGGTAGGGTCTCCTTCCTAGTGGCTGACGGGTGGGCACTTTTGGTAGGGTCGCCTTCCTAATGGCTGACGGGTGGGCACTTTTGGTACGGTCGCCTTCCTAGTGGCTGACGGATAAAATTTGTTCTGCCTATCGGCTCGCTTTTCCCAAGCACAATGTGACCGCTATCGTGTCAACACACTTTCTCTAAACTCAGACACAAACTAATTTTCTTTGGAAATCTGTGAAGAGCTGACATGGCGCACCAACAAAACTGAGATTTCTGGCGACGGAGCGCACTGTACCAACCTGGTTATCTGTGCATTCACACTTCATTATAACAGAATCTAATTTCAGGTGATCATTTCAACAAAGTAGGTTCTGATTGCATGTGAGCGTTTCGAAGCAATTTCCGATGTCGAAATTCATGTCTTCTCATTTGAACTATAAACATTCAATTTTTAAAGCTTGCTGGTTCTTTTCCTTATTTACAGTTGGCGTTCTCTGTTCGATGGAAAGAACTTGATCAAGTTTCTATTTGCAAAAGGCCAGGAAAGAAAAGTTGAGTGTGGGGTTTCCATTTGGGAGCTCTTAAGTTTCATCACGGTCATGACATTGCAGAGAGAGATCAGATTTCAGATTTCACATAATGAAATATGCAAGAGATTAGCTTTTGTCTCTTCATCTAATTATTAATTGTTTCTGGAGGATTATTTTTTTTCTCTTTTGCTCTGTCTCTCTCTCTCTCTCTCTCTCTCTCTCTCTCTCTCTCTCTGCCTCCCCCTCTCTCTCTCTCTCTCTCTCTGTCTGTGTGCTGCCTCTCTTGCTCTCTCTCTCTCTCTCTCTCTCTCTCTCTCTCTCTCTCTCTCTCTCTCTCTTCTCTTTCGCTCATTCTCACACATTCTCTCTCCTTTTCTTTCTCTTTCACATTCTCTGTTTCACATTTTTTCCTATTCTCTCTCTCTCTCTCTGGCTCTCTCTCTGTCTCTGTCTCTCTCTCTCTCTCTCTGCCTCCCCCCCCTCTCTCTCTCTCTGTCTGTGTGCTGCCTCTCTTGTTCTCTCTCTCTCTCTCTCTCTCTCTCTCTCTCTTCTCTTTCGCTCATTCTCACACATTCTTTCTCCCTTTCTTTCTCTTTCACATTCTCTGTTTCACATTTTTTTCTCTGTCTCTCTCTCTCTGTGTCTCTGTCTCTCTCTCTCTCTCTGTCTCTCTCTCTCTCTCTCTCTCTCTCTCTCTCTCTCTCTCTCTCTCTCTCTCTCTCTCTCTCTCTCAACATTCATTTGTGTATTAAGGTGGGATACGTACGAGAAGATAACAGAAAGTTAAACAGCCAGGATTGCTGACAATAATAACCATGTACGATTTTTCCCGGTCTCCACTACCTCGTTATTTTTGCACATCATTCCTTTCTATTTTGGGCACAGGTTACGTGAAACCACAAACTGGCGCGGTAGTGCACACGCTACTGTGGCTGTGAACGCACGGAAGATTTGGTGAGAGAGTAGATTGCTCACAGAGCTTGAAACAGGTTGTAATAACAAAATTAGGGGATGTGCGTGAATCAGTTAGTCAGATATAGAGCAACCTGATATGCCATAATAAACTTACTTAACAGATCTCTATCACAGCAACAAACCCTTGTCGACCTTCATAAATAATTCATATGGGGTTTATTCATATTTTAATGACAGTAGGTGTTTCTGTTCACTGCCTTACATTGGGAGCATTGTTACACTGTTCAAACCTTCCCTTCCGTCTCTCTCTCTCTCTCTCTCTCTCTCTCTCTCTCTGTGTCTTTCCTCTCTTTCTCTCTCCTCTCTCACTCTCCTTCTCTTTCTCTGTCTTTCCCGAATCTTCTTTCTCCTTCTCTCTATCTTTCTCCCTGTCTGGCGTGTATATAATGAATATTTCACCATACCATTCCAGATTGGTTTTGCTGTGTTTAGTTGTAACCAGGTAATGGAGGTTATCTCGCCCGGCCGTGTGAATGACCTGATATTGTCGCAATTGTCGCCGGGGCTTTTTAACAAATACCGTAACACATAGCGTGTCCCAGTTTTCATTTTCTGATATTGCTGCTGCCCATATCTCTCTCCCTCCCTCTCTCTCTCTCTCTCTTTCTCTCTCTCCCTCTCTCCCTTTCTCTCTCTCTCCCTCTCTCTCTCCTTTTCTCTCTCTCTTCCTCTCACTCCTTTTCTCTCTCTCTCCCTCTCTCTCTCCCTCTCTCTGTCTCTCTGTCTCTCTCCCTTTCTCTGTCTGTCTGTCGGTCTGTCGGTCTGTCTCTCTCTCTCTCTCTCTCTCTCTCTCTCTCTCTCTCTCTCTCTCTCTCTCTCTCTCTCTCATACACACACAGATCGGAAATCTGAAACAGAGATTTGGCAATAGTAATTTATTTGACCAAGAACTTGAAAGCGTACAGTATTCACACACTGCAGGACATTCGCTGTAAATAGTTTTGTTGGTTGGAAAGGGAAGGAAAAACTTCTGTGCTGAGGCGGGACCCAGTAGGGATGGGGAGGGGGGGGGGAATAAAGATAGGGGGGAGCAGGGTAGTGAGAGTGCAGTTTTGCCAGTAATAGGACATTAATCTTCATGAGGTACACTGTGTAAATCATATTGGTGGTTTCACGATGGTGTAAGTGTTGACACATCTGGGAGAGAGAAGGAAGATGTTAGGCAGACAAATATTGTACGCTTACGGGTAGACAAACACTGGGTTCCTATATGCATGTTTTCCAGCTGGGGAGGGGCGGGTGGGGGGTGCTTCGGTGTGGAGCATTGAAGAATGAGGGTAGAAGTGGAGAGGAAGCACTGAAAACAGGCAAACGAGAACTGGAGGAGGGCTAGGGGTGTGAGTGTACATGGGAGACGGGTGTAAAGATGGACAGAGTGGTCGTTGGAAATGTTGTATCTCGTCTAAAAGAACTAGATTAGAGGAGAAAGATGACTGATGGTGTGAGGAGTTTGAACGAGAGAACAGCAGACCAGGGCAATATTTGCAAGGACAAGCTTTGACAGTGTAGCCAGGCCTTGACAGACTGCCAGCAGTGCAGAGTAGATAGTTTGGGTGGTCAGACTGCGGCCGGAGCAGAGCGAGTACTAACATATACCTAGGCCATCCTACGCTAAAGTGACCGAACTGTTATCACTTGTGATGAGTGTGCCTATACCCCTTCTCATGGCTGAGTAGACCGAGGAGAAAATGAATAAAGTCCGGCTAATTTGGTATTACTCTGCTTTGCTCTACTTTGCACTGCTGTAATCTGCTGGCGGTGTGCAAGCCCCTTTAGTCATAAGAATTCAGAAAGGTGGATAGAAAAGAATACCAAAGGCATGTGCATTTTTTCTTTTTTGGTCAGCCATACAAGAAACATTGGTATTCGCCCGTATTCTTTACATCGGGGAACTCTGAAGATGAAGTGAGCACAGATTTGGCTTCCGTGTGGGCTGACGTGTTGCAGCTCATTGTGCATCTGTTCATCGCGAAACGGTGAGGAGGAAGTTAAATAACTGCAGGAGTCACGGTTCATTATGTATTATTTGCGTGATAAGACTATGACTAATGAGAAGTTTACAGCTTGCCTAAAAGAGAAGTGCACATGCGTTTTATAAAAGATTGATCAAATTACCACAGGAACTACATCCGGGATTTCAGAAAGAAAGAAGGGGGGGGGGGGAGAATGAAGTGTGTATTTTTATTTTAGTTTTTTGCTTTTGCAGTTTTTTTCGCATTGTGAATACACCATTATAAATTTTGCTTGCTGTTTTGTAAGTTTCGTTAATTGGTTGTTCTGGTTTTTGCATGAGGCGTTTCCATGCATTAACATCTTGCATGGGGCCAGTGGACTGGCAGAAGAACGTTCTTCATACAGAGTTGTAACAAAATGTAGAAAGAGAGCCAGTATTTAAAGTATACCTGCTGAGTGCATGAGATGGGTAGCCATAGCAGAGGATACCAATGAAATGGCAGTACAAAAATTCCTGAAACAAGGGGTCAAATCTGATTGGCTACAATGAACAAGCTCAGGCCGGTGGTGCACTGAGACGAGTCTGTCTTGACTGGTTTTAGTGTCAGATGTAGAGTTCAACGTGACATCCTGCATTGATGAGACTGAAAATGTCGTATTCGTCCAGGCGCGTCAAAAACTGTCTAGAACTAGCTGGCTGAAAGGGCGACCTCGTGCACTGAGCCAAAACAGTCGTAAGACGGACTTGACTCAGGACGTCAGTAGCAAGAAGACCTCACATAAAGACAACAGAATTGCTTCCCATTGACTCCAGATGACAACATACTGTCAGGACAAGGTTGAAAACCGCTGCAGATCAGAGAGCAACACGCCCCGTATTCACCTCATCGACAAAATGTCAACTTTACTTGATGTCCCGGGCAGATTCCACAATCTGTTGGCGCATGCATTAGTGTAGATGTCTGGGACAAATGGCGGTTCGGGGGTAGCACAATGGGTTGTCGGGGCTGGCCACACTAGCGGAAGTTTGATGGTGTATCCGTGGCGTTATGGCTGATGTCAACTGAGTGGCCGTGCAGATATAGTGGTAAAAGTAGTAATGGCGTCTGCCATAGACAATCAGCAGAGAGGCCAGACGTGTTCAGCCGTCCCATATCGGATCGAAGGGTGAACTGCTCCATTTTTAACAATAGTTTATAATGTCCACGTTTGGCAAAGTGGATGTTGTCATCACAAGTAGATTTCGGTTTACATCTGCTAAATTTCATATTAATTTCAAGCCTATAGGCTGACCATAAATAGGTGACGACACTCAACATTTCTCTCTTTTCATTATTTTTTGTTTAAAGTCAAATTTCCCACACATTGAATCAAAGGAAATAGAAGGCTTGTATGCTTGATTGGTGATATGTCAGTTGTGTAAATTGACAGTTATTGAAAGTGCGAACATGTGTTCAAATGCTGACCGATGCAATGGTTGACCATAATGGTCTCGATGGAGAAAAGTACTTGCTCTGTGTTGAGTGGGAGTGGGTTGTGGCAGCACATTGGTGGTCTTTGTCATAACCTTTCTGTACATAATACCTGTCGTAAGTTGCTTTTTCTGTCACTGAGTATGATCGTGTTATGAACCTCCCCCGTACATTGTCACTCACTTGTGCCGCAGCATGTTTTTTTTTGTTGTTTTTTTTTGTTTTTCAAAGAATCTTGGCCTTTTGCGTCCAATAAGTCGGAGCGTCTAACACAGTCTAGCCGAGGGCTACCACTGAAAAGTGGAATGGAACCGTCGGTCCTTCCGCCGTCCAGGAGTCGAATCTGCATAAACTTGAGATTTGGGCTCAATTTGGACTTGGAGACGCCAATCGATCTGTTGGAAATCCTGCGGGCATTAGTAGGATAGCAGAGAAATCAAAGAGGCAGGAGGTAGTGTGAGGGACAGAGAAGTGGTCAAGTGGTTTTCCTTCAGTGAGAAGGCAACATTTCCCTGTGTGCTGTGGGTGACTGGCGCTGCTGTGTGGCTAGATTTGTTGCTGCTCTAGTCTGGAGCATTTTGTATGGCAGCAGCCTGAAAGACTTCCGGTTCTGTCAGGTTTTCTTCCTCCCAGATTTTCAGTTCATCCTTATTTGCGCCCATTCCATTTTTTTCAAAAGAGAAACCAAAAAAAAAAATGTAAATTGTTCTTTGCCTTTTTTTCGTGCCGTTCACTTTTTCCTTGCATTTCTTTTCTTCTGATGTCTGGCAATAGCCTCGTCTTATTTGTCTTCATCACCTGTTCTGTGATTTGGGCCTGTCTGTCTGTCTGTCATTGTACACCATCACAGATGGCAAGATTATAACTGGCAGGCTGAAAGCAGTAATGAGGTAGGTGCTCTTCCTACTCCCGTCCTTCACCCTAAGAAAACGTGGGTGCCAGAAAACAGGCTTTCATTTTTAAACAGTCATGGTGCTTGTTTACTGCCTAGTGACTGGTAGACAGACCAGCATAATGCTGAGCAGCTCCAGATTCACCCACATCACTTAGGCAACTACAGGGCAGAAAAAAGTCGCTATAAGTTACTACAACTTCAGTTTTCAGTTTCTCGGCTCACTGGTTTTGCCACATCGCCATTCACAGCTCAAAAATCTTGTCTGAAGATGTTGAGTATTTCCCCATGTGTAGCTGGTTCAGAAACTCGACGGTCATACCACCATTTCAGCTCATCAGAAATTGTCTTCATCGACCAGGTTGAACATTTTGACACAGCACGATATTTGGTTATTTCTGGCTGGTAAGGAGACATGTGACCTGGGAATTATGGCAAAGGAAAGCATTTCAAGCAGCGAAACTAAAACAATAAAAAATAAACTTGTTCTGCAGTTAAACGGTCACGAGACGGACCTTTGCTGCTCCCAGCCATTGTCTCTTATAACCGCCAAGCTGTCTTTTTCAACACAGGAAATAATAATGAAAACAAAATCACAACTAAGTAGTGAAGGAGAGAGAGAGAGAGATGTCACACAGTCAGGTTTTGACTCCGCCATTTAAATGGAAAGGCATGTCCTGTCTGTGAAAAGTTGCACAATAACAGAACTGGTAATATATTGGAATCGATCATGTGAATATATGGTAGGCGTTTTCTTCTTTTTTTTTTTTATCAGGAAAAAAAAGGGGGTGGGGGGGGGGGGGGGGCTTAGGAAGAGGGGTGTCCAAGAAAGAGGAGTCATACATAGGATGGGATTTCCATACACTCTGTTTAAATAAGGCATGGAGATATTGTACAGACGGATGAACCAGAATTAGCCTTTCAGCTAACTGTATGTCTTCAGGTTGGTTTGGTTTCTTTCTTTCTTCTTTTTTTCTGTGTCCTTAATGCCGATTGATTAGATAAAACATGATGTAAAAGAAAATGAAAGAAACCCATTCCTAGTTCCTGGATACATTCGTTCTGAGTAACCTGTTCAAGTTCCCTTGTCGAGCTCACCATGTTGTATCCAAGCCTTAGAGCCAATGTTATTTCCTTCACCGTATAATATCTTTTACTGCCGGTAGCCATACGTGCCATTTCTGGTGTGCTACGAAAAAAGACGGTATACACCAAGGTCGGTCAAATTCACTTTTTAACACCATTTTATATATAATACGGGTTATGATTTTGTACGACTCATAATTAAAAACATCATTTTATAGAATGAATATTTTTTTATCTTGGTTATGATTTTGTACCACTAACAGTATCTTTTGGTTATCACAAAATGGAAATGGGGCGCAATGCGAAATGCTGGGGTTTTTTGTATTTTTTTTTTTTTTTATCTCCAGTAAAATTTCGTCTTTAGGCTCCTAAGGTCTTTTGTCATAGCACGGCAGATTTATAATAACTGTAAGCAGAGCGAAATAACACGTGGAAGCATGCGGACCATTTACATGATCACGTATTGTATTATCGGTTCAAGGGTTCTTTGATCTAGAAAGTGCAGCCGAGCACTCGCCATACAATATTACATTTGTGTGCACCGGGGCGTAGGAATCTCAGCATGGCAAGAAGTAATGCATCGTTTAAAGCAATGCCTCGCACTCGGGGTTTTTTTCGTGTTTTTTTTTTTTTTTTTGTTGTTTTGCTGCCAACCTAACAGCGCTGGTATTAAAGTAATATCAGCTGCTTACAGCCCCATCCGTCCCTTGTTGTGGCGTTAATGCTATGGCTACTGCTTTAACCTCACGAGCAGTTAAGACCAATATTAAAGCAGTATAATCATTATTCCACTGGTATGAAAGCCATTGATTTGAGTGTGAAAAATGGACGTTGACAAAGAACAGCAATATGCGAGAATAACAGTTCCAACACCAACAGCTATAAATATAATGGCAAGATTGAGTGCGCACCACAGAAAAGAGACACTACCAGAGGCCACACAAGGCAGGAATACGTCATTAATTTTGTTTAGCCTACGCCATTTTGGATGAGATCGATTGTTGGTAACTGGGCAGGCGCGGAACGATGTTTAATGTAACATCAGAGCGTATGTATTTAGAGAGAGATCTCATTTTCGCCAAATTGCAAAACTAGGTCACGGCATTAACAAGAACAGAAAGAGGCCGTCTTCACCGAAGATAGTGTGCGCATCTGATACTGTGGTTTGTTAATATGTTTGTGTTGGTTGAACTATTTAGAGCCGTTTGTAAGCTTTTACGCCCCGTGGAAATGTACAAAGGAGTATTGTTTACCGCCGATCAGGTCAGGTGAAGTTGTATTTCATCGAAAATGGCGGTGGGCGTACTTCCTGTAGTAACGATAAGTGGGCTTATTCTGCTTCTGGTGGTTCCGTATTCTATGGTGCTTACCGAGAATTTCAGTGAATGCCCGTTTTGGAACACGCTGCTTAAACGGCGAATATTTTTTTCAATGATTGGTGCATTTTGTTTGCAGATTACTCATTGGACGCGCCTAATTCTGTGCTCTTTATACAGCCTATTTAATCTTATATATATGGCATGTTTGGTCGGCAGCAGCTATATTTCACTTTTTCATGTGGAGTCTCTGAAAGATCCGTACAGTACTTTTCGAGCCTGTAAAGGGTATTTTCTTGTATTTTTATAATAATAAAAGGTCACGAGACGGTGGCTGTTTCCTGTGGTCAAATTTCAGTTCTTCTATAAGAGAGAGAGAGACACACACATACACACACATCGTGCAATATAACAGTTTTTTGCTCCATTCCACAATTTCCTTGATCGACGAAGAATTATTGATTTTGATTGTTGTGCACGAAAGTCTCATAAATATGAAGTGTGTAATATGGTCATATTTCAGAAAAGCGACAATTTGGTGTCGAACGTGCGGAAAAGTGCATAGAACCTGGGTTGATTGGGTTACATTGTACCGATTTGTATAGTAATAATACTTATTAATATGGTAATATTACGACTGTTGTTATCATTTTTATCTTACTTAATGTCACCTTACAATGTAATAAATCGAGATAATTGCTTGTCTCGTGTTATAATTGCTTGCTTGTGTGTTGTAATCAGATTACAAAGAGAAACAGGTGCATATAGTGATAACGAAGCGGCGTGATTTTTGAGGTGAAAATCAGAAAGTCTGATCATTAATCGCTTTTTGCAGTGGTCAGTTGGCTGATTAAGTTTTCATCGTTGTTTATAACGTAAGGCTTGCAGGGAATGTCCAGAGATAGCAATGCCATTCATCCAAGATGGCAGAGGAAATGCCAGGGTGTAACTGCGGCCAGCATGATTGCGTGGGTGTAAGCCGCAAAGTATGGCAAGCCAAAATAGAATAAAAGAGATGCAATTATTATTAATGTATGGGGGGGGGGGGGCTAACAGGTTATTGGAGAGAGTGACAAGATAAGATGCAGCGAAAGAAAAAGGAGAAGATGTCAAACGCTATTAAATGGTTGGCAGTGAACACCGTCTTGATAGTTGCCGGGTAGGGAGAGGTTTGCGAGGGCTGGACATGTATAGGTCTTGTGGAGATGTGTGGGTATTGACGTATTGTCGTCTGGCTGTCCGTCTCTTCTCTCCCCCTCCCTCCCCCAAATCTACTTCTTCGGAAAAACAAGAAAATTACATCGCACTTAAGCATAGAGGGGGTGGGGGGGGGAGAACCAAATGAACCGCAGAAAAGCTGAAATGATGAAGTCAAAACAACTACCGTACATACGCCAAACAAAACAAAACAAAAACAAAAAACAAAAGAAAAGAAAAAGTTAACCAGCAGTTGAAAGCTGTTTGGCCAGCAGCAGGAGGAAATCGAAGACCGTAAAATCTGGAGGTGTCATCATTGGCAAGTTTGGAGAGAAGGACGGAGAGCTCACACTGGAACGTTGGTGTCCGTGGAGTAGAGAGTGAAAGAAAGAAAGCTACGGAAGTTACGGCCAACCCGCACTGAGTGAGACTGCGTTGGAAGAAAACTGTGCGGACATAGGAGAAGGACAGACGGGCTCCAAAAAAAGAATACAAATTCGAGTCACGGTGAGATGATGTTACAGAGGCTGGGGCGATGAATTCTGGCGCGTCCGCCACGTGCGAGTGACCGGGAAATTGACCCAAACAGAGATAGGCTGAATGGACAGAGCATGGATCGGAGCATTGGCCGAGTGGTTAGAGTACTAAGGCTATGAGAGGTTCCTAGTTTTAATCCCGCTTGGAGCGAGCGACAGCCAAGCATAAAAATAATACTATTTCTGGGTGTTTTAAGTTCAGATACGGTGATTTTTTATTGGTGTGTTTCATTTGACGTCACAGTTATTGTGCTTTGAAGACATTTTGAATTATATTTCGTCTTTCATAGGAAAGTCCAATATCATAATCAGATATTTCGTTTTCCTGAGAGTTTCTTTTTTCTTCTTTCTGGATTTTGCGAGTGTGAACGCATGGCAACTAAGTCAAAAACAAAAAACAACGGAGCTTGATTAAAGTTTTGATTGCGAAAGTTGTGACGTGGGACGATGAATTTTGATGAAGACATGAAGACATCTGTATGTGAGAGGGGACGCAGAAGGGGGCGGGGAATGGTGGAGGAGGAGGAGGAGGTACAGTGAATGATTGGACTCCAAGAAAGGAATGAGTGGATTGGGCTAGGCTGTAGAGAAGAACTCAGATACCACGGACCTGCCTTGAACAGTTGAGGAAGATTGATGAATTAAATGTCAAAGGAATAACTCCCTCTTTTATGTGGACATGGGGGCATACAAGTCCACAGAATGGCTGAGGGGGAGGGGGGTGTAGGGGGAGGTGATTATGGGAGCTAGAGAGGCTAGAGAGAGAAGGTCGTAAGATGTGATGGAGAAAGTGACAGACTCATTTCCGGCAAATGTTCTAGTACCACAGCCCACATAACTGCCCTCTGTCAAAAATGGTGATCAGTACAACGGCTGACAGAACGTGAGACGTGAAGGTATCAAAGTATTAGAGACTTAACCTAAAAAACCCATTAATTTCTCAGTGTAGAGTCCGTGTGACCTGTGAACTGAGTATGAAACGAATCTGGACAAAAGACAAAAGGATGTGGGAAAAGATTTATTCAGCGGCTGGTTGAGTACGGTTGTGAGTGGTCAGCAGAGAAATCAATTCAACTCATACATTTTCCAGTCTCCGGGAAGGATTTGTGAACATGGGTGTGTCATGGGGTAGCCCAGCCTGATCTTTTTTTCATATCCATCTACTTCCACTCTCTGTCTCTCTCATACATACGCGCACACACACACACACACACACACACACACACACAAAGAAGGAGAGACAGAAAGACAGAAAGTGTGGAAGATGGGAGGGAGCATGTTTTGAGAGTGACAGGGAAACAAGCAGCAAAAAGACACCCCCCCCCCCTCCCAAAAAAAAAACAAAGCGGCGACTGTCTCCAGGTCCCCAGAGATTGGGTCAGGCAACAGTAGATCTAGAGCGATGACGGGTGAGGCAGGCAAATTGAGTGTGGACAACTGGATTGCCAGCTGCTACTGACCAACACAGACTGTGCCCGAGTGTCTTTTAATGACCATGGGCAGTACGCTTGTGTGTTACCGATTGTGTGGTTGGGGGTGTGTGTGTGTGTGTGTCAAGCGATGAGTTAATGAGGCCGGGCGTATTGTGGAGTGAAAGGCAGTCCGTGTGTGTGTGTGTGTGTGTCAAGCGATGAGTTAATGAGCCCGGGTGTATTGTGGAGTTAAAGGCAGTCCGTGTGTGTGTGTGTGTGTGTCAAGCGATGAGTTAATGAGGCCCGGCGTATTGTGGAGTGAAAGGCAGTCAGTGTGTGTGTGTTTGTGTCAAGCGATGAGTTAATGAGCCCGGGTGTATTCTGGAGTTAAAGGCAGTCCGTGTGTGTGTGTGTGTGTGTCAAGCGATGAGTTAATGAGCCCGGGTGTATTCTGGAGTTAAAGGCAGTCCGTGTGTGTGTGTGTGTGTGTGTGTGAAGCGATGAGTTAATGTGCCCGGGTGTATTGTGGAGTTAAAGGCAGTCTGTGTGTGTGTGTGTCAAGCGATGAGTTAATGAGCCCGGGTGTGTTGTGGAGTTAAAGGCAGTCTGTGTGTGTGTGTGTGTGTCAAGCGATGAGTTAATGAGCCCGGGTGTATTGTGGAGTTAAAGGCAGTCTGTGTGTGTGTGTGTGTGTGTGTGTCAAGCGATGAGTTAATGAGCCCGGGTGTATTCTGGAGTTAAAGGCAATCTGTATCAGGCGATGAATTGGGAACTGGCGTGTTTGTCTGGGTACTGGCAGTGTGTACGTGTGTGTGTGTTTGTGTGTATGATTGTATGTCAGCCGATGAGATTATGATCTCGGGTGTTTGTGTAGGCCGGGAGGTCACGGGTATCTGTACCCGCCTCGTCACACAGCTGTTGACTGCCTCACCACAGAGGGCGGCCTGGGGGGGGGCTGCGTGTTTGTCTGTCTGTCTGTCTGTCTGTGTAGTTAAAAAGAAACAGAGTGAGTGAGAGCGGCCGGCAGACAGAGAGAGAGAGAGAGAGAGAGGCATTGTGTGTCAACAGATGGATAAACGACAGGGGAGGTTCAGACAGGATTTGAAAACTGACCTTGTTGATAGAGAGTAATCTTTGTTTTGTCAAAATGGACGCTGGAGGTTATGAGGTTGGGGGGGGGGGTGGAGAGAGAGAGAGAACGGGAGAAGGGAGTTGTATCACAGCTTGAAGATGAGAGAAGATCAGAATGTTAATTTGTCCAAACTGAAGAAGTTATCATTTAGTACATTATTTTGTACTTGCTGACGTTTTTTCTACTATTATGACAGGGAGAGGACGGGATGCCAAATGATGTCGGAGGGCAGTGCTGAGTGGGTAGGACAAAGTGAAAACCCACTCATAATGTGAATTACTGCTACTTGGTGGCTTTGAGTTCGTGTTATTTGACAATGTGAACATAATTATGTTATGTATGTTTTGTCTGTTGGCCACATAATTATGATTGTATGATGTGAGGAGTGTAGACAGGAACAAAAATCCCCAGGCATGGACATTTCTGAGTGGTTGGTTTTTCTGTTTGTTATTGGAATCAGATTTATTTATTGATTTATTTCTTATTATTTCATCTTTTGCTCATATTATATAATGTATGTTTTCTGATCGGAAAAGCAGGAGTGAGTTATGCGTGGGTGTGTCTGTGGAGGAGGGGGGGGGGGGAGAGAGAGAGAGCAGAAAGGAAAATGGCACAGTTTATTGCCCCAAAACTCACTCCTATAATTTCATAGCGTCATGCTTGTCATGGCTGGTGAGTGTAAATTGCACGTGAGATCGAGAGAGTAGATAATAATTAAAAAAAATGTTTGATAAATTAGGATGCTAGCTTTGATAAGAGGGTGCAAAGAGAGAGAGAGAGAGAGAGAGAAACCTGCGTGCAGGGGGGGTTGGGGGAAGAAATCCTTGATGTTATTGATGGAAAACAGGGAAAGTGGTGTATTGTCCAGGAAATTGTCTTTTCCGGAGCACATTTGTAAAGGTGTGTGTTTTGAGTTGCTTGTACCTCAGGAAGAGAGATAATTCAGGTGGACAGGCAGAGTGAAAAGCAAGAGAGAGAGAGAGAGATGGGCATACCGTGAGTTTCGTTTCGGTAAAAGTTTTGACTGGATGCATGTGATGTATGAATGGATGTGTAAGATTGATGAGTGAGATGAGGGGAGAAAGGAGAAGACATGAGGGAGGTAAAAACCGAGTGAGTAGAGGAGGTGAGAGCGTGATGACCATCTGTAGGGCGGATGTCCTGGCCGATTCTGCCATTTCCGGCCTACATTGGGAGCCCTGTGTCTTGTCGCACGTAGCTAGCCTAGCTGCCATGTAATAGAGGGCCGGAGCGGAGAGATAGGACGGGGTTGGGGGAAGAGATGGAGAGATTGGAGGACGAGAATCGCTGGGTGTGGGAGGAGGTTAGACCAGATTTTGCTCTCTGCTGTAAGCTTTTAAGGTGCCAGGATTTTAGAGTAGGAACTCGTGGCCAAAACAGAGGATGAAAGAAAGAAGGTGAGAGAGGGTTGGAGGATGTTAAACCGAGATTCTGTTCTTTACTGCAAGCGTTTATGATGCGAGTGTTTTAAAGGACGTAGTCATGGCGACAAAGACAGACAGACAGAGAGTTGGAGGATGTTATACAGAATTGTATTCTTTTTGTGTGTGTGTGTGTGTACTCTTTCTCTCCTTTCTCTGTCTCTCTCTCTCTCTTCGTTGCTTCTAGCATTTATCATGCCGATATGTTTAGAGCAGGAGAACATGATGATGGGAACAGAGGAAGAGAGAAAGAAAATGAAAGTGTGGGAGGACTTCAAACAACAATGTATTCTTTGCCGGTAGCGCTATTAGACCGGCTATTTTCTAGGAAGAAACCAGGGTGAAGACGGAGGGAGAGTGAAAGCGAGAGAGAGAGAGAGAGAGAGAGAAGCGCCGGGTGCTAGGGTGAAATCTCTGTAGGTAAACTGGCAGATTTCAGGAACTACCGGGCGGGGTGACACTGTCATTTCTAAGTCCCTTTAATTTGCGTGACTCTGTCTCAGTGCACGGAGTTGTCCTGACAAGAGAGGGAGGGGAGGGGGGGGGAATGGCTTGAGAAAAAAGGTGTGTGTATCTGGTGCAGAGAGGGAGCGAGGATTTGTTCTGGAGAGAGGGAGAGAGATGGATTGAGAAAGGCAGAGGAGAGGGAATGGCTTAAGAAAGGAGAGGTGTCGCTGGTGCAGAGCTGGACACGGGGATTTGTCCTGATGTGAGAGAGAGAGATCGCTGGTGCAGAGCTGGACACGGGGATTTGTCCTGATGTGAGAGAGAGAGATCGCTGGTGCAGAGCTGGACACGGGGATTTGTCCTGATGTGAGAGAGAGAGATCGCTGGTGCAGAGCTGGACACGGGGATTTGTCCTGATGTGAGAGAGAGATAGATTGAGCGAAGAAGGGAGGGATTGTAGAAATGTATTTGGTGCAGAGAGGGCACGTGCTGGTGTCAGGATGAGTGCTGGTGTCAGGATGAGTGCTGGTGTCAGGATGAGTGCTGGTGTCAGGATGAGTGCTGGTGTCAGCTGAGTAGGAAGAGGAGTTGGGGGGGGGGGGGAGAGGGCACGTGCCTAATCAAGGATGAGTGCTGGTGTCAGCTGAGTAGGAAGAGGAGTTGGGGGGGGGGGGGAGAGGGCACGTGCCTAATCAGGATGAGTGCTGGTGTCAGCTGAGTAGGAAGAGGAGTTGGGGGGGGGGGGGAGAGGGCACGTGCCTAATCAGGATGAGTGCTGGTGTCAGCTGAGTAGGAAGAGGAGTTGGGGGGGGGGGGGGGAGAGGGCACGTGCCTAATCAGGATGAGTGCTGGTGTCAGCTGAGTAGGAAGAGGAGTTGGGGGGGGGGGGGGAGAGGGCACGTGCCTAATCAGGATGAGTGCTGGTGTCAGCTGAGTAGGAAGAGGAGTTGGGGGGGGGGAGAGGGCACGTGCCTAATCAGGATGAGTGCTGGTGTCAGCTGAGTAGGAAGAGGAGTTGGGGGGGGGGGAGAGGGCACGTGCCTAATCAGGATGAGTGCTGGTGTCAGCTGAGTAGGAAGAGGAGTTGGGGGGGGGGGAGAGGGCACGTGCCTAATCAGGATGAGTGCTGGTGTCAGCTGAGTAGGAAGAGGAGTTGGGGGGGGGGGGGGGAGAGGGCACGTGCCTAATCGGGATGAGTGCTGGTGTCAGCTGAGTAGGAAGAGTTGGGGGGGGGGGGGGAGAGGGCACGTGCCTAATCAGGATGAGTGCTGGTGTCAGCTGAGTAGGAAGAGGAGTTGGGGGGGGGGGGGGGAGAGAAGAGACATGCAACAAGAACAACGAGTGCATCTGTCAACCCAACGATACAAAATGGCCCGATGGCTGAGAGAGATAACTTGACTCCGCTTATGAAGGAGAGAAAGAGACTGACGACAGAGGAAGAGGAAGAGAGCCGAGACGAAGAGAAGGGAAAGAGGTGTGATGATGATGATGATGATGATGAAGAAGAAAGGCTGGAGAGGAAGAAGGGGAAGATAGATGGGATGGGAATTATGGTGACGTTGAAGAAATGCTGACGAGAGGAAGAGTAAGAAAGTTAATGCGTCAAAGAGAATGGAAAATCTAAAGAGGAAGAAGAAGGAGCAGCCTGAGGATGACAAAGAACATTGAACCAGGCGTGTGAGAATCCAGCAAATTTGGTCGGAAAAGACTGAACATTAAATCAGAAAACTGATGAACAGACGGACCGCGGAGTTTGGACACACGGGTAGAAAACCAGGATGGAAAACCACAAGAGAAGATTTTGTGTTTTTCAATTGGAGATTAACTGAGGGAGGTAGCGGACAAGAGAACAGAACGGATGAAGACTGAAGGACAGGAAGAGAGTGAGAATCGGAGGAGAAAGGTGTGCATGGAAGAGAGAGGCTATGAAAGACAGAGGGAGGGGGGGATAGAGAGGGAATAAAGTGAGAAGCTGAGGGAAAAGGCGTGCAGAGAGAAGAAACGGAGAAGAGGGAGGGAGAGGCAGGCGGTGGAGGAAGGATTGAAACAAAAGGTGACGGGGAGAATTGTCTAAGAAAAAATCAATACAGGGAATATGAGGCCAAAAAACATGTGTCGGGGAAAATTACGGAAAGGAAACAAATATTGGAGAGAGAGGTTGAAGAAGACGTACAGAGTGAAATTGTTGTGGATTCGCTTTTTATTGTTTTTTTTTCCTGTCTTTCATGGCGAGCGCAGCCAGCTGGAAGTGGCAACAGAAAACGCATCCGAGCAAATAATACAACAAAAAGGGCGGAACGGGAAAGGGGAAGGAGAAGGTATAGAATTTGTAAGAATCGAAGATAGAGACTTCTAGCATGAAACATGTTTGATTTGGGGGGGGGGGGTGGGGGGGGGGGAGACGACGGCCTGTTATTGAGCTCAAACCTGGCGAGATGAGTTTAGACTGTGTAACTAAAGAATTAAGACATTTTTTGTTGTTGGTTTTTGAAGTTGTCGAATTTGAGAAAATGTCTTAAGCTAAGAACATCTTCCTGGAGTTGTGTCAATGTCAATATAAATTATGTGTTCGACAGCTCCACGAGTTTGAAGATTTTTGCACTGGCTGTATTCAACTGGCAGGCATGTTGTAGCTAATTATTTTAGTCTTGCTGGGGGGGGGGGGGTGTTGCCTGCCTGGGGTAATTTGACATGGCGCTGACGTCCTGAACTGTGAAGAGAGAGAGAAAATATAATATAAAAGAACCAGCAAATGGAAGCAGGGTGGAAAGAAGGACTGGATTAAGCCGTAGTGGTTGACATTCAAGGCAAAAGAGCAAGCGAGAAAGAAGGACAAGTTAGGACTGTGAGGTCTCTGAAGGAGATTCTATTCAACAACTGTTTCTGCCGCGTTGTTACTGACGATCCGACAGTAGACATGAAGCCAAACAGAAAAAAACGGCCCCGACGTCATAAAATCTATAGTGACCAAATAGTAAATGGGACCAAAACCACATTGCGTGAGGAGAGGGAGATGCTCCAAGACTCTGCCTCTTCGATTAGACGCCTGATTAAATGTAAATCTGGTGGGGGTTCTGAACTGGGATCTCACAGCCATCCCTTATGGTGCTTCAAGAGGTTTTCAAGTGCTGTGTGACACAGGACCCTGCTGTGAGCTCTTTTCACGGTACCATTTGGAGTTGTTTGTAACAAAGTAAGTGGGGTAAGATTACACGCAGTCTTGAACCCTAAGGGGGTAGGCGGCCCCCTGAAAAAGAGGTTGATGATAACCCTTGGTGGCAGACTGGAAAACTGGAGGCCCCGCAGAGCAACATGCTCCGGTCCACTCCTGAAATGGACTGGCACTCACTCCATCAAGCACAGAGGACCATGCTGTGCCATTGATTAGCATTACTTTTGAAGATTGGATGACCGGCAGAGATGGTTGCTCTGTGGCAGGCCCGTAACTCACGGCCCGAAATGGCCCAAGCAGAGTATTGTGTATCTGAAGTATGTATTGCTGACTGCTCTTTGTCAATGAATTGTACATGGAAATATTCATTGTACGATATATATCACAGCCAGTCATTACCACAGTATTCGTATAAGGACAATAGTTCGCGTAAAGCACATGACTTTGTTCCATTCGACTTGTCTGGGGCTCTGGGTGAGAATTTCTTCAGGGGCGGGGACCATGGGGTGGTTTGGGTTCTTCGGTTGGATTATCCTGAGCAGTACTGGACATGGTCCCACTGAACAGTGCAGGATCCTGTCATTTGGTGTTAATGTTTGGCTCCATCTTAGTCGGACACTTCTTGCTGACTTCCAGCCTCGAGTAGCGGACTTTTCTCTTTGCAGTCTTTTATATCTCCAGTACATGGTTTATTCTGTCATTTCCCCAGTCCTCTTCACCGGCACCTACAGACTTAAATATAACAGATTTTTTAAAAGTTAGTCTGCGCCTATCACAGGGCCTCATTCCCCCATTTTAGCTGCCATATCATACTAAAATGGAGCTAAGGGTGAAAGTCCTGCCCTCAAAGGCCCTTTTTGGGAGGGCTCCAAAACCCTGGAACTGGAAGCATTCTCATCGCCTATAGCTCGACATTGTGATGTAAGGGGATAATACAAAAATGTTGCAAACTCTGGGTAATTTGTTCATTTTGCATAATTCCCACGTAAAATTCAAACAAACACTTCCGACTCGATGCTTTTAGAACAGGGACACGCCATTGTGATCTATTTTTAGTACTGTGACGCAAGTTTCCCTCATCGTTCATTCGCTGAAGGAAGCAAATTGTGAATTAACGAAAACATGGATCGCCTGTAAATTTTAGTGAACAGGGGTAAACAAACTCCAGAATTGGCGCAGAATTCGAGTCGATACTGATTCTGTCATTGTATTTCTTTGTCTGTGGAAAGAACTTTACTTTGTGTCCTAGATCTAGATCATTATAAGTAATAAAGATAATCTTATTTCCCCCGGGCAGTCCCGGGTAACTCAGCTAATAATTTTTATATAATGCCCTCACCAAGTATCTCTTCTTTTGTCTTTCCTACCTCATGAAATTGAAAATGTGCGCCAAAATGCTATTATGCTTATCCCACCCACCATCGGACACCCGGCAGTCAAGATTTGTGCTTTCTGCCCCTTTAGATCTCTAGTTCTTGTGTCGCCTATCTCTCCCCTGTACAATTTAGTCCATCTATTGGCATTGTTTCAACAGCAAGTTTTGTCCATTGCCCCTGTCAGACTTGCGAGTGTCTGGGGATTATAGCCAAATGTATGGACTGTTCCTTCCAGGGGAAAGCCATGAAAAGCTCTTAATATCTTGTCCGCGTGAGTGGGGAAGGGGGGAGGGCGGGGGAGTAAACGAGAGGAGGGAGGGGGGGGGAGTATCTTTGTGGAATCGTAAGAGAGGGTACCGGTATGCAAACAGGAATATGAAACATAAATTTGAAGATGGACATGATACACGATGAACCAAGGAAACGTTCAGTCTTGGAATATGCTTAACGGACGTATACATGGACACAATATATAGATTTTTCATATCCTTACTGCAACTCTCGGTGGTGTCCATTCACTTGTGTATTTACCTTACCCGTAGAAAACAATACATACAAATAAATCCTACTGGGGCCTGAGAGCAGAGGTCCTAATTGGCATGACAGCCAGTGTCTTCTGGACCACAATTTGAGTTGTGTGAGAGAGAAACCCCCAGACTTCATGGACCTCTACAAGAGTACCCTTATTGCATGCTAACCATCCACAAGTTATCGAGCGGGTCGTTTGTGGGTTGGCGAGCGTGCGTCTGGCGTGGATTGGCTGTTCATTTCATACACCATAAAATCAATCGGTTGAGCATTGATTGAGATCGATCGTGGAAATTGAATTTCTAGAAGGATTTGAGGCTGAAATTAAATTTTGGGCATGACGTTATAATGGAGTGTTCGTGTTGTCTTCTTTCTAAATTGCTACTCGTTAATCATTTTGTCATCATGAGAAACAGGGGGGGGGGGGGGGAGGGGGGGGGAGAGACCTCAATGTCAACTTCATGGAGAGCTCTGTCCCAGCATAGGGCCTTGTGTTTCAAACTCTGAAGCTTCAGTTTCCAGCTGTACCTTAACTTGCTTACTGACGGAATAATAATTATGAAAACACCACAGAATGTCTGTAAGGTCGCAGCAGGACTTGAACTTGAAGCTTTGCTACATACAACTTTTTCTGTTTGCCCCATTTTGACACTGCTTTGCTTATGTTTCAGTTTGTCTTCTTTTTCATCACTTGTACTTTCATCCTCATCTGCTCCTCTCTCTCTCTCTCTCTCTCTCTCTCTCTCTCTCTCTCTCTCTCTCTCTCTCTCTCTCTCTCTCTCTCTGTCTCTCTTCCCTTCTCTCTCCCTCCCTCCCTCCTCGCCTCCCATGTATATTTGTTTGTGTGATCTGTTTCTGATGTCTTCTGCTGCTGCTGTTTGCCCCACCCCCACTCTGTCTCTCTCTCTCTCTCTCTCTCTCTCTCTCTCTCTCTCTCTGTCCTCTCCCTCTCTCTCTCTACCTATCCTCTCCTCTTGCGGTTCACATTTCCAATGAATTCAGTGCACACTAAAAAACAATACAGTGGAAAGAGACAGGCAAACCCACACCCCCCTCAGAATTCAACTGTCGAGAAACTCTAATTTTTCTCTACAACTCTGAAAGAATGAAACTGAGGTGATCAGTGTGACAGTGAAGGATTGAACGGCCTTTTGTTATCTTTCTCAAGGAGCCGACTTAGCCTGTAAATCTCAGTCAGTCTCTCTCTCTCTCTCTCTCTCTCTCTCTCTCTCTCTCTCTCTCTCTCTCTCTCTCTCTCTCTCTCTCTCTCTCTTTCTCTTTCTCACACACACACTGGCTTGCGCTCTGTCCATGTTTGTCTTACATACACATACGCACTCTCTTTCTTACTCTTTCTCTCCATCTTGCTCTGTCAGTCTGTCTCTCTGTGTCTTTTTCTCAATCTCTGTCGCTTTCTGTTTCTCACTTTCTCTCTCTCTCTCTCTCTCTCTCTCTCTTTCTCTCCCTCTCTTTCTCTCTCTCTCTTTCTCTCTCTCTCTTTCTCTTTCTCTCTTTCTCTTTCTCTCTCTCTCTCTCTCTTTCTCTTTCTCACTTCTTCTCTCTTTCTGTCTCCACTCCCACCCCTAATCCCCATACTGCTCACGATCCAAGCCCAACAACCGAGTCATCAGAACACACTCAGGACCAATAGCCCATCACATTGCCATTACTCCTTCCTGCTCCCTACAGTTGCTCTGTCATTAGAAACTCCCAGAAATACAAAAAACTCGTGTAAAAAAAAAATACAGCAAACAATCAAATAATAATAAAAAAAACACTAAACGAATTCAGAATGAAAAGATCGATTAGGCATGAAAGAAAAACAACTACAACAAAATTTTTAAAAATCTGAATGCTGTAGTGTCATTTCAGATAATCGATTATGCCGTGGGCGTGATGAAAATGTGTGTTACCTTCACAGTGCGAAACTGCATAGAAATATTGTTTGATTGTGTGTTCAGGTGGGCTGCAGGAACATGGCACTAACACTGACACGCCTCTCGCCCAGCAGGAATGGAGAATCACGCGCCCTCTTCATGCCAGAGAAAGTTTTATCAGTTGAGAGGAGAATGAAGTTTAAAGTGTTGCCAAAAGAAGTGAAAGTTGTGTTTGGCAAAGTCACACAGTTTAGGGGAAAAAAGGGAAGATTAACGTAAATACTGAGAAGAAATTCTGAGAAGAAAAGGAAAACTAAACGCTAAGAAAAACATGAAAGTAAAGAAACTTAGCTATGTTTTGATCACTGATGATTTTCAACATCCTCTAAAACTAAAAATTAAGCAGTAATAATTTGAAAGAGTTTCCGGGAAAGAATAAATGAATACAAAACGGATACTTCGCCGTGGTTAGCCCTTCGATAATGATGATACAGTTAGTGGTTGTGCACAGTGTCTAGTGGTTGTGCACAGTGTCTAGTTTACCTATAGATAATAATATTTTGAAATTTAAACTTCCTCATTCATTCTGTCCTTCTTTCCCTTTGTTCTCTCTCTCTCTCTCTCTCTCTTCCCTCTCTCTATCTCTTTCTCTCTCTTCTGTCTCTCTCTTCTGTCTCTCTCTTCTGTCTCTCTCTTCTGTCTCTCTCTTCTGTCTCTCTCTCTGTATCTCTTTCTCTCTCTTCTGTCTCTCTTTCTATCTGTCTCTCTTTCTATCTGTCTCTCTCTCTCTCTCTCTCTCTCTCTCTCTCTCCCTCTCTCTCTCTCGCTCTCTAAAACACGTCTAGGTAGGGTGTTCAACCAAGGTTTCCCCGTACACCATAGTTACTCACCTACAGTTTTCAGATTTTACTTTGGTCTGGCACGTGCCTCCTTCAATCCGCGAAACCGCTTTCAAAAACCTTTGCCGTGTAGGCCTACATTATCCCTGTTGCATAGATGAGCCTGAACGTTAACATATCTACCGTGTAATTTTCAACATCTCCGGCACATTTTCTCCGTTTACACCCCTTCCCCCCCCCCCTTTACTCTCCCTCCCCACCGTAATGGCCTTCAAACCCAGGTTTTACAATCATGTACCCGTACGTTCTTTGTAATACCCGGCGTCTGTAGGTGTGGAGAGCGCTTGCATGCACTAGTGAGTTACAGCCGCGCAAGAGCTAAAATTAGCACAGACTACTCCTACCCGCTGTGCGCTGAAAGCTATAAATAAACAGGAGGTGGCGAGATGGTTGATCTCTTCTCTCCTTCTCTCTCTTTCTTTCTCTCTCTCTCTCATTCTCTGTACCTCCCACTCCACTTTCTCTCACTCACTCTCGGACACCTGCGCCTCATTTTCTGCACTTAAACAGGCATCAGTGCATGAAAGATATCCTGACAGTTTCTCCAAGTAAATCTACCGGTCTCAGGTGTGTTTATCTAGAGCTACAGCCGTCCGTATTATATTGCTTATTCTCTGTCTGGATACCTCAAGCCTGACCACCTGCTTAGCACTTCATTTTCCACAGGTCCGCTGCTTTTGCTATTTATCTGGCATCTACCCATCGTTCCACCGCATTTCGTTACTGTATTTTCTGGGACCCAATTCATCTACCAGCCTATGGCAGTATCTGTCTAGATCTCTTACAGCGCTGTCGTTCTTTCTTCACATTTGTCTGCCCTTTCGGTGTCTGTCTATCTTGTTCCATTTGCCTGCCCTTTCGGTCTGTCTGTCTGTCTCGCGCTATTTGTCTGCCCTCTTGGTCTCTGTCTACACTCCTGATTTGTCTGTCTTTCAGCAGATCCGGCAATGTTCAACCTTGGCTGCTTTCAGCTGAATTGCTCACCCTCATAGTCTTAGGTTTGTCCAAGGATATCTTAGACCACGAGTTAGTCCAAGGTATCTCTGGATTTCTTTCCCTGTTTCGGTATACCATTGAACATCAGCAGCTCGTCTTCACCACAGTTTGTTTGACCTCAGTGTGCGAGGACTTTCTTTTCGCCAGTTGACCCAAAAACAGTTTTTGACCCATTGGCACTGCTGAAACAGCCTTGTTACCTCTGCAGTTGACACCTGACACTAAAGCCGAAACACAACAGACTTAATTCAGTGCGTCATCAGCCGGATTCTCTATGCCAGCCCAGTTCACTTGAAACACACCCCAAACACACGTCACACCGACCAATTAGTTCCTTCGCACATCGTGTTTGAGTTCCCTGAGCACAGCACCCAATCATGAACATGCTTTGCACAATATATGATGTGTATAGTGTGTAACACAGCTCGGCATACCAGCATGCCGTCACTAAGAAGGTTGAATGCCAAGCGCAAGCTCTCTCATTCCATCATTTTTACACTTGTGTTACGTTAGGGAAAAAACAACAACCGCGAAGCTTTATCAGTTTGTGGCTGCTCGCTTCATTATGCATTTCATAATTGAACCAATTATAACCTGGATTGTTCCACGCAAAGAAACTTTGGTTGAGAAAGGGCTGTACCTGAACATGTTGAGGAGTTTTTGTCTTTTTTTCTTCGTCTTCAGAATCCAGGCTTTAGGCAGTTGACAAACTGCTCGTTCACGGCAGCGGGCTAAAAATAGGGCAAATATCTCAATTTCACCTAAAATAGCTAAGTCCAGCTATTACAGTTGAGAATCCACCCACCTGGTGAGACATAATACGTGGTTTCGGGAGTAAACAGTCAGGGTGAAGCGGTAGAGGGAAACCTGTATTTTCACCTTTGCCCTGACCTGGTTCCAAATTATGCTATGAGTGCTTACAGCCTTACACACGCTCACATACATGCTAGCACGTAGCATCACGGCCAGTGCTCACTAGAATATTCTTGCGTATGTTGAATGTTTACCGTAATATTTGTAACGTACGCATTATTGTAAGGTCTGCAGTGTACAGAATCGCAGATTTGCTGTGTACACAAAATCCTAACTTGCGCAGTGTACTCAAAATCGACATGGTAGCGTTTGTTGTGAAGGGAGTCGTAAACATAGCTAGCTACAGAATACAGGAAAGTTTGCAATATGTCTAGGATGTAACGTTTGCAACATATCTAGGATGTAACGTTTGCAACATATACTGTGTCCAATTTATTCATTGCTGCTGTTGTTGGAACAGTGCTGGGGCCAGAGAAACTGGGGCGTGTTGTGACGTAGATAATGATTAATATGCGTCTTGGGTTTGATCTTTGATGTTGTCATACCTTTCCTCTTTTCTCCCCGCCTCCTGCTCCTCTTCTCCTCTCCCCCCCCCCCACACCCACCCACACACACACACACAATTCCGGAATGAATATGAGTGAATGTGAAGTGAGTTTATTTGTTTCTTTCTTTGATGGAAACTCCTGTGGAAATAAGACAAAGGATGCAAGAACACTCAATCTTTAAAAGTTCTAAACTTGAATTTTAAAGTTTACCTTTAATCTAAGGCAATGGCAGTTTCAAGATCATAGATCTGGTGTAACATGAAGGGCGATGATGCAAGACGTTTGAAACGTTCAATATTGAACCGCTTCATCCGGCACAGAAACGTCAATTTCTAACACCAGTAATTTGTTCCCCCGCGCGTCTGTACTGTATGAGTATGAACTAGCCGAGAAAACCGGTGATTCGCCACTGGCTTTCACACAGTGTAAAATGACATCAGCCTCATCTTCATAATAGTGCATGAGTGAGTCTCCTACTGTCAACAGGAGTATAGGATTACGGTACTTGTGGACATTAGGTGTCTAATCTACAAGGGAAGTCACTGTCTGAAATATCAGTGTCCTCACCACATAGTAATAGTATACTGGTCAGAAGCGGGCGCCTTATTTCAAAGACAGCGAGCGCAAATAGATCTAAGAACTGGTTTGTCCCTGCGGCTTTAGGAACATTAGAAACTTGCTCCTGAGCACACTCAACACAGCACATTATTGTCAGTGGTTGTGGGAGGAAACGTGAGAGGTGCAAGTGTGATGAGAGAAAGAGAGAGAAAGATCGAAGTGAAGGTTAGTGGGGAAGGGATTTAGAAGGAGGGACTGACTAAATCCACCAGAAAAAGAATGAAAGGAACGTCTTGTGTTGTTGAAATGTTTTATTTCTATTATTATCTTTAATTTGTAGCGTAGAGGGTACTTGTACAAATTGCCCATTACTGTAGAGGGTACTTGTACAAATTGCCCATTACTGTAGAGGGTACTTGTACAAATTCCGCATTACTTTAGAGGGTACTTGTACAAATTGCCCATTACTGTAGAGGGTACTTGTACAAATTGCCCATTACTGTAGAGGGTACTTGTACAAATTCCGCTTTACTTTAGAAGGTACTTGTACAAATTGCCCATTACTGTAGAGGGTATTTGTACAAATTGCCCATTACTGTAGAGGGTATTTGTACAAATTGCCCATTACTGTAGAGGGTACTTGTACAAATTCCGCTTTACTTTAGAGGGTACTTGTACAAATTGCCCATTACTGTAGAGGGTATTTGTACAAATTGCCCATTACTGTAGAGGGTATTTGTACAAATTGCCCATTACTGTAGAGGGTACTTGTACAAATTGCCCATTACTGTAGAGGGTACTTGTACAAATTCTCCCATTTCTAACATCTGTGCGTCTGTGTAATGACTTTGTTTTGTGTGTCTTTCACCAGATATGAGAGGTCGGAAAGAACTGATTGAACACTATGATCCAGCAATGTCCAGCTTTACTATCAAACACAGGGAGGAGACGCGGAGTATGTATCACTTGTGTTTGCTGTCAACATTGTTGTTGTTGTTGTTGCTGGTAGTGGTGGTGGTGGTGTTTGTTGTGGTTGTTGATGTGTAGTGACAATGAAGATGATGGTGATGGTGATACAGAAGTCCTACCTGTGTGGTGTATGGCAGCTCTGTGGTGCTGGTGGTGGTGGTGGTTGTGTTTGCACTGTGGTTGTTGATGTGTAGTGACAATGAAGATGATGGTGACGGTGATACAGAGGTTGTATCTGTGTGGTGTATGGCCAGCTTTGTGGTGCTGGTGGTGTTTGCACTGTGGTTGTTGATGTGTAGTGACAATGAAGATGATGGTGTCGGTGATACGGAAGTTGTACCTGTGTGGTGTATGGCCAGCTCTGTGGTGCTGGTGGTTGATTGGCTGTAAAGGTGAGGGTGGCTGTTTGGATGATGGTTGTGGTGCACATGTTGTACATGATAATGTGCTGACATCCTTCCTGGTGGTGCATGCGTTATGGTTGCTGGTAACCAATAATGATGAGGGTGAGGGTGAAACTTTGGGTGGTGGTGGTGGGACAGGTGTTGGTTGTGACGATTGAGTACGGACAAAGATGGCGGGGGAGGGGAGGGAAGAGGGTGGTACACTTGCAGGAAGGAGTAAACATTACATGTATTAATCATTTGGATCAGGTAACTCGGTGGGGGAGATGTAATAACTGTTTCAGGCACAGCTTATGTAACTTGGTAAAACTTAAGTGTAACAACTAAAAACTTGAGTGATGACAATAAGGACAGAATCACTCTGTTCTGTGTGGGAGAAGGGTGCTGACAGGCGTACATTGTGACCCTGATTTCCACAGATATCAAGACATATTTCATCACTGGCCGCAAACCTGGGAACACTGGAATTGAGGGCCTGGAAGAGCTGGCTGACGAGAGGCCGGAACAGATCCTGAGAGAGAAGGCCAAGGCTAACAAAGACTTGGAGGTCAGTTAGTCTAGTAGTTGACAATGGACATAGTAATAGTATATTCGTCATGGTGCTAACCTTTTTGCCTAAGTCAGACTTAGGCCAAAACAGAATGTACCTGTTACGCCATTGCCCTGTCCATGGTGCATCTATTAATGTAAAAATCATTCAAAAGTGCCAAGCCATTATCCTGAAAATAAAACTTTCTGTAATGGCCTCTCATTCATAGACGTAGGCTATTTTGGTTCTGGGGTTGTTTCAGGCAACGTGGTTGATGACCACTTTTACCTAGGGTCATTATGGCCTAAGTCTGACGGCATTGCAAAAGAATAAATGAGGTTTTTTTTTCGATTTTCTCAGATGTGCAAAAAATGACTTAGGCCAAACGGTCAGCGCCATGACGTTATCCACTTCTATAGTCTTATTACATTATATGGTATAAATTAGACGGCCGACAGGAATTCGTGGCTGTCACAGAATGTTTTCCATTCCTAAATTGTGAAACTAGACAGGAAATTGGCGGTTCAAAGTCTGTTCAGAAATTCTGATGGGAAGATCAGCGTGCTGATATTATGTTATGAAATTTTCCATATTGAATCACGAACTTTAGCAAATTAAATGTTCCTGCAAAATTGGGTCCAGCTTCACAGTCTCCCATACACTTGAAGTGTTTATGGAGAGCATGATACCTTAGGTTATTTCCGACCTTTCACATTCTGTCTAGACCTGCGGTCAGTGAAAAGTGAAGGACGGTGATCTAGCCCTTATAAATTCAAGCTGGAACGCCATAGAACCCATACTCAACTCTTGTGAAAGCCACAGACACTCCTGACTAGACAAGGTCATTTATTTATGTTTTTTTTATCATTATTTTCATTATTATTTTGTGATTTGTTTGTTCTTGGTGAAGTTCATTGCAGAACATGTGGCCGGGGGGGGGGGGGGTGTCAGAGAAAAGTATACTGTTACGAGTCTGGTACTGGGTGATAGTGTTACAGTGTGGGTGTTATGGGTTATTGGTTTTATGACTGCATTTTAAAATCGAGAGGTATTTATGAATTACTCTTTCGTACCATGCCACACACTAAGAACAACCTGAATAAGTTTTTATCAACAGACCTGCAGGGCCACAAATTTAATTACCTTAAAATTCCTAACAATTTTGTATAGATCTCTTACATACTAAAAAGACAACATCAGCAGCATCAAATGAAAATTCAATAATATGACACTAGAAGTCTCCTCTAGATTCCTATAAGATTAATATCATTCTGACTCACTAACAATTTAAGTATGAATTATCTATCTCTCAGATATAGTCTGCCTACTATCTATCAAGCAATATACTCATGTCTCTGGCGACAATGTCATCTCAGCTATTTGTGCCTACCGCTTATAATGGATCAAGCTCGTCAATACAAACTGACGTAGTAAAGTTAGATCTACTCTAGGATGGGCTGGCAATCCCCAGCCTCATCCAGACAAATTAATTCCAATTCACAGTTGTGTATGCCAAACATTCATACTAGATCTAGTTGCAAGTTAATATACATCTTTGTCTTGCATTCTTGGGTAGCACTTCTAGCATGTGCTGCGATCCAGTCCTACTGGAAAAATTACGTTCAGCTCCTCGTTCATTGTTGAATCATCAACAGACAAACACTTACACTTGGTCCCTGATAAGGAATCAGGGAACAGTAGACAACAGCAGTGGGTAAATCATAATCGAGCACATGGCTTCATCTCAATGCCTATAATGGACATAGACATAAAAACAACAGTCTTCTGATTCTTCTGGCAGAATCACGCCGACGCCTGCACAGATGGAATTTTCTGTATGGAGTAATGGACATAGGTATGGCTACGCTTTTATACTGTGCGGCCAGCTGCAAATTACCGTCCAAATGCCTAGATTTGATTGGTGCATCCATCGAGCTCAGCTCGTAGTATTAATAGATTCTGCATGGAATTTGGTCACGGCCTTGTACTAGAAACAGACAAGGTCAAATTAAAATGTCAAAACCCTTACTAAAATCTCTAAACCCTCGTGCTTTCTACGTTTTATGTACGAATTTCTGAACGCGACTAAGCGTCTTAAACTATCTATCCTTATTCACCCCTTCTCTTCCCCTGCAAGAGCCCATCAAAATCACGGGGTCGAGAATTGCACTGTCACTCCTAACTTATCCATTTATTCTATCTTGCCCCACTTTCTTTCCATCTCTAAGAAAAAGTGTTACAAAAACAAACTGTTCACGAGAACAGTTCAAGGACAATTTACGCTGGTTATAATCAACGAGACCGTGAAAAAAACAAGTCTCTTCAAGTCGTGACCCAGCACGACAATTATAACTTTAACCTTGACATATACCTTATCACATTGTTCAGCATTAAGGTTCAACCTTTCTCAATGTCTCTTCCCCAGAACTCCACTCCCTCCAACGACACGCGCCTGGACGTGAGTAGGACAGTCACCGCTGATCTGGAAGTAAGTGTGGCGGTCACTTTGATACAGAAAGGTTTAGTCAATGTTTCTGCTCACTTGCGCTAGTACCATACAAAGACAAAACTACCAGGGATGTCAGTGTAATGAGTAAATACGGCAAAATTTATTGCAAAATATTCCTTCGTCATCCCTGTCACCTCTGCAGTGTCCACTTGTCCATATTTGGAATGCCCCATCAAGTGTTCCAGGGTTGAACAACTTTGGAATTGACCAATGACTAACGTTTCTGCACATTTATTGATGCTTTTCCTTTCTTTCAACATTTTGAATCAGTTTTGTACGTTGGCAATTTTTTTCCTATGTTTTGGAGGCGCCACGTGATCAGTCAGGAATGTAGTCACTGGCATTTGTTCTCTCTCTCTCTCTCTCTCTCCTGTAGTTACAGGCCTTAGAAATCCAACAGACATGTGAAAAGCTGCTGCTCTTAAACTTGGTAAATCTCAGTTTGTTTTAAGTAGAAAGTCTCCATCATTTTGGTCTGTCCACTCACGCTCAAGCTCATTCTAAGGCCAGGGACATTGCAGTAGGAAACAAATTTCAATAAATTGCATGTCAAGAAGCAGCCGGGATGATTTCATATGTATGGAATTCCAAATCAAATTATTGAATATTATTTAAGATTCAATATTTACTAGTAAAATGATGTAAATTGTAAGTATGAAAATCTTTTAGCTTCGACACTGATGAACCCTTATGGGGTTGAACATAATACTGTTGGTCCTTGTGGATCCATGGTCCAGAACTGTTGTATATGACCATGACTGCTGTGACCATCACTGACCAGGGAATAAATGATTCAACATTGAGTGGTTATGAAATTCAAGATTTTGGTCATCCAAAAGAAATAGCCATTATCATCCTGTGGTCTAGTTCCATTGTCCACCCCTCTTCTGGCTGTGGTAATAGATTAATTTGGACTTTGTATCTACTGATGGTTTAATTTCCACTCCGTGGCTACCGGGGCCCCACTGGCCTCCATGTCTACCATTTCCTATTCAGCCATTCAGTTCGTGCTTAGCTCACCATTTCCTCCACTCCAGAATTTTCTAGTGGTCACCACGTCAAGTCCGTACAAAGACGTCTTACTGTCTGTCTGTGGGAGACTCTTGGACCAATATTTGGCTTTCATTTGTCCAGTCCCTGGTTGGTCTACTCATTGTGGACGAATCGTCAGGAGCAAATTAGATTTTTACCGTCAAATTCGTTTTCTCACATGGCTTGGACTGTTGTCTGTCCGTGCTGCGCTAGCGCAGGGTTCAGTTTGTGGAGGGCGCTGATTGGCTGGTTTGTTTCGCTGGTCATTGGATCACTAGGCTGGACACTCGTGGAATAACTGCCCTGTTACGGAAAACGACCGTAAAGTTTCGGCCCAAATCACGTTCTAATATCCTTTTGTAGACTTGGCTGTTTGCTCGGTGACATTGGTATATCACATAGTAAGCTATTGATGAACGTTGAGCGCTGTTCAATATTTTTGTATATGGCTTTGTAATTAGCGAATTCGAATAATGAAAATGTGTCCTGTCTTTCAATGTGTGTTACAATTTTGTAGACTTCTTTGGTCGACACAGAGCGGAGATTTAGCAAAGAATACAGCCATGCGCAGGGCCATTTTTTTTTTCCTACGCGTCTCTTGTAAATTTTGGTCTTTTGCATGTATGGTCTTTCTCCACAACAGGGCAGAACTGATGAGGCAAAAAATGGGAGGAGACGGGACTGATTGGGCTCGAGTTCGTTATTGGTAGTACAACCGCTGGCCTGCGTGACCGATTAGATTGAAGAAGTTGTAGATTGGACATTTGATTGATTGACTGAGATCTCTAGTACTGTGAGCATGCGTATGTTAGTAGTGTGTGATGAGAGAATGGAAGAAGAGACGGACAGAACACATGATAAAGTGTGAGACCTATACTGGCTGTGATATCCATGATACGATTGCCAGTGCTATTTCAAAGATAGAGAACTTTTTTAATGATTATTATAAAAGGAATAAAGGTTTCAGTGTTCACTCTCCCCCCCCCCCCCACCCCAAAATCAGCTACAACTTACTGGGCAATGTACTACGCTCCCTTAATAACATCCATCATTTTTCAAACTCTGGTTTTCAAGTGAGGGGAGGGGGCCCAGGCCAGTGCGGGCCAGGGGTGCCAGAACTGTAGATGCAGCTGATAGAAAAACCAGTCAACTAGGCCTTCCCGATGATATACTGGCAGTCCTTCATTGGGAGACCCATGCACCTGGCATGACGTGATATACTGGCAGTCCTTCATTGGGAGACCCATGCACCATGGCATGACGTGATATACTGGCAGTCCTTCATTGGGAGAGCCATGCACCATGGCATCACGTGATATACTGGCAGTCCTTCATTGGGAGACCCATGCACCATGGCATCATGTGATATACTGGCAGTCCTTCATTGGGAGACCCATGCACCATGGCATCACGTGATATACTGGCAGTCCTTTATTGGGAGACCCATGCACAATGGCAGTGATATACTGGCAGTCCTTTATTGGGAGACCCATGCACCATGGCAGTGATATACTGGCAGTCCTTTATTGGGAGACCCAAGCACCATGGCATTGATATACTGGCAGTCCTTCATTGGAAGACCCATGCACCATGGCAGTGATATACTGGCCGTCCTTTATTGGAAGACCCATGCACCATGGCAGTGATATACTGGCAGTCCTTCATTGGAAGACCCATGCACCACGGCAGTGATATACTGGCAGTCCTTTATTGGGAGACCCATGCACCATGGCAGTGATATACTGGCCGTCCTTTATTAGGAGACCCATGCACCATGGCAGTGATATACTGGCAGTCCTTTATTGGGAGACCCATGCACCATGGCAGTGATATACTGGCCGTCCTTTATTGGGAGACCCATTCACCATGGCAGTGATATACTGGCCGTCCTTTATTGGGAGACCCATTCACCATGGCAGTGATATACTGGCAGTCCTATATTGGGAGACTCATGCACCATGGCAGTGATATACTGGCAGTCCTTTATTGGAAGACCCATAGCACCATGGCAGTGATATACTGACAGTCCTTTATTGGGAGACCCATTCACCATGGCAGTGATATACTGGCCGTCCTTTATTGGGAGACCCATGCACCATGGCAGTGATATACTGGCAGTCCTTTATTGGGAGACCCATTCATCATGGCAGTGATATACTGGCAGTCCTTTATTGGGAGACCCATTCACCATGGCAGTGATATACTGGCCGTCCTTTATTGGGAGACCCATTCACCATGGCAGTGATATACTGGCCGTCCATTATTGGGAGACCCAAGCACCATGGCAGTGATATACTGGCAGTCCTTTATTGGGAGACCCATTCACCATGGCAGTGATAGTCTGGCAGTCCTTTATTGGGAGACCCATGCACCATGGCAGTGATCAACAAAGTCAGAATTGAACACTTGGCTTACCCCTTTCTATACAGAGAGCTGTTTGATACCAACAGTGAAAGAAATTTGATTGAGCAGTTCTTTTCTTCAGCCCTGTGCAATTTGGATCGGTCCGCCCATTTAGATTGCAGTGCGCTAGTTTACAGGACTGTAGAGACAAGGGAATGTCAGAGTTATTACAGTATAATTCTTTCTCTGTTATAATGTAGAGTGTGAATGTATCTTCTTAATAGATATATGCGATTGTCACACAAGGGTCTGTGGCTTTCTGTTGTAACCTCAGACCGAGGAGGTAGTAATTTATTATGATAATGAATAAACTACGTGGTGGCAAATCGAGAGTAGGTGTAAATAGGTCTCATGGTATGTTCAGTTGCTGGCGCATGAGAATTTCGTGTAATATTGAGAAACTAAACTAAAACATTGAGCCCATAATATTTATGATCTTAGAAAATGACTGCAAGCATGGGTTCCTTCTGAGTTGTTTCAGAACAAAAATTGGCCGAAAACCTCGATTGTCCATCGCTATGTACATAGTTGATTGCCTGTACAGTGCTATTTAGATATCGTGTGAAAATAAGGCGTGCGAATTGACAGTATATAGAGCGGTATATTTGAACGACACTGACAAATCTGGACACAATTTACTGACATTTGACAGCAGGTCACAGATGCTACTGCAGATATTCCATACAATAATTTATAGAGAAATGATCATATCAACACAAGCGGACACGTGAATACGGAAAAAGATTGATAATTTCAGGGTACATGATAATAAAAAGAACAGTTGTTGAGCGAATACGCCTGTTTTACAGGATAATGTTGAGTTGTCACAGGACAGTAACCAAACACAATGGCGAGATTGCATGGACAGTCACTGCATGGATAGGCCTTGTTATTAATCCTGGTTGTTGTATAAATGAGAGAAACAACGATGCAATCAGTTGCGTCTTGGGTCCGTTGTGAAAAAAACAAAGCATTGCACTGACCATATGACACCAGAAAAATGAGAAGCCTGCAGGTATAAAATAACAGCAAACATGGGACATACACTTGGGAGCAGGGCTGTGGTAAGTGGGTATCAGTGGGGATCGCTGACAGTCGATAGCAGTTGGCAGAGTAACAGGTGGCAGATACACAGCGGATTAGCTACTCAGGAAACAGTAAGAGTGTCGAAACAACGCTCTAATCACAACGCATAATATTGGAAGATACGTTTGACGTTTGAGACTGTGGTGTAAAGTGCAGGCAGGAAGTGTAGCCTATCCTGAAGAAGAGTATCTCAACTGTAATGCATAATTCTGCTTTTGTCCCCCAGTGGGTTGGAAGATATTGAGAAGAAAGAATGTTTCTGTATCCTATAGACTTAGGGGTTGGGGGGGTAGGGGGAATAGTGCTTTGCTGTAGATATAATTCTTCTAGGGCCTAGTGATGTCGGCATTATTGGACGGTATTTGTTACCCAATGAACTTTGAATAGAAAAGTCATCATAAACTTATTTATTCCCAAACACACGTTTAACAGATAATCGCAGTTTATTCTACACAACCAAGTCAAATCAAATGTTCCATGTATATGGGCCTGGCTATACATGTAATTATATTCATAGTCTTTGGTAGATAAGTATGTTTAAATATAGCTGATAAAGCGGGTGAGTCCTTTATAACATTTTACTTATGTATGTTTGATAGTATGACGAGGTTTGCAAGATTTATGCATATGGTTTTGTAATACAGAGCTATAGAGTCTGTCCTTTAATAGGTGCCAACTCCTGCCCAAGCCGGAAAAAAGAGAATCTTCCACTGTTCAGCTAGAGCTCCTCTATTTCTTGACTTGTGCAGATTCAACTCCTATGGGGGAGATCGCCTTAAATTTGTTATTTCTTCTACACGGCAAAGCTTTTACCTCACTTGTCACTGTTTCCATCTTTAGACAAAGACATGTTTGCTCTAGGGAATTCAGGAATAATTCCACTTTGTTTTGTTCTGTTTTCTTCCGTGTCGGCAAGTCGTTTTCTCACCAGCTCTGGCTTTGGTGTTTGAAATGGTCAGCGACCGGTATAAAAATTGTTTGCTTGCCACTTCTTTACGTCTGTTGAAATGTGCGTGCCAGATGTTCTTTTCTTTTTTGAAGTTTCTGTCTCAAAATGGATGAAAACGGAGAGGAGACTAATCTTGCTTATTCTCTGGGTTATCTTTCGTATCGCTGACCACAACAAAGGCGGTGTGGACACAGATAAGTAGCTTTACCATTATCTCGCTCGCACGCCCAGACATGCATTCCATTTGGGGGATCAGGGTGAAAAAAAAAAAAAAAAGCTCTGCTGAATCATGAATTTAAAGCTTTTTTATCTATCTGGATATATATTGGACTTCCACAAAGGACTTGGCCACATATCGCTATTCTGTGCACATAGGCTTTTCTTTGGGGAGAAAGGAGAAAGGGAAAATCCTAAAACTGGCAAGTGAGCTTTGAATGGAGTATTTTATGTTCGCGCCTTTGTAAGCTTGAGTTCAATTAGTGATGGCTTTAATTTCTGAGCTCCTGAAAGAGGATTTCAGCGCTAACTTGTAAGATTTCCTTACACCCAAAGATCCCAGTAAAATTCTAATAGCCCATAGAACAGGGTGTTGATGTCGTTGGAAAGCGGAATTAATTCTTTGAAGGTCGTAAAAAGTTTATATATATATATATTTATACGTTCTTTATTACTTTCCTATTTGATCAAGCAGTTGCAACCGTCTCACGTCGTAAATGATGGTCTTAGAGCGCTATAAAATAAAGCAACTTGTTTAGCTCTGTGGTTATGACTCAAGAGTTTTACCGCTTTGGCAGGCGTCAACCTGTTTAGCAAAGAGCTGCCTCAAGTGCGTCAAGCGGCTTTGCACAGTTTATGAAACTGTGACACTTGGTCTATGAAACTGTAACAATATTTCATGAGACTATGACAGTTGGTACGTGAGACTGTGACAGAAGCTTTGAGAGGCCGCGAATGTGAGTTTTGGAGAAAAGTGTTTCCCACTCTAACCTGTGAAATCATACAGGAAATCGGTGGCTCAAAGTCTATTTAGAAATTATGACAGGAAGATGGGTAGCTGGTAGCTGGAAGTATCTTAGGGAAGTGTCCATTTTAAATGACATTCTTTCCATTCAGCCAGCTTGATGATGGACAACATTTTGCAAGAAGGGACCCTCTGTAAGGCTCAAACAATAGCAGACAGTTTACAGTTACATAAAGCCAGCCGGTACTCAGTAGTTTTTGAGCATTGACTACTTGGACCGCCAGTATTCACATTCATTTTAATCTTTTTCTTGTCCCTTGGCTTAATGAGAGTGTACTTGTGGGCGCTCTGGAGCTTGTTCTGGTGAGGAATTGAACAGCTTTTGTCTGCAGGTCCTTTTGGTCTGGAGGGATAAGCGTTAGAGTCATTGGGAATGTCACGTAGGATGGGGTTAAAAACCTTAGACTAATTATTTTGTTACATACTTGTATACACACAGTTCTGACCCAAGTGAAAAGGACCACATACTTTACTTTCTGAGTTTATTCAAGTTCTGTCTTTCCCGTTATAGTTTTGCGGTCATTCACGAGAAGCATGAGTACGTACGAATGTTTTCATCGTGACGTAATCGATCTGACATGTTTCATTCTTCAGCCCCAAGGCTATATTATTTACGACAGAGAGTCGTTTGTTCCTGTAACTTGTAATAGTGTGTCAGTGGCATTATGGTCAGCTGGAAGAATCGAGTTTTAGTTATGGACAAGAGGGGATAAGCTACAGAAAACTAATGATGAGGGCAGTGGCATTGGGTGTGATTGTGCTGATTGATTCTTTTCTTAGAGGTGGGAGTTGATGGGGATCTTGACGAGCAGTGTGGGGAATCATACATTGGGTGTGATTGTGCTGATTGATTCTTTTCTTAGAGGTGGGAGTTGATGGGGATCTTGACGAGCAGGGTGGGGAATTATACATGTTGTTGTCCATTTTTGTGTGTGTGTGGGGGGGGGGGGGGAGAGAAAAAGAGGAATTCTTGCATTCAAAGATGAGAATATACGAGAATGAAGTAGATGCCCCAACCCTCTTCCATCGCTTACCATCAAAACCAGATGTTATACTCTTTGTCCTTACTTTAAACCGACTATCCTTAAGGTGTCAAGTCTTAAGACAGCGCTGTTCTTGGCAAAAACAGCCCTATTCGGTACTGGAGAAACGGCCCTTCAGGTCTGAAACAGTCCTTTTGAGGAGGAAAAGAATGGAGGAAGAGCAAGAAAAGGCGAGATTTTGGAGGAAGGAAAACAGGAAGATAAAACGAGGGAGGGGGGGGGGGCAATAGACAATGGCTAAACACCTGCAAAAACCAAGATCTTGAAACCCAAGTATCAGAGAATGTGAGGACAAAGTCCAGTAAGTTAAGTCGTGTCTGACTGAGTCTGCAGAATCTTCGACTGGTCAGCCTGACTGACTTGTGCGTGTGTTTGTGTGTGTTTCAGAACGGCAGCTCGGCGGCTGCAGCTGATCTCTTCTCTCAGCGGATCCCAGACATCATGGCTGATGATGACGATAATGAAAACCATGAGAAAACAGCTGATGACCAAGGTAAGAATTCATTTTTCACCTGCTGACCCCCGAAACCCTTTGATTTCCACCTTCTTGATATATATTATGTTTTGTTTCATTTTTCTTTGCGTATGTGATGTAAATCCTAGATGCTCTCCAAAAAAAATTATTAAATGTCTATTTCAGTATAACAGTGTGGATATGTCGAACTGGTTTTGTTGAGTCCATTGTGAAGTTGTGTCGATGGTTTGTCAGATTTAAACTTGGGTGGGATTTCTTCATTTCTCAATAGAATTGCCTGCATAGATGACAAGGCAGTCATGGAGTTACGATACAGAGAATTTTGTTCTGGCAGTCAGTCCTGGCGCATTATCGTCTGGACGCCAGATAGTGACCCGGCGGCCGCTGGTCTGGTAGTCTCCATGTTGACATACTGGAGTATTCCCAGGTTGACTAGAACGCGTTGTCTCAAAGGCAGTGATAACGGCGATTTTTATTTTTGTTTTTTGGTTCTTGTTGTTGTTATTATATATGTATCAATATAATTTTGTTAATTGCTTTGGCTGTTTGTATTATGTGCGCTGTGTGGTCATTATTTTCGGTGTTTGTGAAAACAGAAGTTCCAAAAGAGAGGCTGTTTGCGCCGTGTGGCCCATAAGGATTTATTTGCACAGTCAGTTTTTGGGGAGTGTTGTAAGGTTAGAGTTAGGATTGGGATTAGGTATAGGTAATTGGCCACAGAAGCTTTTACTTTGGTATCATGCTCGGGGTGATAATTTTGGAAAGTCGCCACATATACTGCTGACAAAACGATAGTGAGTATTTTGGCAGCATGGCCCAAACAGGACCTACCAGTTCTTTGGGTTGTTGTTTTTTTAATTCAGTTTGTTTTGTTCTCGATATGACTGCTTGGTACGTTGTCTCGCCCTCTGCCAATTTCTTTTTTGTGTTTCTTTTCTGACGCACAGTTTACTGCCTGTAAGTCTTTTGTCATCTTTCGTTTCAAGGTTTTTCAGTTTAGGCATGAGAGAGCTACTGGTACAGATATTGCTATCATTTCAACAGGTTTTGATCAGTTGTTTTTTGTGGGTAATTCCACTTTTGGTATTGGATCAATTCTGTTTTAATGTTTGCAGTGACATTTATTGTTATTCCCATTGCAGTGCACGAATCTGTCCTCAGTGATATATCTGTGGGTGGCATGAGAGTGTTTTTGAAGACAGTTTATCAGTATTTTACAGCAGGTATTCTTGTCAGACCTGATCACCCCGAATGTATTTCCTGGTTGCTGTTCTTGTTCCCCATGCCAGTCATGTTCATGGATAAACCAGTGGTCAAACTCCACCATAGTTGGAAAAACTGAGATGACCTTCTGAGCATGTACAAGACTGCCAGGCTTGCAATGGAAGAAATGTCTTAACTCCCCCGGGGACGAAATAAACTAAAATTATTCCTGTCTTTTCTCTTAGTTTGCTATTTCAATCGCACACTCGGAAAAAGAACTCATTTTTCTCAACAGCAGTTTTTGTGTCGCTGGGGGCCATTCGATTCAGACTCGTGAAAACCTGCGGCTGTTCCAGCAATCGAGTCTACCTCCCCTGAATCGGGTCCTTAGTTTCAACAAAAGTTAGGTATTTTGAATAGTTTCTTCTTTTTACGAAAGTAGAGGTACGTTTAGGCCTTGCTGTATGCTATTTGTGAACTGTCACGTCACCATGCGGATCATCAGTTGTTTCAGTAAATCGTTGCCTACTGGTTTTTTTTTTTTTTTTCAACTTTCGGAAACCAGACAACGCCAGGAGCAATGAATAGAACCGACTGTCTTAATGGGCATCGGATACCAATGGCTGCAATCAGGACATTTTCGTTATTGTCTGGGGGAAAACCGGTTAATTGGGCCTTTAGTTTTACTGACTGGAATCTGGACAAGATGTTTAATGTGTTCCCAGCTATTATTGACGATTCAAGGCTTTTTCCTGCTGGTTATTTTTTAAAGTCCTGGCTTTGAATTGCAGTAATTGAGCTGGGGACATCCCGGGTTACAAAAATACTATTACCGGTTTTATGTCTTCCATTAGAGATCTGATTATTGTGGTGGGTTTTCCCAACAGACGCTGGCAGTGCAGGCGGAATTGGCTGCATCCACTAGTCTTTCTCTGTCTGGGGCAATCAGCAAATTGAATTGTGGATGGCATTTTATGTGAGATGAATAGACTGCAGTCCCGCCGGACCTCAGAATAGCCGTTGGCTTTGAGAAGACATGAAAATATTCAAGAAAATAACGAAGTTTCCTAAGAAAATAATGCAGGTCGAGTTGACTTGGTAGACAGTTCTGTTTAACGTCCTTGGAGGTTGAATGATTTCTAGCGATAATTAATTGGTGGCTAAATCCTCGGGAGGAGTGGCCGGGGCGGTCATTGCCCTCCTTTCCCTCCCCCATAAAAACTTTTTTTCATTTAACTAGAATTCAAGCAGAGCGTGGGAAATCCGCGATAATGGACCTTTTGTGATGAAGTCATAAAATTCTGGCTAAATAAAAACAAGTAGGGAAGTTTCCAGCAGAACATCTGTTGTCATAACAATGTCATGATAATAGGTGTTTCAGTGATTCATGCTCAGCGGCTGAATGCTGAAAAACAGTGGCTATTGGAACGGCTTTGAGGGTTTTTAACCTGTATTCTGTAATGGAAATTTGAGCTCCAAACGCACAGGTGGATATATACCTGTGTTTAGGATGAAATAGTGATATCCAAGGATAGCTCCTTTTTTTTTTAAGCACATTTCTTGTATCATAGGATTGTTGGGAGACGAAGGCGCTGCAAAGCCCGGCTTTTAGATAACTTCAGTAACACTTACAAACAGCTCAAATTACATATTAATATTAATGGTGCAACATTCGTATCGCCTCATTAAAACATGTTGCTACTGTGGTCGTTTAGCACAGTGTCATAGTGGCAACAGATTGTTGTAACAAGCTCTTCAGCTTGGACACACACAAGTTACAGCTCCACGTTGACATATTCCATTAAGCCAAGATCACAGCCAATGAATTGCCATAAAACTTTTTTTATTTTATTTTTTATTCTTTCTTCCATCCGTTTCCAATTTGCTCAGCGTTCACGATGTTGACCTAGAAAGGACCTGATGCATTGATAGGATTGTTAGTTTGAAAGAATCTCACAGCTGATTACTCTTTGATTCTCTTTTCTCCATCTCTGGCTGAACATTTCAACAAACTAAAAAAATGACGTTTTGCTGGGTGGTGTCATTGTTCGTGAAAATATCCATAACATCTGTTCAGAACTGAGAACACAACAGTGGACAATGAATACTCGCCTTCGTGAAAATATCCATAATATCTGTTCAGAACTTAGAACACAACAGTGGACAATGAATACTCGCCCTGGAAGTAAGTAAACATTAATAGCCATTCACCTACTTTACTGCAAGAATGCCTGATTTTTAAATGTTTTTTTTTTTTAGATATTGCATTTTCATACCCTTCGATCTGACAGGCTACAGGGCTTACTGTCATATTTCACGGTTGCTTACCAGATCACCCAAGCATTATATTATGTGTTTGGTGTTGGGTTGGAAAAACCAATGTTCTGGATGATTTCAAAGGCCGCTTTTTACAAGGGCGAGAGTGATGTGATCTCCTTTGTATTCTTGTCCAGCGCCCGTGGGGGCGATATTGCTGTGTGACATGCCAGATCATATCACATTGTCCTTCAGGAGAGATCGATACTAATGTAATGAGAAATTGTGTAGCGTTACACGTGAGGTAGATCCATGCATGCGCAATGCACCTCAAGCTGCATGGGCGGGATTCCTGGCATCGGAACCTGACATTGGGGCACACCTTGTCATCATGGGCTTTCTCTGACCTGCTCAGAGTTCTCGCAGTTTCTGCTGCTACTCTGTCACTGCGCTTAATCGGACTTGGTATTCATCTTGGTTCTGTGGATGAAAAGTCTCAGCCATGACAGTTTTAATGTTTAATTTCTCCTGTTGTATCATTCAGAGGGCATGCGATTTGAATCATTTCAGTATCTGATTCATTTAGTTAAAGTTTGGAAGACGCGTGAGTTCTGCTTATTGTTACGATTTGGGGTATGCCCTCAAATGTTACGGGGTGGTATATTATGGAATTTAGGTGTTCGACTGCATTTAATAAATATCGAGAGGTTTTACAAATTACTCTGCCATCCCATGCCACATACACTAATAACAATTTCGTGTAAGTTATATCAAGGACCTTGTAGGGCCACAAATTTATTACTTAAGTTCCTAACAATTTCGTCTATCGTTACATATTAAAAGACAACATCAGCAGCATCAAATGAAAATACTATAGATCTAATACATAACTAAAAGTCTCCTCTATATTCTTAAAAGATTAGAAAATCCATATCATTCTGACTCATTCACAGTTTACTTAGTAATTATTTATCTTCAGAAATCTAATCTGCCTACTATCTCACAAATAATATTCTTATGTCTCAGACGACAATATTAACTCAGTAATAGCTTATAAAGGATCAAACCGTCAAGACACACTGACGTAGTTAATATAGATCTAGATCTGCTCTAGGATGGGCTGGCAATCCCCAGCCTCATCCAGACACATCAAATTACAATTTACAAATGTGTATATCAGTCACTCAGTCTAGATCTTAATTGCAAGTAAAGACATTATAATCTTGCATCCTTTGGTAGCACTTCTACTGGAAAAGTAGGGTCAGATTCACGTCATCGTCGACGTACGGTCTCGAAACTTACGATTGGTTCCCTGAAACGATATCAGGGAACTGGAGAAAATAGCTGTGGGCAAATTCATTGTCTATCCAGGACATAGACATGTCTTTAACAGTCTTATGGTTCTCTCTGGCTGAACCTTAGCCGACACCCTCGCAGGATGGAATACGCTGCATGGAGTGAAGTAACATAAAGATGTCTCCGCTTATCTTCTGCAAACCCCAGCCAACTGCTCAAATTTGATTGGTGCATCCATTTCGAGCTCAGCTCGCAGTCTATTAATAGTAACAGACAAAGTTAAATTACTATGTCAAAAGCGTTCGCAAAGTCTCTCCACCCTCTACGTTTTATGTACGAATTTATTCACTCCTTATTCGCCCCGTCTTTCCTTGCTAAAGTACACCCAAACCACGGGGTCGAAAACTGCACCGTCACTGTTAATTTATCCATTCGTTCTATCTTGCCCCACTTTCTTTCCATCTCTACGAAAAAGCGTTACAAAAACAAACTGTCCACGGGAATAGTTCAAGGACGTTTGCACTGGCTAAAATCAATGATGCCATGAAATAAACAAACCCGTGACCCAGCACGGCAATTTAAATCCTAACCCTGACACTTATCACAGAGAATTAACAGACTAGACCTACTAGCCGAACTGTCAGTTTGGATGGCACAGAGCCTACCTTCAACAAAAGTTTGTATACAATTACTTCCACTCGCCCCCCCCCCTTCCCCCCCCCCAAAAGACAAGGCATCACCCCCAGCCATTCTGCACGGTGGAGACCAGCATGTATGGTCTACAACACCCTACTGGTAAAGACAAGGGACTCATGAAAGGGCCTGAGAATAATTATCGTAGGATTCACAGGCTCAATCAGTCATAAATTAAATGAAAAGACACGAACATGAAAACAGGAGGGGGGGGGGGGGAAATTCAGTGTTTGTCAATAATAGTAATGTTCAGGAATTGAGACATCCTGGTTGAAACAGCGGTGTCAGCGAATGTACGTCACTGGCAGATGAACGGAAATGACAGCCGAATGACGTCAGATTTGGGAGAGCGATGGAAATCTGAATGTCATGTTGCCCGCCCTAGAGACAAAAGCTCACATTCAGACCTTTGAGCAATTGGATCTTTTGTCTGTGGACAGAATGTTATCAGGGACAAGTGAATGGATTCACAACCTAACAGCGTCATTGGAATGATGTGGCAGTTTGAAGTTTCAGGAGTACAAAGAGAAAGAGCCCTCCAAGCCGTCTTTGTTCTTGTCCTATTCAGGTTGTTTCAATCGTCTATCCCTTTGTTTAGCTGTCGGGTGAGAGTTAATGCATTTTATTTGCCTTTGGGTAGTCGGGAGGTTCTGTGTGTATTCATGTAGGTGTTTCTATTTATGGTGCGTTTGTATAGAAACACGTGTGTCCAACCGTGCGTTAGTGTGCAAGATTTTCGGCATGGAAATTAATCTTGTTTGATTTCAAATTGTTTTTCTGTTCTCCTTTTCATCCAGCTAGTTCACGGCACCGAAGAAGAAACTGGAAAATAAAGGAGGGGGGAGAGGATTTATTATCAGCTCACAATCATATAAAAATGGCCTGATTCCCCGGGGGTCGTGAGAAATTAATCCACAGTGTTTGTCCTCCAGCGATGTCTGTCATCCAATGAATGAAGCTTTTACTGATTGTTTTCCAGCCTGCCGCGGCTTCGCGCAGTTTTTCATCTTTAAAAATTGAAATGACAATGGCTGAGAAAAACAGCGGCAACCTGGAAAATCCATCAGTCGACTCCGATCACAGTTTTCTGTCCAGAATTGTCTTGTTTTTATACCATTAATTTGTTGTTTAATGGCATTTCTAAAACTGGGGCGTCCGTGTGTAGTAAATAGGTGAAGTTAGGAAGGCGGGAGCTCATGATTATTCATTCATAATAAAAAGTGAGCTTTTAATAGGAAAGCCCGTTATCGCTGTACACGATTTTGCGCACGAATACTGATATTTTTATTGTATTATTTTGTTTATTGCATTCTTTGTGTTTATGAAAATGTCATTCTGGGCTGATGCACGAACTGGTCCTTGCCAGCATGGTTTCTTTACTGTTTTAGTTTTTTGCTGACCTATTCTGTGCAAAAGTAATTGTCCCTGTCATTTGAGTTGACCGGAGCCAAATGTTCATGCCACCACGAGTTTGGTAGTTGTGTTTGGTAACGGCGGGACCGTCCAGTGCTGGTGACAAATAGATGAAGAGAGTGAGATTACCGTCCTCAGTACTAGAGGACATCAGTAGTGTTCTGTGCACAAATGGGTGTGTGTGTGTGTATCAAATGCAGTGCATGAAAATAGTGAGGCAGTATCTGTAGCTTTTGTTAAAACGCTGTGGACAGTGGACAGTTTCCAGTCCAGTTACATCTTAAGCGCGCAGCTCGTGTAGACCAAAGGTTTATTTCAGGAGAGAGAGAGAGAGAGAGAGAGAAGGGGGGGGGGGGGGGTCAGCATGAATGTGTCATCATAATTTATATTCCGATATTTTGAATGTTTAACTCGGACGTGGGTTTCTGGAAGCAATATTTGCCAACGGGGCTTTTAAAAAAAAAAATGTATTCAAATATCTCTGAAAATATTCTAGTATAATTATATACGATGTTAGCAGCTCTGTGTGTGTGTGTGTGTGTGTGCAGTTTATTGTTGGAAAAGCATGCGTAATTAAACATGTTTCATGCCACTAAAATGTCACTGCATATGAATGTGATTTATGCACAATGTTCACGCACCGTGTGTGTTCTTTCACAGATGATTTACTGCACCGATAATAGTGCTTGTTGCCCAACATGTAGCTGTAGCTGTTTGTTTGTTTGTGTATCACAGTAGTTTCTGTTGCCACCACAGTCTGATCATAACACGCACAATTTTTTTTGTTTTTATGTTGTTGTTTTTTTTTTGGTTAGAATTCATGTCACAATTTATGAGCCTGTAAGAGAGGCTTTGTTTGGGTTGTTGTTGTTTTTTTAAAGTTTTACAGCAGGTATAGTTTCTGTGACTTCAGCTTCCAATTTCTCGGTAGAAAAAAAGAGTTTAACCATTTTTTGTTCCCGTCAGGCCTGTTACAGAATCGTGTCCGGCATTGAAGGAAACAAAAAGTTAATATTATCAAAGCACTCACCATTGAATTTGGTTCTCTATATTATTCCAGTCTGGTAGAAGTCAAAAGTTGTGAATGCATGTGTGTATTGGCCTGGTCAATGACATTAATGGGAATCCTATGAAGTATTTGCCAGTGACGCCGCTGTATGGAAAGCGCTGGTCCCGGACAGTGAATTTGACACTGTTTCTTTATCTGCATCCTGTCCGGGGTTGTCCTCAATTCTGTCGGGACCTGGTCGACCCGAGCCATTACATTTACCAAAGTTTATCGTTGTGTTGAGGAGATGAAGAACAGAATTTAAAAATTTTGATATCACAACTGGCGAACATTAATTTCTCCACCAATGGCTGCTTAGTTGTTAGATGTCCTGGTTCCAGTTAGAAATAAGTGATGCTTTGCTCACGGTAAAAGTACTCAGGTCCATCGTAAAAGAAGCCGTTTTGTAACCTTAAGGTCTTGGGCATTAAGTGATACACGCTTTGTACTGAAATGTCAGCCGTCTTTCACGGAGGATGTTTCAGTAATATTGCAGATAAACCCTACATCTCCATTGACATTTCTAGCAAGTTGAAAAAAGCAGAAGATGGTCGTTAACATACACGGGAGAACGGACAGGAGGAGAGACTTCAGTAATGACCTTTGGGTGATGAATGTGTAGACTAGAGATTCTGCTCTTCTATATGAACTTCTTTACCCGTAAGACCTCAGTCACAGTGCCGTGACGCTGGTCAGGTGTCTAGTGATGGCCAGTAGGGAGCACAAAAGGCATTATTCTGAATTCTGTCCACATTTTGCCATGGAATGATCTGCTAAACTTGAGTGTCCCTGGTGTAGATTTTACTCCACATCAGTAACAGAGTGAATAGTATAGTGATATCATGAATACATTAAATTTTGTTGCTGTCGTCACTGTATTTTCTTGTAATATTTTGCAACATAACAGGATGCACGGCGTCTCTAATCATTACATAGTTTACTTTTCAGAGCTCTTCAGTTTTGAGAGTTTCAGAATCCCACTAAAACTTGACTGTGAAATATTTTGATGACATACTGTATACTGTCTAGAATCCCCAGCCATTATGAAGCGTTTTTCCGAAAGACGAAAATTTTCTTAATCGCATATTTTGAACATTCCCATGCTGTGACCATCGTTTGCAAAGTTCTCTCTTCATCATACACAATTAATGCCAGTATGGCAAAAAGTAAACCATTGCAGTCCTGATTTTGCCATTCACGGACTGTCCATGTCGTCTAAAAACATGTGCTAATGTTGTCACGGCGGCTGTCATCAGAGGAAGAATATGAAAGAGAATGTGTAAATATCTGAATAGCCTGGAGCCTTGTGTTTGAAGACTGTCAGCCATTATTTTGCTTTCAAGGAAATCAGTGACCGGTACATGAACCCAGGTTTGTGTTTCCCCTGCCAGGTGATCCGTTAGTTAAACACGGTGAACTGAACACTCCAAAACTGAAGAGTATACGTGTTGCATATCGACAGTTAAGTGGTCTGAGAAAAAATTTCATTTCTTTAGCTTCTAAGCCATTAAGGACCTCATCATTTTAATCCATTCAGTCAAAAATTTGGTTTTGTATCTGTCCTCCATCTTTGCCAAGGTTTTACTTGAACTGTTGGGGGGGGGGGGGGGTGTATTCTCAGACAATGGAAACCGTCGATGTGTGCCTTTTTCTGTAATCATCTGAACCAGGGGTCTGCAACCTTTTTACAGTCTAAAAAGAGCCATTATTTGAGGTTTCTGGTAGACTTTAACCTGAGAGTGAGCGCTACACCATTAAAGTCTTACAGACATACCAGTAGCAGTGTTTGGCTCAACCAAAGATTGTTTTTTTACTTGGCAGTTGAGCAAAGGGAAGAGCTAGAAATAAATTCTGTAAAGGCTGCTGGTTGCCGCCCCTTGATTTAGAATATAGATTCTTAATTAATAATTCTGTTCTTTTCAATCACAATATTAACGTTTATACTAACAACCAATCATTTTCATTTTCTCTCCAATGTTGTTGGAAACACCCCGAACTTAGGCCAGAAACAGCCACGTGTAAATAAATCCGCGGCCAAAACACACAAGCACCAACATGGAAAAGGTGAAGGCCGAAAGTCCCCGCCTGCCTTAACTCAACCTAACCGCAGTGACCTTAGCCCGACCTCCAAAGAATCCGTGACCTTGACCTCATACAAATATAATAGCTTTGCCTCAGGGTCACAAGGTGGCGGGAATGGGTCTGCGTGTCGGAAACAAGGTGTATTATCCGGCTTCCTTTTCATTTCTTGTTCTTTTTCTTTCAAGTTTTCCTTTGTAGCTTGTAGTGTTTAACTCCTGGCATTGTTAGATCGACTGCACTGTCCGCTGCATTTTGCGGGCTGTATGTCTACGTTTGGCCATTGTCCTGACTACTATTTCAATTTTGGCCACTGCTGAAATGCCAAACCTGGTAACATACAACCCGCAAAGAATTAATTTCTGGTAACTTGTATGTTGCTTTGTAGAGTAGTTTGTTTTTTTATTTCTTTTCCTTTAGAATTGTAGTGCTCAATAACTAATCATGTGTTTTTTTCTGCTTTTGCTTATAAAGAGTGACGGTGATTTGCTGACAGATTAATAAGAGATGCACGTTTGATAAACACTTGTTTAAGAACTGCAATGTAACACTGTTCCAATAATACTGTTGAGTGTGTGTATGACTCGTAGCAGCACAGGAAATGGTCGTCATATTTGCCTGCCTAATTACATCGTGTGAAGACAATTGAATAGGTAACTTGAAATATCCCGTATATCTCTTCCGGGTTCACGTCAGATTCCGCCAAACCTAAATCAGGAAGAATTCAAAAGTTAACCCTCTAGGCCCCGCCCTGCCCCACCCCCATTTCTGCTCGTGGAAAATTTCTGATTTTATGAGAATTTGTATTTAGGGACATAATTAAGGGCTTTTCGTGATCACTTGATTGATCTAGGGTTAATTGTAGAAATTACTAAAAAGAAAACTTTCCTCGCCTTGTATTCTTGTGGGAACTGTAGCCCAGCGATAAATGTCTGTGTTTTGGTGATACACAGGCTATGGAGGGTTAAGACAATAAACATCTTAGAAGCGATTTGGGTGATTCTTGAAGAGATCTGACGCAAACGAGATTGCCACCATTTGTTGTTGTTGTTGCATGAATGAGCGAATGTGTAGAGTTCGCTAAACGGTCCGTGCGCCGCTGGAGGAAACGTTTTTAGCTGCTAGGATTAGATCTACTGTTAACTTAAAGGCTTTATCTACGGTTTTTTCATATTCAGTACCAGGAGCTAAACCTGCTTTCACATCAGAAATCTTCTCCACATACATCATTAGTTTGAGCAGTTTCCTGTTTCTCCGTGTCTTTTTCTTTCCTAAAGTGCACCACTTTTCTACACGGTGCACCTTTTTTCTTTTTGGTGCATCAGCTGCGTGAGTAAGTTTGTGCACATGGTCAGCACAAACACAGAATGAAATGTGCAAGTCTTGCAGTGATTGAACTTCACACTGATAAAGGGCAAACCTAAATAAATGACGTAAGCAGCTCACCCTGTCAGGTAGGCTTCATACTTACGTTGCAACCATATCAAGAACTCAGAGAGGACCACCTAGCAAGTCAGTAGAGATTAGAAATTGCAAATGTTCACTGCTGCAGTTTGGATCAGTTGTGGAGGGACAAGTCCAGCCGGGAAGGATGTCAGCTGTGATAGTCGTCACGGCGATTTTAATTATGTCGGATGTCAAGCGATAACGCTGTTTGTTCCTAGTAGTCTAGAGAACATCTTTAACATTCAGTGCCACTGTGATCTAAGGGGCAAGAGAAAGTCGTGATAACATCCAAGTGAGGAATGGCATTGTTTTGAATGATTAATGTTTAGGATATTTGCTGTTTTCATTATGTAATGCTAGGAATGATGTAGCTTTTGTGCATTTTAATGCTTCTGGATCTGAAATGCTGCCCTTCTGTCACTGCAGTGTCTATATGCGTCTTGTGCTTTACTAACTTTGGGCAGTTCACTGACATGCTAGGGACACATGGCGCAAACCGGAAGCACCAAAGGTTTAGTTATATACTAAGAGCATGTTGGGGATGGTGTATGTACCAAATTTGCTGGTCAAGTGGTCAGAAAATGCATGGGCAAGAATGGCATGAGAGTTTATATCACACGCATGTTCCGCTGTCTTTCTTTTTTGTCCACAAATGTCTCACTCTCTATGTGTCTCATATTTAAACCTTCACACACACACAGAGTAAATATCTGTTTATATCTATCTTGCAAAACCACTTTTGATGATCAGTGTGTCTAAGTTTCAATTTGTAATTTCAAGAAGACAAAACGCTGACAGACTCTTAACAGACAGCATAGGCTGAACATTTCAGAGCCCAATAATAATCTATGTTGTGTGAGAGGTTGAGGCACTCCAGACCAGTTAAGACTTCCTTTTGCACTCATCATACATAAAATTCTATTTATAACTACTAATCTAATTATAGAGCTCAGTACTCTAATTCAAAATTTAGAGAAAATAAAAATTTTCTCTCTCTCTCACACACACATACACACACTCTCTCTCTCTCTCTATCTCACTCTCTCTCACTCACACACACACTCTCTCTCTCTCTCTCTCTCTCTCACACACACAAAGACACACACATTCATTGATCTTCATTCCTGACAGATTCTTCGGTCAAACTAGCGTTTCCTGACAGATTCTTCGGTCAAACTAGCGTTTCCTGACAGATTCTTCGGTCAAACTAGCGTTTCCTGACAGATTCTTCGGTCAAACTAGCGTTTCCTGACAGATTCTTCGGTCAAACTAGCGTTTCCTGACAGATTCTTTGGTCAAACTCGCGTTTCCTGACAGATTCTTCGGTCAAACTAGCGTTTCCTGACAGATTCTTCGGTCAAACTCGCGTTTCCTGACAGATTCTTCGGTCAAACTAGCGTTTCCTGACAGATTCTTCGGTCAAACTAGCGTTTCCTGACAGAATCTTCGGTCAAACTAGCGTTTCCTGACAGATTCTTCGGTCAAACTCGCGTTTCCTGACAGATTCTTCGGTCAAACTAGCGTTTCCTGACAGATTCTTCGGTCAAACTCGCGTTTCCTGACAGATTCTTCGGTCAAACTCGCGTTTCCTGACAGATTCTTCGGTCAAACTAGCGTTTCCTGACAGATTCTTCGGTCAAACTAGCGTTTCCTGACAGATTCTTCGGTCAAACTAGCGTTTCCTGACAGATTCTTCGGTCAAACTAGCGTTTCCTGACAGATTCTTCGGTCAAACTAGCGTTTCCTGACAGATTCTTCGGTCAAACTCGCGTTTCCTGACAGATTCTTCGGTCAAACTCGCGTTTCCTGACAGATTCTTCGGTCAAACTCGCGTTTCCTGACAGATTCTTCGGTCAAACTAGCGTTTCCTGACAGATTCTTCGGTCAAACTAGCGTTTCCTGACAGATTCTTCGGTCAAACTCGCGTTTCCTGACAGATTCTTCGGTCAAACTCGCGTTTCCTGACAGATTCTTCGGTCAAACTCGCGTTTCCTGACAGATTCTTCGGTCAAACTAGCGTTTCCTGACAGATTCTTCGGTCAAACTAGCGTTTCCTGACAGATTCTTCGGTCAAACTAGCGTTTCCTGACAGATTCTTCGGTCAAACTAGCGTTTCCTGACAGATTCTTCGGTCAAACTCGCGTTTCCTGACAGATTCTTCGGTCAAACTAGCGTTTCCTGACAGATTCTTCGGTCAAACTAGCGTTTCCTGACAGATTCTTCGGTCAAACTAGCGTTTCCTGACAGATTCTTCGGTCAAACTAGCGTTTCCTGACAGATTCTTCGGTCAAACTAGCGTTTCCTGACAGATTCTTCAGTCAAACTAGCGTTTCCTGACAGATTCTTCGGTCAAACTAGCGTTTCCTGACAGATTCTTCGGTCAAACTAGCGTTTCCTGACAGATTCTTCGGTCAAACTCGCGTTTCCTGACAGATTCTTCGGTCAAACTCGCGTTTCCTGACAGATTCTTCGGTCAAACTCGCGTTTCCTGACAGATTCTTCGGTCAAACTCGCGTTTCCTGACAGATTCTTCGGTCAAACTAGCGTTTCCTGACAGATTCTTCGGTCAAACTCGCGTTTTTCATATCTCCCCCACCCCTTTTTCCTGTATGTATGTTGTTCGCCTATTATGGAAATCAAATTTCATTCCAGTATCATAATGTTCCTACTGTGTCGCTCTTTCTGTCACAATCACTGATTTGTATTCAGCCAGAAGATCTATTTCCCTTGTCTGTAAGCATTTATTATTCTCAGCAAATTGTCTCATGTGTGACAATTGTCTCATTGTTATTTCAAATCCATCACTTGTTATTCCTCCAGTGTACCATGGATGTGCTTTCTCTGTTATCTGTGGTAGAATTTGAACTTCCGTGTGTTTTCTTATCCATCCTGTATTTTGCCAGCAATGCTATTTTTGTGTGTGTGTGTGTGTGTGTGTGTGTGTGTGTGTGTGTATGTGTGTGTATTTAGTCAGAAATGAAAGTTGATTTCAGGAATAAGACCCATGTTAGGCATTAAGCCCCCAAACATACAGATCTGACTCCTAATTATTTACTTTGTAAGCATTCGGCGGAAGTGACATCCATTTTGAGTAGACACGAATTTCCATCATTCGCTGGGCGAGATGGTTCAAACGATCTTAACGGCGAGTTAGTGTTGATTTAAGACTTCTGGAATTAGATCGAATAATATTTGTCCATGCGGTTTAGTGGAGCACTTTTGATTGTCATAACATTGAGAATGCAGCGAGAATGCTTTACAGCAGATTTTTAGAAGGAAAATACAGTTAATTGATTGACTTCATGATGTTACAATAGGAAAGAGAACGTTGTTTTGTTTTTGTTTAGGTTTTAGGATCTTACAGTACAGCTGGCCTGAGTGGTTTTCATTCATATGAACACATTTTTAATTTTAAGAACAATGCAGCAAAACTAGAGGATCGTGAAGGGGCGTGTTTTTACACATGGTGGAAGGGTGGCAGAAGGATAACAAAACAGCAACAGAAAAACTGTACTTTTTGCCGATTTTGATGAGTGTCCCAATTAAAATTTGTGCAGTCTTGCCTGTCATCATTTAGTGTCTCCACGGTAACGGAATTCATTGTTCAAAGCCACATGGAAGTCACGGTAAGGAAAAATGCTTCTGTCATTACCCAAGTCAATAAGAAGAATGGCAAACTGTGCAAAGAGCAAACTTGAACAAGCATTATGTACCGTCTTGCTCACTTGGGCATGCATATAATCCGTATATTGATGACCGTGAAGAGGTTGAACAAGATTTGACTGTCGCAATGTGGGTTAGATGGGGAGAATTCGACTGACACTCTTTCGAGGTCCGCTCCCACAATCGACGAACACACAAAAAAAAATACTTGCACTCTAAAAACTAAATAAATCAATTGCTTTGATTTTTAGCAGAACTGTAGGGCAGTTTAATTACAGGAATTAATGTAACAAATATAATTATAAATATAAATATCAATTCAAAGGCAACTGAATCTAACTAATGAAACTACAGCTTTCTATAAAGACTAACTTATTCACTCTAACTACTTGCAGGTCATATGAGTTAGATGCCAAATAGAATCCGCGCACGTGGCGACGGATATAACAGTTTAAATTCTATTAATTCAATGAGACATGTTATGATATGGACATTTCCTCTAGACACGCCATGGAGAATGCTTGTACAACCATGCGTTGTCTGGCGGTAGCTCTGAAACTGTCTTCAAAAGTAAGTAGAACGGTTCACTTTCATCATTACAAATTAGTATGACTCTCACCATGCGGCCCTCACTGGGAGTGAGAGCGCTGGATGTAAAAGCTGTGGGTTCATATCAAACCAAGTAGCTTAGGCTCTGGAGCTTTAAAACATCACGCTCCTCACAATATGGACTGCTCAACTGCGTCTCTATGTCTCTCATCTGGCTGAGGACTATCGCCGTCCACTTCGTAAATGGATTGTCTACATGTGGCCTCTATCTAAGCTCTGCACGGGTTTAAATACTAAAGCTATGTCTCGACCTTCCGTCCAGATTCATACATTTGATTGGTGCAGTCGCTTCAGCTCAGCCAGCAATATTAATTTATGCTTGTCATGGCCATGCGCCAAAATCAAGGTCAATTTTACGGTCTAGACAAAATTTAAAATGCGAAACATTAACTACTAAAATCTTCAAACCCCGTGCTTTCTACTCTTATGCACGAATTTCCGAACGCCAACTAAGCGTCTAAATAAACTCCCTTTACTCGCCCCTTATCTATGTTAATCAAAATCACGGGGTCGAGAACTGCTCTGTCATTCCTAGCTATACATTTATTCTGTCTCGCCCCTCCTTCTCTCCATCCATCAGAAAAAAGGTGTTTCAAAACAAACTGTTCACGAGAACAGCTCAAGGACAAATTACGCTGGTTATAATCAACAAGATCGTAAAAATTAACTCACTGACGTCGTGACCTAGCACGGCATTTATGATCCTAATGTGATCATGACATTGACAGTGTATGACGCATATACACCCTTGAAGAAGTATATTTATTATGATAAATTATGGATCTTCATTTTGGACATCCATTCGGTCTTATATATGTTTGTGTACGCATGAAGTAGCTAATCTAGTCAATTGCCGTGTGCGCAAAATTGACGTAATGTTGGATTCTATGTGAGATTTCATGTTGGCACAATTTGTCAAAACATGTTCAACCTGGGAGCGATCGTTTACGCCACTGGTAAGCCAAGACTTGCCTTCAGTATAACACCACCAGCCACGTCACTGAGACTGAAGGACCAGTCTAAATATAGATTTGGATGACTTGAGATTATTTACAAGTCACGCTCAAGATTAGGACATTTAGCTTAATCTGGTCATTGGTTCAGTGCTGTGGGTTTATATGGTGATCAGAAATATATTGAATAAGAATGACTTTCTGCGACTGAACATGAGGACCTGCATTGACAGCTTTTTGATATGACCATGAAAAAGGGATGTTTATGACCAGTGCATGTTTTCTTGAATACTAACTTCAGGTTCCGGTGGTGAACTTTGCATGCTAGTTCCATGCGCAGCAATAGGGTGACCAGGCAACTGTATATCGCCAGTAGGATATTGGTTTGAATCCCAGCTTGGCTAGACATTCTGGTTTTTGGCTGTGTATTCATGACTGTATTCTCAGTGTGTCCATGTATAAGACTTGGATGTGGCGGTGGTGGTGAATGAATGTTAAAACAGGAAAATGTATAATTTTGCGTGTGGTTACCAACAGAATTGATGATTCGCTGTAGTCGTTGATGTGAGCGTATCATGTGATAGGAAGATTCTTTTTACTGCGTAAAGGTGAGGGAGAGGTTTGACTCCCTAGAGATCATTTCTTTGAAGTAAAAAAAAAAAAAAAAACTTGTTGGTGAAGATAAGTGATCTTGTTCAGATGCATGAACAAGTAAATAGAAAGTAGGCAAACTGTGACACTTGCATCAGGCAGGGATGGTCAACGCTTGACTCCCAGACCAGATTTCCAGTCAGCAGAACAAACTTTAGTGCAAGGGTTAAGATGTACTGTTTTGGTCAAACATTTTAATCAAATGTTTCAGGCTTCCTTCAGTCTGAAAAGTTTAGGAAAGGAAGGTTTTAAATCATTCTTTCTGTAAGTGACGTCTTCAAAGTGTGGCTGTTTTACAGTCAAACTGGAATATCCATAACCAGAGACTGGCTTTTAGCTTCAAGTTTAAGGCGGGAACAGTTTTACATGACACTTTTAATGTTCAGCTTCCATGATTCTCGGTAAATTATTCAAAACTCTTACATCTACTCGGTGTGCACCCCCCCCCCCCCCCGTTTATTCCCAAATCATGCCAATTTTGTTTTCAGAAATTAGCAAAGCAATAGGGCTCTTTTAGCATCTGCATTCCATTTATCGCCCTTGTACGCTGTGCGAGTTTTGATCTACTGATGACTGAGTGCAGTGTTTCAGTGACAAATGCTGTCATGCTATGGCTAACATAACTAGGGACATTGAACTGGTGGTGGAAATTCAATTTTCCTGTAAAATAAGAAAGTTCTTGTGTAACTTTTGTTGATTTTTAGTGGTTTAGTGTTAAAGTTAAATCAATAACATTTTCTTTCACAAAAGTTCCCGGAGTGAAGGATCATTGCTGTGTAATGGATTCCTGGGAGTGTTGTCTTTACAGCTCTTTCCACTGTCATTTGTTAATGAATTTGTGCGAGGGCAAGTTTTGCTGGGAAAAAAAGTACAACAACAACAGTAAATGCAATGGCAAATACCAGTATTTAATACAGGACTTCAAAATACTTTAGAAGCAGAAAAAAAATTTAAATCATGACAGTCAAATAGTGGGGAACATAGTGACCAAACCACATCAAAGAAATTTACCACCTATGAGATTCCTGCTTATCTTATTTACCTGCACTTAAGACCGGTTTCCTGCTAAAATATGTTTGCATACTAAAGCACCTTGTATCATATCATACCATTGCAAGAGCACCCTGTACATTCTAGCACTCAACCATTGCCTCCATAAATGACCTTTGTCATGTTTTCTTGTTCTGTCTATGATCATTGCAGAAGCTGGCGTGGACAGTACGTTGCTGAAACCTAACCGCAGTGAATCCGTCACAGAAGATCAAGACAAATTGCTCATTTCGGTAAGGAGGGAACATTGGAGGGACACAAGGGAACCACAAGCAGAGTCACCCAAATGTTTCACAGAGAGAATTCACTTTTAAAGTCGACTATTCACCTAAGGGTTATTTCTAATACTCTGTGACTACATTTTTTAAACTTTGGCTTGCAGAGTTTTTTTGTTTTTTTTTTCATTTTTGAACTTTGGCTTGGCAGAGCCAAGGCAGATAAATTGACCCAACCTTGTACATGATAGGAGAATGAAGGCAAAAGTCATTCTTTGTGACAGTGCTTGGTTTCCCCATGTGGGCTTCATTTCTCAGTGTGGAATGCCTTAGCAGGGAGAATTAGACCAGATGTCAATTAGCTTTAACTCTTTTTAATCAAGACTGGAAACCTGGTCGTTTGAACTGAAATTATGCTTCTAATCTGTTGTATTGAATTATATTTTTAGGGAATTGTTTTGTTTTTGTTCCATGATTATGTAATGTTTTGTCCATCTGTTTTCTGTAATTCTCTGCCCTGCAAGTTGTTGATTTGCCATAGTTATTTATTTTTAGATCGAGAAGGGCCGGGAGCCTGTTATTAATGGGAAGCCCACTTTGTTCAAGCGTGCATTGTAATTCTTCTTATTATTTATTTATTTATTTATTTATTTATTGAACGTGTGAAGATGTTGCTGTTTGCCTTTCCATTTAACTGACACCATTACATTGTAATTTCAAATAACATTTCATAGGGATTGCTAAACAATGATTTTGCTAACTGTAGCAGGTTATGAATACTGAACTTTTGTCTTTCCCGTCCCTCGTATGTGTGTCCAGCTCATAGCCAAGGAATTTGAAAACAATGAGGCCTTTTTCAAGCCGAATCTGAATAAACTGTGTCTGACCTTTGAACCGGAACTGGAAGACACCTACAGACATGAATATAAGGATAGGTAGGTCATTGATTTGAGTGTCTGGTGTGAGCCAATGTTGTTAATTACATACAAAAAACATGTTGTGGCCTGCTTTAGTCTTTGTTCATTGTCCAAATGGTATGACCCAAAGAAATTATTACATGTAGTGACCCAAGTTTCTAGAAAGGAATGTTAGAATATGAATTTAACTAAGATTGGCTACTGTCTTTTGCCGGAAACAGCAGAGATGTGGAAATACCGTCCTCGGCATATAAATTGGGACCATTTTTAAATGCAGCTTGCTCTGTGATAATTTCTAGGCTGGAAATACAAAGGACCTTACAGTAAAATTGTCGTGCAGTACTGTACTGTTAGCTGCGAGGGAATATATATGCAAAGTATCAGATGGGTATTGGAAGGTGTGAAAACATCACATAAATCTACAAACATATGTTTGTGTCATCTGTAAAACCATCTGTTACGTGGGTGGCCAGAAATGACAGTGCTTTGAGAAAATCAATACTGAAACACAGTTTATCATCTGGTTTTAATGGCTTTTGTGATAAGTGAAAACAGGGTAAATTGTGAATTTGTGGGCTTTGCCTCCCAGTTGAATGAAGGACAGTTGTGTCCAAGTTTGACTGTGAATGACTGCTGAACATGTTTTATAGCAAAGTGAGGAAAAAGTGGTCGAGGTAGAGACTACCTAATTCCATGTCATAGTTAGTTACTCTGCTTGTGGGGAAAAGTGGGACACTTGCTGTTTGAATTTAATCAGTTGTGAATAGTAAATGTTGGATGGAAACCATCGAATCACATTATGGCAAATTCTGAGAGGTTGGAGTCCAGTCGGGCATTGAAGCAAGGGAAATAACTGAGGAAATGTCTGAACTCAAACAAGAGTCGTCTGAACACACAGCTTTTCAGTGAGCAATTAATGACGCCCGTGTACTATTTGGTTTGGATTCATTGTTTACCTTTGTTGTATCTGCAGTTTCAGACAGTAATAAGGCAGGTAGTCAGTAAGTGATTATCTGATTGCTAGTACATACTTCCATCATTATGTCAGAGGAGGATGTGATTTGAAGGGGGGAAAATTTATTATTGATTTAAAGAAAAATGGGACCTATTACTATTTTCAAACATTTTAGAATGACTGCATCTCGGAACATATCCACGTTGGCAACCATGAACCATAATTCATTTATGTTAAAACTCATTTCCCAATCCATGATGCAAAGTCAGATGTAGAGTTTTTTTGTATAAAATGACAAAACATCATTGAACAAAGGAACATTGCTCTTCTGACCAAATGATGGAAAATTTAGGTAGGACACTGAAACAACAGAATGGACCTTTCTCTGCCGTCTGTACTAAAGCATGTTGACCAACAAATCTATCCTCAGCCACCTGTTCCAGGAGAACATGTTGTCCTCACCACGGTACCAGACAGCAGTTGAAGCCCTGCTGGCCCTGATCTCATTGCTGATTCTGGCCATTTGCTGCCACATCATGTTTAGCTTTGCTCAAACCATGGGCCTGACCATAGTGACTGTTGTTGGCCTGCTAGTACAAGTCTTAGTCTTCATGGATGCCTTAACCAACATTACCTGCCTTAAGGTGGGTACAGCTCACACCATAGAGAAATGTGATTGGATCTGACAAAACTGGGCTAAAGGTGAAATACATAACACTTTAAAAAATCAAAGTAAAATATTGCTAAGACAATTTCAAGCAAAATGTCGTAATGAAGTGCAGAAAAATGGCCAATTTTTCATTGCCAAATCTCAGTTTCCATAGAAAGTGCCTTTTTTGCCCCTGTGAAGGGGTTTCTTAGGAATGTGGTCTTTCACCTTAAGCCTGATTTTGTTAGATCCCAGTGAAAATTGTCTGTTGTGTGTAAGTAGTTTGTTCATAAATATATAAGATAAATGTGTGAGGGGGGGAGGAAGGAGGAGAGGGAATAGGGAAGAGAAGAGGAGAGATGGGTTCATCCGGAGCGTTATGGAACACTTCCTCTAGTTTTACATCTAACGGAGAAAATGCTTGAGTGGGGACAGATTTCCAGTACAGCCAAATAAAGCATGAGGTACAGTTTCTCCATTTGGCTCCTCCAGGAAACTATCCTTCTTGTAGCACTTCCATTAACAAATGTGCAGTGAGAGTTGTTAACCTTCTCTGTTTCCTAGACACAGATGGGTTTTTCTTGTTAATCAACTCACATAAATCATTGAATGTAGTTAAATGAAAACAATAATATAAATATTTCTCAGGAAGAATTCTTTGTTCATAAATTTAAGTTTCCAAATTTAGAACATTGGACATGAGTAGCCACGAGACCAGGGGATTAAAACATTATTTGAGGGCTTCGGTTGGATCATCTCATTGTACATTCTTGGGTGTGACAGGTGTAATCGAAAGTCTAAATTTTCCTCATAAAATAGTTATGTGCTGACAGTTCTAGAGCTGCAGATGTCACAAAATTTCTGTAACCATTTAGTTATATTCTGATGAATGTCAGAGGGAGTCATGAAGCCCAGCTGTTTTCCCTACAAGAGCTGATGTTCCATATCTATATAACTGTACTTGCCATGAGCTGGGAATGAGACGTTTTCAGTGAAGGTTTTTTGTCAGTCAAGTTTGAGAATAAATCTCCAGCCTAGAACATACCTTTGGCATTCAGGAATGATGAGAACCTCTGATCAACGGTTTTGGGCATTTTTAGTGAAAAAAACAAGTAAATCAAACAAAATGTAGTTCACCTGCATATTGGTTTGTCCACATCTATCAGGATAATGCAGTAAAAGTAAAGTATTTCATTGGCGCGTTGACTTAATGTGGTTTAATCCACGTAAGTTTGTATATGCCTATGTGTATGTTTGTGTTTAATTTGAGTGATTTTTCTCCTTTCCAGGCAAAGAAAACCAAACTTCCCACCTTGATGAACATCACTTTGAGCTGGTATTTCCGTAATGCCTTGGGAGTTATCGTGGCCACCATCCCGGCTGTCCTGGTCTTTGTCACCTTGTCATGTGACCTGGTCATCAGTGACAACTGGCATGACCGCTTCTTCTGCTTCAGCATGGCAGTGGCTTTGCTGCAGTACTGCAACTATACCATGTTGCGTTCCATAGCCAAGACTGTCACAGCCATCTTGGTTGGTTCCGTCCTCATTGTCCTTCTGTTTGTCCAAATCTGCTCCTTCCCCTGGAGTGATCCGTTGCCTGGGGCTACAACCTCCGTGATCTCGTACAACATCAGCAACAGTTCCACACTGGCCCCGAGCTTAACTTCGCCATCTTCTGCGAGCAGTCCAACTACAACCATGGTCCAGCACAACCCCATCCCAGACCACCTTTTCTCTGGTGAGAATCTCCTCCGCTTCGAGATCATCCTCAGTACCCTACTGCTGCTGCTCCTCATCTGCATCCTGAATTACGAGTTTGAAAACTCCTACCGTCTAAGTTTCAATGCCAGCGTCAAAGCTCAGAAAGATAAAGAAAACATGCAGTTGAACAAAGATCAGGCAGATTGGCTACTCCACAACATCATCCCAGGACATTTAGCCGAGCTCTTCAAGACCAACAAAAGCTATTCTCGCAACCACCAAGATGTAGGGGTCATCTTTGCCACTATTGTTAACTTTAATGAGTTCTATGATGAGATGTATGCAGGTGGCCGTGAATACTTGCGAGTACTGAATGAACTGGTCAGTGACTATGAAGTAATGCTGAGTGAACCACGGTTTAAAGATGTAGAGAAAATAAAAACCATCAGCTCATCTTTTATGGCAGCAGCTGGACTTAATGAAGAAAGTCGGGCACAGAACAAACACCCGTATGCTCACCTGTTTGCTCTTATGGAGTTTGCTATGGAGCTTCAGGACGTTGTCGCCAACTTCAACGAGAGCATATTCAACTTCAGTTTCACCCTCAATATTGGGTACAACTATGGGCCAGTCACGGCTGGTGTCATTGGGACCACCAAGTTGCTGTACGATATCTGGGGTGATACAGTCAACATTGCCAGTCGTATGTACTCCACGGGAGAAGAGAACAGGATCCAGGTTCCCCAGGCCACAGCCGACCTGCTGGGGGAGATGTTTGAGTTCTCGTACAGGGATGAGATTCCAGTGAAGGGCAAGGGCAACATGAAGACGTACCTACTGGTGAAGAAGAAGCCAGGAGCTCAGTGGGAATAACTGCCATACCATGACATTTCCCTGCTGAAGTTGTCTGCACTTTACCACTCCAAGTTGTCTGCACTTTACCGTGGTAAAGATTTAACAGATTTCCTTACTGAACTACATCAGAGACTTTTAACCTATGAAGTATTTTAATTCTAATATACACAGTTTATATCTGTACATGAGCATATGGAGTAGAAACAAGCAGAGTTTTTGTGATCATGTAAGAGGGGCAAAGTGTTTCAAAGTGTGAAGAAGATTGATATGAAATGAAAGATATTGCACCTCTGCATTAAGATATCCGTCTATCGACGACAGACAAAAGAAAAAGAAAAGGAACATTAAAGTACTGGTGGTGCTTGGATTTTGAAAGCAGAGGTGAGCAGTTGCTGAAGGATTGAATTCATACTGAGAACCAAATGAGGGGTATGAAAATTCCATATCAAGAAAAGATGATATTCAGACAGGATTCATGAAGAAATGAACAGCCACGATTTATGTATGGGATGCATGGGCCTTTTGTTTTACAGGAAATGATTTTGGAAGATGGGTACTCTGCAACATTGCTCATCATAATTACTATCAGCTGCAAAGACATTGTAATCTATATTTTGATATTTTTACTTAAAAATGGTCATTTTATGCTTGTGTGTGTTTGTAAAGAGTCCCATTTAAGGAGGACCTGTGTTGTTGAAGCATAAATTGCAACATGTTTCAGAAGCTGTAGATTTATCATTTGTATCTGAAGCTAATTAAGCTAATTCTTATGAAAATATTGAGTTTAAACTTTTGTATATACCTCTGTATGTTCTTGTGGTCCTCCAAGCTTTGGAGAGCAGGGTAAATCTCTGATATTTTTAATCTGGAAACCAATTTGGTCAGTGTTTATTGTCCTTTGACTTTTTTAACTCCAACCCGAGTCCACTAGGAGATTGTGAGTGAAAAATTATATTACTAATTTGTTTGATGGTAGAAAGTCTTATTTTTTGTACAAAGGAAGCGGAGAAAGACAATATTTATTACTGATAACATTTTAAATATTTTAAATGTAAATTTTAATGAGAATCCGCATGACATATTATTTTAGTGTTAGTTGTTTTTCTTTAACCCTTTGCATGTGGAGGGTTTTTGTAGTGTTTTAAGAGATAGCTGCTTTTGTAACCAGCTCATCTCAAAAGCACAGCTGAGTGTTCCAAATGTTGCAAGGCAGGTGTAAACTCATAAGCAAAACTGTGTTGTTCCCCCTCCCGCCGCCCCACCCCCCAGACTTCTTGTTTTGTGAGTTTTTTAGCATGACCTGTGACATTGTAACTTTATCTAGACAAAACAACTAATCTTTGTATCATTTTGCCACAAACATCCCATAGTTTAGCTAGTCATAGAACTTTGAATTACACTCAAACTCCATTGAAGTAGTGTTGTCAGTTTGCTAGATTACCTAACACAAGGATTAATGTACATGTCAGTTTGGCTTGACAGTGTGGAAGAATTTTATTTTTTGTCATTCAAAAGCATTCAAATCATTTTGTTATGATTGGCTGCACCAGATAGCTCATTGAACACCAGCAGATGCTGTTCTTCATGGGAAGGAAACCTGTTTCATTTAGAGGCAATGCTAACCAAAACATTGCAGTCGCAGCATTTGATCCCAACTCTATTAGTTCAGTGATTTCATCTTCTCGGCAGTGTTTTTTCCCTCAAACTTCACATAAGGCTGTATGTCTAAAATGGGATGATTTTATGTCACAACATACAAGATTGGAGGAGGATTCAGTTACAGCCATTCTGCAGCCACTGACAGAAACCCGTATTTTCATAACTCACACCCCTCCAAAGCACAAATTTATTTGCATATAAAGATTTGAAACATTCTGTGTTTGCTGTGTGTGTGTGTGAGAGAGAGATGATAATGTGATGAAACCTTAGGTTATGACCAGCTCAAACCAGCCCTGGTTGAACCACGGCACAGAACAAAGCATGGGCCCAGGGCACCAAGGCAAGCAGCTGTTTTATACTGTTACACTGTCACAGTCTACTTAGGTCAGATGTTTTTTAAACGTCTGTCTCTGAAATATTCAAGCTTACTCTGCAGTGTTACACAAACGAAGAAAAAGAAAGGGAAAAAAAATATTGACTTGGGCAAGTTGAGTGTCTGAAGTTTCTCTTTTGTCAGTTCTTATTGACCCAGAATTTCCTGTCAGTGAAAGCAGTGGAGGGGGCACCATTATTAGACTCTGCTTAGATCATGCCTAGCTTTAAACTGGCCAGGGTTAGAGGTCTATGCAAGTTATTGGCACCATGTCATTCACCGTCTAGATAGTCTTGAATCAGGTCAAAGCTCTGTGTGAAAAATATTTATGGGTGAACAAAATATGGAAGGTAGCAGATCTCTACTTGACAAAACAATCAATTAATAAAGCGTGCAACAAATTCCAAAAGAATTACACATTAAAAAAAAAAGAATTTAAAACAAAAGACCAGCTTTTGGACCTGAAATCCTTCTCCAGATAAATACAAAAACTGATAACAGGTGAAACAACAGTTTTTCTCTCTTTTTCTTGGGTGGGGGGGTGGGGGATATAGCATGACATTTTGACTTTGTTGCATGCCCTTCTGTGACCCCACCAGATTTTTTGGGTCTAACTCTAAGGTTTCATGACATGATCTGTGTTTGTTGGGGTGCTGAACTTACAGAATATACATCTAATTTCTAAAAAGAATTCCCCACTCTTCTTCCCCCACTTTCCCATCTACACATGTACAAATGTTTATCAATGCCTGTGTCAATTGTCCATGTATTCATCAGTTCAAAAACACAAATTTTCAATAAAATACATTGAAAGAAATTTGCTCATCACAATGTCTGTGATCCCTTGATTTTTCGGGGCCATTTTTAAATCATTTTCATACTGCTTGGGGCAAATACATTTCTGGGGATTTGTAGAATTTGGTAGAAGCTTCTTATTCAATTTTTCAATAGTTTAGTATAGCTAGTCATCTATGAAAACATTTAGTCAAATAGATATTTACATATGTGTGGCAGTCTTTAGTTCTGACTGTAGATCAGACTGTGTGTGATTAATCAAAGTGCAGATTTTGCCTAACAGTTGTGAGACATCTGATTGTTACTAAAGTTTTAACACATTAATGAAAAAAGTCCTGTGTTAGTAACATAACTCAACAGATGTTGTAAGCTATTTACTGCATGTGGTTTGCTCATGTTGTGAGTCATTCAACTTTCATACCCAGTGCTGTGTGTTGCAAAACTGCACAAAATTTTGTCCTCGTCACTTTTTTAACATAGGTTTTTGTAACTTAGACTAAACTCTGTCTAGAGTGGCACGAGAACAGTGTTGTGTGGATTATGAGCATAGACTTAATTTTGTATTGTAGCAAGTTCTTGGACAGTATTGTTAGCTAATCTATCTTGTCAGTGTGATGGAAATGAAGTTGTGAACTTGAGAAATCAGATAAAGATGCTGAATGACAAACTTGATCATAGAGAACCTGTTCTCATACAGCAACAGAATTGAAAAGTCTTCAGATTACACACAGGATAAGATCACTTGTTGCAGTCCTGGTGATAGCACTGAGATTGAAGTTTGGTAGGGACAGTTGACTAGTAAAGCTGAATGGAGAAAATACTGAACTGTGTTAACCATTCAGTTGTAGTTTCTGTAATTGGCCTCACTTAACCGCTGTCCCTACCCAAGCACTTCACTTAAGTCTCTTGATATTGTAATAATTCTAATCATACTTTTAGCACAGAACCTGACAGAAGAAATTTGACATAGCAACAGCAGCTAGCGGAAAGAGAAAGCACTGACCTATTGGTGACTATATGCTTTGGTACACCTGTAAGAAAGAGATTAGTATACTGCATCTGTTGTCGGTTTGACTTATCATGTCTCATTAATTTGCACCAAATGTACAGAATATATTTTTTTAATTTATGTAACCATTTCCTTGATTCGGATGTACTAAACTGCTTTATCCCCCGGCTCAGAGAGCCATAAACTTTCAACTGCAGAAAAAAACAAGTTCAGTTTTTACCCATATTATTTTTCATTCAGCAGGACTGATGGACAGTTACATCTACAACTTCACATTCTGAATGGTTTTTGGTGTTTTTTTTTTTTGTTCTAACCAAACTTTGACCTACATATTCATTTTCTGTCATTCATCAGTAATGTTTTCTTTATTTTCATGCCCACACAATGTGTGCTTTCCCCAAACAATGTTAATCCCAACAGTGATCTTCAATAACCATATACACTCCCTGACAGTTGCACTATTCCTGATTTCCTCATTGACATTGAAGGGCACAGTCTGGCAATCATTGCTAAGTTACATTTGCTCAAAATGGTTTTCTCTTTGGTCTGTATGTGGCTTTTAAGCTTCATTTCATGAATCATGGATATAATTATCACTTCTTCCTAGTGTGTCCAGCAATTTTCATACACCTAAAACACCAATGTTAAAAAAGATCTAGAGTAGAATTTAGCTAACATTTTGTTTTTTCATGGTACAAACAGAAAGTTTAGCTTTGTCCATGCCAAGTAGCTGCTAATTTGTTTCTCCTAAGCCTTTATTAATATACATACAGATACATCCATTTATGAGTTGTTGATTGTTGTGTGTATGTATGTGTGTGTGTGGGTTGAACTGTTTCAGATATTGATCTAAGACGTGATTTTGACTCAGTGCAGAGATCCAGTAGTCGAGTGACATTAATTCCAAGTATAGGAATTACAAATGTATAAATGGAAAGAAAAAAAGATGCCCTCAGTGCACAGATTCAAGGATTTAAAAAGGTTAAATATATACATTATAGGTGGCAGGAAAATTTAGAAGAGCCCTTAAGGAAACATCCACTCTCCCCCTGAAGATTGTCATCCGCCTGGCTCCACATGAGGAGTTTCTTACCACTACAAAGCTGGCATTTCCAATTTGCTCACAACATGTGAAAGCGCTGTGTAATTTGTTAAATGTAACACTCTTGAAGAAGGTTTTGCCTCATGCAGTGTCTGATTCTAGTGATGTATTTATTACTCCTAACACTTAACATCCCATATGAAATGGTAGGCATAGTATACACTAGCCTGGACCATCAGCTCATCGCCCATCTCTGATTGAGGGTAAAACGGAAAAGGTCAGGAAGACACAGATCACATTATCTGGAGGCAGCTGTCTAGAGAGACTCAAGACAGTCTGAACTATCAAAACACATGAAAACATCCATCTCAAGGACTAACTCACCAGGGAAGCTGTGCACAGACAAGCACAGACGCTACTAAAGACTATAGTCACCATTCCAAGTCCTTCGTTCGGTCAAAAAGAGGCCCAGACTGGGTCCCTGCTAGACAGTTCCTGAAAAATACTGTGTCAGTTACTATTTTGCATTCAGAAGTAATTTGTTAACAGGCACCTGTAAGAAACATCAGGACATTTGCCACTTGACTGGTTCCTGACCTCTCATAGCCACCAAAAGGTCAATCTCTGAGATTGCAATGACCAACAAGAAGATATCCTTGCGGTAATCATATTGTGTGCATACTTCTATGATTGTACTTACTGTACGTGTATCCTATAATGTAAATCAGTGTGAGCTGAACTGTGCTTCAAAATCTGGCTAAACTATATGCCAAATCTACACTTTTTAATATTATACGTTGTTCAGATTTTACAAGTAAACATCAATGATCCGGTCAGGGGTAATTTTACTGTTTCAGAGAACAGCTTATGCATAGACTGTAATATCATATTGAAACTAAGAGTTTTTATAACCAGTGGGATGGGAAATCATTTATTTGCTGTAAATTTGTATATAAATTTCTTTAAAAATTGATCATTATAAATTTTAACCTCAAGATAACAGAATTATTTTCTTTCATATTGATGGTTATGTATTCAAATGGACTGCAATTTTATTATCATGATTATATTTTCTTTTATTCTCTGTAGAAAATGTGTGTATTTCAGACAAATAAGACAACCACCAAAAAACAAAAAAACAAAAAAAAAACACCTGCTTGATCTTTTTATGTTTGCCTGACACAAATGTCTGTCCATGTACATATTTATTTCAAATGTTTTAACATTAAAAACCAGAACCATTGAATATTGTGATATGCTCTTAGGATCATCTTTGTGAGATTATGGATCAATTGTGAAAGTCATGACTGAGGCCATGGCTTGGGGATTTTAGTTTGTAAGTTCTCTGACTGATGGAGCAGTATATATACATATGTAGATCCTAGTACTGCTAGAAGTCAGGATCAGAAAGTGGCCTGGGAAATGCAAACAGACAATAGCTTGGATGATGAAGACTTAAGTCCGTAAACAAACCTTACAGTTGAAATAAACAGTCAGAAGAAAGATAACTGAACAATACATCCTGAAATAGATTTTTACTTAAATTTCCGGTAGTTGCAGACAGATAAAGTTAATTCTTGTTTCAGATGAATTTGTGAGTAGTGAAATTTGCTAACTGAATAGGATTTCCCATTTCCCATCCAGAATTGTGAACATTTTTTCTGATCCTAACAGGACCACTTACTGGGTCTTTAATTATCTTTGGTTATAAAGTAAAAGTAGTTCAAAGGCTGATGCAACAATGTGGAAACTGGGGGATTTGATGTAAACCATAAACTATTACATTTGGGAATTTAGTGAATGAATTTGAGAGTGTGAAATACTTTATACAGGATGACTTGTGGTCATGGACCTACCAGAATAGTCCTCTAACAAAGCTGATGGTCCTGTTGGTCCTCTAACACAACTAATGGTTCTTTCTAACGCAGTGACTAATCAGAGTGATGGTCTGTGATCTTGTTATTTTGCCTTACATATTATATTATTATTATTATTACTATTACATATACTAACATTAACCCCGCATGCTTAGGTTTTCATCTGTCACAGATCACCTTTGTATATTTAACCCTTCATGCTATTGTTTGATCTATTTATGATATATATTATAGCTGGTCTATAACCATTGACTCTATTGACTAAAGTTTCGTTCATTGTGTTTTTCAATCTTTCATGAATTATTGTCTCGCTTTCTTGCCTTTCATGGATTCACTGTTGAATTGTCTCGTTTTCTTTGGCGTTCATTGTTTTCTGGGAACTCCCAGTTCACCAATTCAGTATCATGATTCATGAAATTTGTAGCTTGTGGAAGATTGTATTTTCTCTATCAACAAAGAACTGGATTCCTTACACTAAAATGCAGCCAAAAGTTAATAAATACGTACATGATTTCATTTTACATTATCTAAGCTCAAGTAGAATTGAAAACTTGGAAAAACTGAACTATTCAAAATCCAGCAGGTATACAGTAGATTCAGGGTGTCTTCGTGACGTTCATTGACTTTACCTTTGTGCAATTTGGCTTCTTCATCCTCTGAAGATAATACTGTATCATTTAGGCATGTAATGACTGCATAACATGGATTGATTGATTGATTTTTTTTTTTTAGTAGCCAGTTGTGGGGATAATCATGTTAAGCTGGCATCATTTTTTTGTTTTTTTTCTATTTAATTACTAACATCTTCCAATTCAGGCATCTCTCCTCTTTATAAGGATGTAGCAATGATTATTGCAGTTGGTACTTACAGACCTGCCACAGATTTATACATAAACAGGCCCCAAAGCTGTGAAATGTTGAAGGGGAGATTTGGAATTTCTCACTCATGAGTTCATAACACACAAGTTTCATCATGTTTACTTCAACATTTGCCTCACTGGCTAATCAGTAGATCACAAACATTTGCATCAGTCCCCACACCAGTGTCTGTGTATCATAGCATTCAGCATCAGTTCAAGCTAAGAGAAATGTCAAGAGTACCAGATTGACCAAGGCTGACCAACAGGCAAATAGAGAAAACTGAAATTTGCTCTTTGAATCAAAATTTCCAAAGTGCCAGAAACTGTTTACTCAGTGCGGTCTATTCAGGCTTTGTAGAATAATCATTTAAAAGGCACAAGTGTTGGTTACAAGACTTTGATGTGAGATTTGTATTTTGGTTGTTGATGATTAAAATTGGTTACTGTTCTTGTAGTAATAAAAAGACAAAACATTAATGAATCACATGTTTTATTTTCATCTGTAACACAAGCCAGAAAGTCTAGAATAGTTCACTGACTTGAAGATCATGGAAACAAGAGTCACAACATCCAACGGAATCATTGAAAGACTGAAGAAATGTTACTTGTTTGAAAGATGTTTATTGTTAAACAATCAGATTCAGTACTTAGCAGCTCCAGGGCCATCAGGCCTGTCATTTAGCCAGGGGCAAATTCACTCTCAAACTGTTGGAACATAGACTTTTTTTTTCTTATTGTAGTATAAAGTTTTGTATGCAGGGAAAAACTGTCTTGGCATAATGAATGGAATAATGAAGCTGTCATATTTTACAGTACCTCTATGGTCATTTGTAGACCTGTTTTAATGTTTCTTGATTCAAGTATTTACATAGTTGAGTCTTTGTCTAGTGAGTTTGCCAGTAGTTTTTTCATTTTTGTCTTTTTGGTCTCCGTAAACATCAGCATTATAATTTATCCAGTTGTAGTTAGCAGTCGTGTTCGGCTGTAGCATCTCAATAACTTTCTCTGTCAGTGTCTATCTCGGATTGTTTTGTTGTTGTTTTTTTGTTTTTGTGTCTTGCCCAATAAAATTGAAATTGTTTAGAAATTAGGGAATTAAACATGAATGGCATTGTTGGGATATCAGATAGATGAACTGGTAATAGATATCAACACAAGAAGAAAATAAGGTCTTTGAATCAGTTTTTTTTTAGGGCCTTTTTTTGTTGTCGTTTTTTTTACCATGTAGGAATTGTCAACCGTTCAGTTTTAATTGTCATTGTAATGATTTGTTTCAGGGGAACAATCGCGCACCAGGAATGTCAAATGATTTGTTATTTCAGATGCAGAATTTCTTCATGGTTTAGGAAAAGTCAAAAATCTTGTTTACAAACACCAGAGAAGGAAGTCCAGAGAAAAGATGCATGTGTTGGATTTTTTTATTTTTTTTTTAAATTTCCACTACCTGAAATCTGAATCTTGAGTTGATACCTGTCTTCATGAGGATTCACATGGCAAACTGTTCTTGTTCTTGTTGTTCTTGGTGGGGGAAGGGTTCTTTTTCTGTTGTGGTACCATGTGTTATTGTGATGCTACTGTAGGATATTATCATTTTCATTTTGCAGTTTAAAACCGAGAGATTCAGTTGTGGCCACAGAGTCAATTCTGAGCTGTTGGGAAGTGAAATGAGGAAGATGTGAAATAAACGTGTGATACATGAAGCTTTACAGCTGGAAATTGGCCATAACTGAATCTCCCTTTTCTGTACATTTTGTAACTATATTTTGAGATATTTATACTACCCTGTGAAGCTGTAGATATAGTGAAAGATATACAAATGTGAAGTTTTTATCACAGGAATTTTTGTGTATGTGACAAAATGTAGGAACCTGTCATGACCTTTGACATAATGTACCAGGTCTTTGAATCTTTTCCTATTTTGGATTTAGAGCAGGTGAACTTTGTATGTTTTTTTGTTGTTGTTGTTTTTAAATCAAGCAAGCTTTTATGAAGAAGTCTTTGTAATTGACAAGAATGGACAAGTGCCAAAATGGCCAGGTCTCAAGTCAGTTCAACATTTGCTTCAAGGATGCCAAGGCAAAATAATTTAATTCTTCTGAGTGCCGAATATTCCATAGAGTTGTCTTCTTTTTGCTACATGCTATTCAGTCTTCAGTGCCAAATGTGGTTTTTGTATATCTATATATCACAGAATCTGCGTAGCTGCTTGAAGTCAACAGTAGTCACCTAGTATTAAACACAACCTTAATATCTCAGTAGCAGTGGATGTAAGCAGCACCTAAGAGATTGATACATGTACATAGTGTACTTGTGTGGTCTTGCACATTTTAGCTGAGCCACAGATATCTGTGCTTAACAATACTTTTGGGTTTAAAAGACCAAATTAAAGAAAAAGTATTTAAAAATGAAAATGAATGGCGAAAATTTGTTGTCAGCCGTCCCAATCTCTGCAACATTCACATACATGTATATTCGTGTCTCAATCCCTACACATGAAAATCTCTCACTAAAATGTACAGCAGATGCACTTTGTTTGGTTGGTGCTGTAAGTTTCAAGCTACACAAAGACCAATAAGTTAAACTATGGTAGAAGAAAGAATCAGTGGCATTTCACAAAGTCCCACATAGAAACAAACAAGAAGAAGAATACATGCAAACAATGAATTCTGAAATATTGAAAACAAAATGAGCATGTGTGAGTTTTCAGTCACTGAGGACCTTTATCAGGCCAAACCATGTGTTGTTTTCAGTCACTGAGGACCTTTATCAGGCCAAACCATGTGTTGTTTTCAGTCACTGAGGACCTTTATCAGGCCAAACCATGTGTTGTTTTCAGTCACTGAGGACCTTTATCAGGCCAAACCATGTGTTGTTTTCAGTCACTGAGGACCTTTATCAGGCCAAACCATGTGTGAGTTTTCAGTCACTGAGGACCTTTATCAGGCCAAACCATGTGTTGTTTTCAGTCACTGAGGACCTTTATCAGGCCAAACCATGTGTTGAGTTTTCAGTCACTGAGGACCTTTATCAGGCCAAACCATGTGTGAGTTTTCAGTCACTAAGGACCTTTATCAGGCCAAACCATGTGTGAGTTTTCAGTCACTAAGGACCTTTATCAGGCCAAACCATGTGTTGAGTTTTCAGTCACTAAGGACCTTTATCAGGCCAAACCATGTGTGAGTTTTCAGTCACTAAGGACCTTTATCAGGCCAAACCATGTGTGAGTTTTCAGTCACTGAGGACTTTTATCAGGCCAAACCAGGCATATAAGATGTGTTTTCAGTCACTATGGTCAATTTATCAGGCAAAAACAAACTGGGAAATATGAAGACCAGTAATTAGCCAATCACAAACACGCTGTCTAAAATTTCCCTGCTTGTAAAAACTTGTGTCTGGCTGTAGACAAGCAAAAGATGACTCACTCGGGACAGCAATTGAAACTTGTGCTAATTCTGAGTTTTACAACAGGAAAACTTATCAACACAATACTGACACGCTTTATAATATTGAACCAATGTGTAGATTTCAGTTTATTGGCTTGACACTGGTTTATTGTCAGACCATCAACACCATTTCCGTGACTCAGAAGGGCGCCACTGTTGTGAGGTTAACACTCCAGCAGTCTGCTAAACTGTGACCTACTTTTCACCTGACACTGTACACAACACAGCACAGCACCACACCACACCACCCCACCCCACACCACGCCACACCTGCATGGAATGTTCTCCTTCACAAAAATTGTACGTTAGAAACAAACACAAAAAGTCATGAATATCCATGCAGAATTTCACTCACATTATTTGAAAACTTTGAATGCTAAATTTCATACAAATGTTGGCACATTTAAATCCATACATAATCACTAGATAGTTAGAATGAGTTTTAAGATTAGCTTATAGATATTCATTGCCCTAGGAATGTAGATCATGAAATTATCTCCTTGAATTGTAATCCACTATTTGAATGGTTGTGATTTTCTATTGTCCTTGATTTTGAAATTTACCAGTACATAGCAAGAAAGTTGTGATATTATTACTTGTAAAATCTGTGAACTTACATAGAATCCAAACTCAGTGCTTGGCCATAAATCTGATTGCTACAGTTGTGATTTTACAATTCTACCAGCATAGTACTGGACAGTGATGTAATTGTTTACCAGCAAAAAGAAGGAAATATAACAACAGATCAGTAGCTACGAATGACATCCAGGACTATTTTTACAGACCTCATCTGTCTGCAGTACAACTCTTGGCTCAAATAACTACTATCTTGCCATTGTGAGGAGATTTTTATTTTTTAGCTTTTCCTGGAAAATATGTACAGGTTGACATTTTGTGCACATTTATATAAATTAGCAGATCATAAGTAAAAAAAAAAAAATTCTAGCAAGTCATTTAAAACCCAAATGTTCAACAAATTCTGCGACATGGATCATTTATTTCTTGTTTACATACAGTGTTTAGGACCACTCAGTTGGATACACTAAAGCCAGTACAGAAAGTTATCTTAACTAAATATGAGATTTCTTATACACTGCAACCTGCAGCCACTAATGTTTTCATAGGAGGAGTTGGATGAGCTGTGCATGGTCACACACGTTTCTGTTTTGTTATGTTTACAAAGAAAACAAAGCCAGTCATAACAAGTAGACAAGAAAAACAACAAACAAACAAAATCCCAACAGCCAAAGTTTGCTGGGACAGGCTCTAAAACCATCATTCATTCAAAGCAATTCCTAATCAATGTGAATTTGTGTTACACACTACAACAAAGAGATGTCAGGAGAGAGATTGAAGGCATAAATCACTTGAAGTAATCCTTAACTAATTTGAATTTGGATCACACTACAGGCCTTTTTTTTCCTCTTTTCCCCATGGAATTCTCAACTTTTATGCTCCTTTGTAAGTTATAGTATCACTTTTCTCTTAAGAATTTTGTACTTCTGTTAGAATATTGTTCTGCTGTGTCACTGAAAGAGAGGCCAGATCGAGGTTAAATTCACTGTGGACCATAATTTCATAGAAAAAAATGTGTTCCGTCTCTCTGGATGATGTTCTTGTACAACCTGTAGCTACTTTTGGTTACCACAAAATGGCAGTTAAAGAAAGCATAAAGAGCTGCAGTGTGATAGGCAAAAACTGTCAAATTTTGTGCTTGGCAGATGCTGTCATTTTCCCAATCATAGCAGACACTGATCACTGTCAGTAACGTAATTATTAACACAGTTTTTTTTGCAGTTCAGATTGATCTCCAAGAATGTAAAACAATGTATTGTCTGGTGTGCATGTAGTTTTTCAGCATATTTTATATCCACCAATGGGTAACTTTAAATTTTACACCTTGTGTTTACATAGTTACATTTCATCCTTTCAGATCTGTATACCAGTTGTCTACATTTTTTATATGGCCAGCTAATACCGTTGTGAGGTTTTTGAATAGTGTCTCATTTTTGTAGATATTTTTTATTTTTGTTGGTTAAATCAGACCTTAAATTCAGGAGCAGATGCTTTAATTATTTTATGTGGTGAAAGAATTTGATAATTATCTTTACCAAGTGGTGTATGTTGATACATCTTTACTGGCATAAGTGAATAACTATTTTACCTCTTCATATTACTTTTTCATGATCAATTTTTCCTTCATAAGTTATATGGAATCATTTGTTAACATCCTGATCACATCACTGCTATAAAGTTCTGAAATGTCCTGCTAATTCTGTAGAATGCTTTTGTTTGTGTAAACGTGTGCTTGTACTGACAAATAAACTTGACTTCTTGAGCAGTTTTCTTTGAACTACTTTCTGGAATGTCAGAGAGCTGTATCACTTATCCGTCACTGCTGTAGATGGTCTTGTGTCACGATCACGTGCGTGAAGATGGTCACGACCACGTGTGTGATGAGTACCTAACTTATTTACCTTTTAAACCCAGCTAACAAGCCAAGCAAGCAGACCAGCGATCAACGGACACATGGAGTGAGGTTTAAATTAAACGATATTTAATTATAAATGCATGACAAAACTTATGTCAAAACATTCAACTCATGATAATTACATACATAATCACAAAAACAGAGATACTTCAAATTTACTCTTGGGGATCATGGCTATTCTCTATTCCCCGTTTCACATCTAGATCTAATCCCTCTGTCCATAAACTTAACTACGTATACTTAATAGTCTCTGTCAACAGCTGCCCTCCTCGTTGATGCAGTTTCACGTCTCCAGAGTTCACACGATCCTTTCTAGATCTCTAACTTCGACGATAAAAGGGGAAACAGACGCCCCTGGCTTCTCACAAATAAGAACACACAGTTCACACCCGCCATCGTAGATTACTTGTTCCTTGAGGGGTTCTCATCATCCCGTCCTCAAGACTCTTCAACTTGCAAACACACAGCACACCGACGGTTCACACCGCCATCGTAGATTACTTGTTCCTTGAGGGGTTCTCATCATCCCGTCCTCAAGACTCTTCAACTTGCAAACACACAGCACACCGACGGTTCTCACCCGCCATCGTAGATTCACGAGCTTCTGATGGGTTCCCATCCTATCATCCGAACTCCTCAACTTCTGGTCCCCATGGCATGACCTTCCACTTGTCGCCCGGACCGATAAATTCTTCTTATTGGGAAATAAATGTGAACATCATGGATCCCTCACACACCTAACACTTCTAGTCCCCACTGGCACGACCTTCCACTTGTCGCCCGGACCGATAAATTCTGCGTCTTCCTTTAGGAATGAATAACTTGGGAACCACGTGTGTCGAGCTTCTCCTCTACTTATACTCCCGAGGTTTTTGCACACGCGACTAGTTTAAAGCGAGTCGTGTGTATCTATCCACGCTCGTCAACAATGTTAAAAACCGTGTTTTCCCCTGCTAAGCTCACCCCCCCCCCCCTAGACTCGTGGCGCACAAGGCCACCGACCTTCCTCGTGATATTTAATCTTTCATGCTAGTCAACAACTTAAAAACTCCCCTTCTCCCCTACTAAGTTTACACCCTCTATACTCGTGGCGTACAAGGTATCAACCTTAATCGTGACACTTGTTAGTTATGAAAGATTTGAGGAAAGGGACTGTCAGTAGTGATGATCTAAGGACCTTTTTCACAAGACATTAAGTAATTGTACAGACACGGTTGTCACAGCATGGGAAATGGGAGGAGGAATGGTTAAGTAAACACAGTTTGAATGTGTAAGTGTAATGCTGTAGATCTACTTTACACAGCAAGCTGATGTGCTGGTTTCATTCATAACTATGGAAATTGAACAACTCCTTTAGTTTCCCCCAGATTGTTTGTTTTTTCTACTGTTTTCTAATCTGGTCATTTTCTTCATTTTCTGGGCACTGCGAGCCTGATGGAAGTGTTAGTTCTAATATTTTATGGACAAATTATGATAACAATCAGTAATACTAATAGCCGTCTGGTCGTGAAGCTGCATTTCTAGAAAGGCATTGGACAAGGAACAAAGCTGTACAGCTGCAAAAGTGACTGTCTGGAACTTGAGTTGTAGTTAAGTGTCAAAACTGCTCAGTGTTACTGTTAGTCACAAACACAGGAAAGAAGGGACAGCAATTGCAGTTGATTGACTCCCCTGGAATACACTGATCTCGGCGGACGTTCTGTAGAGAAAGGGGCACTCACTCACATTACTCACGCATGCAGTGTGGACAGGACAAGACTTGCAATCCGAAAATATTCCACATTTTAATTTCAGTTCCATTTTTATAAATTCGTGAAAACCCTTGACCTCAATCTGACTTCAAAGGCGGCGATGATCAAAGGTGGAAGCCGCCCTATTGTATTGCCCCTTTTGTGAGGATGATAACTTAAGTTTCATTATTGTGAAAGAATAAGACAATGCTGTGACCGTTCTATTGTTAGACGGTAACTCTTGGTTCCTGTCCACAGCAGTGCTGGTCAGTCTGGCGCTGAATACGAAACCAACCTCACCCCCCCCCCCCCCACTCCCGTGGCAGTTTTTCTTTGATTAGTGTTTCATTAAGATTTGTCAATATACACTTTGCTGCATTCTAGTGATAGGTTTGACAACTACTGTAAAACTATTGACATTTTTCTTGGACAAATATTAATGATCATTATACTTAATTATTATTATAATTCTTGTGACGTGAGTACAAATACTTATTTTCTGTGTGAAATCATTAAAATTTTTATTGGAAACATTATGAGCAATTCTCCTGTTGGTTCTTTTTTTGTGGTTGTTTGTGTGTATGCGAGCATGAGATCTAGAGCAAATCTATATACATCTACTGGCTTGTGTTTGCCATAGAGATCATGATGATAATTGATATAGGTGTGTCTATGTTGTGTTGTAGTTGTTTGTTGTTTTTTTCGTCGAGGGGATGTGACGATGGGGTTGGGATATCATTATTTGAGGATGGGGGGGGGGGGGTGGCTTGTTTTTTACACGGTAGTGTCATGATCACATTAGGATCATAAATGCCGTGCTAGGTTATGACGTCAGTGAGTTAATTTTTACGATCTTGTTGATTATAACCAGCGTAATTTGTCCTTGAGCTGTTCTCGTGAACAGTTTGTTTTGAAACACCTTTTTTTCTGATGGATGGAGAGAAGGAGGGGCGAGACAGAATAAATGTATAGCTAGGAATGACAGAGCAGTTCTCGACCCCGTGATTTTGATTAACATAGATAAGGGGCGAGTAAAGGTAGTTTATTTAGACGCTTAGTTGGCGTTCGGAAGTTCGTGCATAAGAGTAGAAAGCACGGGGTTTGAAGATTTTAGTAGTTAATGTTTCGCATTTTAAATTTTGTCTAGACCGTAAAATTGACCTTGATTTTGGCGCAAGGCCATGACAAGCATAAATTAATATTGCAGGCTGAGCTGAAGCGACTGCACCAATCAAATGTATGAATCTGGACGGAAGGTCGAGACATAGCTTTAGTATTTAAACCCGTGCAGAGCTTAGATAGAGGCCACATGTAGACAATCCATTTACGAGGTGGACGGCGATAGTCCTCAGCCAGATGAGAGACATAGAGACGCAGTTGAGGAGTCCATATTGTGAGGAGCGTGATGTTTTAAAGCTCCAGAGCCTAAGCTACTTGGTTTGATATGAACCCACAGCGTTTACATCCAGCGCTCTCACTCCCAGTGAGGGCCCCATGGTGAGAGTCCATACTAATTTGTAATGATGAAAGTGAACCGTTCTACTTACTTTTGAAGACAGTTTCAGAGCTACCGCCAGACAACGCATGGTTGTGCAAGCATTCTCCATGGCGTGTCTAGAGGAAATGTCCATATCATAACATGTCTCATTGAATTAATAGAATTTAAACTGTTATATCCGTCGCCACGTGCGCGGATTCTATTTGGCATCTAACTCATATGACCTGCAAGTAGTTAGAGTGAATAAGTTAGTCTTTATAGAAAGCTGTAGTTTCATTAGTTAGATTCAGTTGCCTTTGAATTGATATTTATATTTATAATTATATTTGTTACATTAATTCCTGTAATTAAACTGCCCTACAGTTCTGCTAAAAATCAAAGCAATTGATTTATTTAGTTTTTAGAGTGCAAGTATTTTTTTTGTGTGTTCGTCGATTGTGGGAGCGGACCTCGAAAGCGTGTCAGTCGAATTCTCCCCATCTAACCCACATCGCGACAGTGAGCAAGCTTGCAAAATTGCTTCTGAGGTCAGGACCGCGGATTACTTTGTGTGAAGGGTTGTCTGTGAAAACACAAATGCCTACGACCGTTAGTGTTTGTGATACCTACTTGTCATGTAGGTTCCCTATCCAGCTCAAAAATATGCCACTACGTCTCGAACAAAGACTTTCATAATAATTATTCTCACGCAAACAGACAGCCAGCTCTATGGGATGGGGAGTTGATGCAGAACTGCACTGAGCCTTCGAAGGGTCAGTGCGGAGCTGGGTAGCCAGGCGGTTTTCTATCGAAAACACCGAATGGAGCAACATCTCAGATCATGATTATGCGATGTCTTTAGTACAGTTCACATGTCCGATATCAACCCTTCCCCCCCCCCCCCTACCCGCTGCCTAATACATTATTTTTGTTGTTGACGTTGTTGTTGTTTTGCAAACATCACCCAGCCCAAGTTTGGAAAGCCCGCAACATTATAAAGTGGCAACAGCTTGGGCACAGACATTCAGGCCGTGGCAATTCCATTTCTAGTGTCCAAATCACGCAAAAACATAATTAACTCGTATTGAACGTTGTTGTTGTTTTTTTCGTTTGTTTGTTTGTTTGATTTGCAAATAATGCCATTATGAGAACAATACAGATACTTAATACTGCCAGCTACACATTGCTGTACAGGATAAATAGTGGGTAATTTTTATTCAAAACATTATTTGTCGGGGTTTTACACTTTACAGCGCCACTTCTAAAGGACTTGGTCAAACTAGCACCAGTATGTTGACGAGCTGTCTATAAGTTAGTCACAATTTGCCCACCGCAGTTCGCCTCAGCAAGACGCTGTAGCTAGATGTGTGCCATATTATTTCACTGAGGTTCCTTGCCACGTCACTTCCTGGCTGCCTGTTGTTGAGTTTTGAGTTACGATAATTATGTTTATTTAATGCTGTGTAAGATGTGTGTACCATGTATGTGCTGTTAGTGTTACACGTTCTGTGAAAGAGAATTTAGCTCATGGGATAATAAAGTGATTCTTATCATATCTTTCCTTATCTAATGGTACTGCGCAGAGTCTTACAAAAGTAATACATAAACTATATATACTGGATGCGTTAAATTGAGTGCAAGAAGCTTTAATCTAAGGAAACAGGCCATTTGTTTTCTAGCACCTTCAGCGTTGCCAACTGCCTGCTGTTACGAGTTGGGTTATATGGAATTATTGGTGTTACGACTGCATTTAAAATATCGAGAGGTTTTTAGGAATTACTCTTCCATACCATGCCACATATACTAATAACAATTCGAATAAGTTTTATCAAGGACCTGCAGGGCCACAAATTTATTTACTTTAAAATCCCTAACAAATTTCGTCTAGCTCTTACATATTAAAAGGACAACATCAGCAGCATCAAATGAAAATTCTATAATATATCACTAGAAGTCTCCTCTAGTTTCCTAAAAGATTATATCATTCTGACTCATTCACAATTTAATTATTACTTATCTATCTTCCAGATATAGTCTGCCTACTATCTAACAAATAATATTCTAATGTCTCAGACGACAATGTTAACTCAGTTATTTGTGCCTACCGCTTATAAAGGATCAAACTCGTCAATACAACTGACGTAGTTAAGTTAGATCTAGATCTACTCTAGGATGGGCTGGCAATCCCCAGCCTCATCCAGACACATCAATTTCAATTTACAAATGTGTATACCAGACATTCATGCTAGATCTAGTTGCAAGTTAAAATACATTGTAGTCTTGCATTCTTCGGTAGCACTTCTACTGGAGAATTTAAGGTCAGCTTCACGTTCGTCGTCGAATCAATAGACAAACACTTACACTTGGTCCCTGATACGAGATCAGGGAGCTGGAGATAATAGCAGTAGATAATTTGTGGGAAGCGTATGGTCTCATTCCAATGTCTATCAAGGACATAGACATGACTATAACAATCTTCTGATTCTCTCTGGCTGAATCACGCCGACTGCCTTCACAGAAGGATATTTCTGCATGGAGTGAAGAAACCTAGGAATGGCTCCGCTTATATCTTGTGTGGCCAGCTGCCAATCCCCAGCCAACTGCCTAGATTTGATTGGTGCATCCATTTCGAGCTCAGCTCGTAGTATTAATAGATTCTGCATGGAAATCGGTCGCGGCCTTGCACTAGTAACAGCCAAGGTCAAATTAACATATCAAAACCCTTACTAAAGTCTCCAACCCTCTACGTTTTATGTACGAATTTACTATTTCCCTTTTACTCACCCCTTCTCTTCCCTGTTAGAATTCATCAAAATCACGGGGTCGAGAACTGCACCGTCACTGCTAACCCATCCATTTATTCTATCTTGCCCCACTTTCTTTCCATCTCTAAGAAAAAAGCGTTACAAAAACAAACTGTCCACGAGAATAGTTCAAGGACATTTGCACTGGCTAAACTCAACGAGACCATGAAATAAACACGCCGTGACCCAGCACGACACTTCTAGTCCTAACCCTGACATCCCCCACCCCAGTGAAAATTTTAAGAAAAATTTACACGATAGGATCCAAGAAATCCCAAAGTTATTGTGGTAGCGGCTTAAGTACTACTGTAGAAAAACGAGCCTTAAGCTTGAGAAAAAAAAATCTAACTAAGAACGTGCATATTGGATGGACAAAAAGCATACAATTATTGATGTCACGTTCTATAGAATCTATTCTATCGAAACATTTTTACTGCACCCAATCAAACATCTCAGGAACATCTATAATAACAAATGAGTATATCACTGTATACTGCTGGATTAAAGTATAACTATTATCAAACAATGAAGCCTTACTGAAGGAATAGGCTTATAATTATCTAGTCAACACACATAATTGCTGCTTATATACACATTCACACACAATATATTGTTAATTAAAATACTGTGGTATCCAATGGCAGCAGTAGCTCTGGTAGCTTGGTTTGCCATGTCTCCATCTCATTGACCCGCTGACAAGGGCGTCAGGTTTGTCAGAAGTTCAGGTCACAGTCTGGAATGACGCTGGTGGAAAGAGGATATTCACAAAAAAGGATTGTAAAACTGGTTCATAAAGTAATGAACAAGATAAATGTGAATCCATCCACCGTCTAGAATTCAGGGGGAAAAGTACTATCCAACCCCAATACAAGACACAACACTCTTTAATAGGAAACTAAATTAGACGTGACAAAATATCAGCTTGGGAATTGTCACCGCCAGGGATAGCCCGGATAACAAACCGGTATTCCTGGAGTGCAAGACTCCACCTCGTTAATCGAGCATTTTTAGCCCTGTTAGCCTTTAAGAATAACAACGGACGATGGTCCGTTTCAATTATAAACTCGGACATGAGTAGATATCGCGAAAATGCGTTTACAGCAAAAATGATAGCGAGGCACTCTCGCTCGATAATTGCATAGCGGCATTCCCTATCTAGCAACTTGCGGCTGGCGTATAGACATGGCCGCAAGGTATCGTCTCGTTCCTGTAATAACACAGCTCCCAATCCCTTGTCCGACGCATCAGTGCGAACAATAAATATTTGGTTTATATCTGGCAGTATGAGAATGGGGGAAGTGGAAAACAGTTGTTGAACGGTACGAAGTGTATCAGCACATTCGGTTGTCCATTTCACTTTATTAGGAAAATTCTTTCTTGTGAGGTCCGACAACGGAGCTGTAAGCGAAGAAAAATTTGGAATGAATTTCCTATAATAGTTAAGAAAGCCCAATAAACTATGAACTTCTTTCTTAGTTCGAGGGGGTTGGAGCTTTAAGATGGTAGTTATCTTCTTGTCATCAGGAGTCTGAACGCCGTGGGCAATTGTATGGCCCAGAAAATTAATTTCATTATATCCTAAAAACACCTTACTGGGTTTCGCCGTAAGGCCAGCTCGACGAAGAGCAATAAAAACTTGTCGTAGGGCTGCGAGGTGGCCCGACCAATTGGTTTCATAAATACAAATGTCGTCAAAATACGACAATACGGAATTCATACCCTGAAGCAATATTGTCATCATACGGGCGAAAGTGGCAGGGGCTGTAACTAACCCGAAAGGCATATAGCGCCACTGCATAACACCCAACGGAGTCTGAAAAGCGGTATATTGCTTGCTATTCTCATCAAGCGGAATTTGCCAATAGCCTTTGGAAAGGTCAATTTTAGAAAAAATCGTTGCCCTCGCTAACTGAGCAAAAAGATTCTCCTGGTTGGGAATCGGTTCAGCGTCATATATCGTAACCTCATTAAGTTTACGATAGTCAATACAAAAACGCACCGTATCATCTTTTTTTTTCACTAAGACGATGGGTGAGTTATATGGGCTCGTCGATCGCTCTATCACTCCCAGGTGAAACATGTTACGTACCTCGGATATTATAGTCTCCTGCGCGTGCAGCGGACGCGGGTATGGTTTAACAAAGACGGGTATATCCGTCTTTAATCTTATAACATACTGTACCAAAGAAGTATTACCTGGTAGATCAGTAAAGACTGTAGTAAACTCGTTAAGCAAATCTTTTATATCTTGTCTTTGCGATTCAGATAAATCTGGATTTATATTTACATCCGAAGTGTTTTCAGAAGATCGAAGTGCGGGGATTGAATTCTCTATTTTAATAGGATCATCATCGTCAACTGAAACCAAGGCCGCATTGGCCTGAGCAACCACATTTCGGCGATTATTCTGTCGATTATCCTCGTCGGACAGGTACTGCTTTAACATATTTATATGGAAAACTTTGTCCTGTCCCCGAATCTTGATAAGATAATTTACTCGAGAAAGTCTCTTTAGGACTTTAAAAGGTCCTTTCCATGTAAGAAGGAGTTTATTTTTCGTCTCCGGAAGGAGAACAAGAGTTTGGTCTCCGACGGCCAAGGTTCGCAATCGGCTACCTTGATCACGATATAGTTTATAAAGACTAGCATGCGCAGCTGAAGATTTTTGTGCGAGCTGACATGCGTTAAGAATTCGATGCCGCAAGTCTACAACGTATTGATATGCAGACCGCGTATCGTTGTCGTCGGTGTCTGATCCGGCGAATAAATCATGGAGTATGGCCATTGGACCACGCGGCTTACGACCATACAATAATTCGAAGGGGGAAAAACCCGTCGATGCGTTCGGCAGTTCTCGATATGCAAAAAGAATAGCGGGGAGTTGTCGATCCCAATCACTCGGCTTGTCGGCGGAAACTCGCGCAAGCATAGTTTTCATGGTAGCATTCCACCGTTCACAGCAGCCATTAGACTGTGGGTGGTATGGAGATGTCAATCTTTGTTTAATCCCGACCAATTCCAAGACTTTCTTAAAAAGCTCAGAGGTAAACTGTGGACCTCTGTCCGATAGAATTTCAACCGGAAACCCAAGACGCGAAAAAATGGTAATAAGGGCCTCAGCCACATGATCGGCTGAAATGTCTTTTAGCGGAATGGCCTCTGGCCAACGGGTTGCGTAGTCAATGACAGAAAGTATAAAACGATGTCCTCTGTCTGACTTGTGTAGGGGCCCAACTATATCCACGGCAACGCGCTCAAATGGTCTGGAGACCATAGGCATCTCCTGCAGAGGAGCCCGCGATGCTCTTCCTTTAGGAGTACGTCTCTGACATACGTCACATGTTGATACGAACCGGTTTACATCTGCGTAAATACTGGGCCAAAAAAATTGCGATAGTATTCGAGACTTAGTTCTGGCCTTTCCTTGGTGACCCGCCAAGGAAGTGTCATGCGCGAGACGAATAATGTCGCGACGAAAAGATCTCGGTACTACAAGCTGCATAACGGCCTCTCGCTTACTCCGAAAATTACGATATAATAAGTCATCTTTAATAAGAAACTTAGAGGTATCCGGCGCGGTAGGATCAATCTTAGCAAACAAATGTTTCAATGTGGGATCTGAATGTTGCTCATCATGAAATGCACTAGACGTTATGTTCACTTCAATAGTAGGATTACTCAATGGACTGTCTGCTCGTCGACTCGATTGTAGGCGTGTTGTCGCACAGGCAACACTCTCATCCTCAGTCCAAATTTCCAAGTTACCGATAGGAAACTTATTTACTTGAGGTACATTCCCTATGATTATATCAGCCACCGGATTAGGCAGTACACATGCGGTAACAATACCTGTGAGAAAAGGTGTATCAATATAAACTTCTGCAAGACGGAATCGCTCTACAGATCCGCCAAAAGTAATACAAGTTACATCCTTGTCCAAAAATTGTGTTGGACGGACTAGTGACTGTCGAACGCCGATAGTCGTGCATCCGGAGTCACGTAGAACGGAAGCGCGAATTGCGTTCACGCGGCCCTGGTAAAATGTTAATTCCCCCAGTTCATGTAGGGCGGACATGACTGGAATAGTCTTTGATTGCGATGAAGATTTATTAGTATAACCAACATCTGTATAGGGTGTAGATTGTACAGAGCAGGCATTTGCCGCTTCCATTTTCACGTTACAAAATTTTTGTATGTGACCTAACCTATTACACCTAAAACACATAATACGATTAGGATCGTTTCCACGATAAGGAAGACTCTGCGGTCTATCATAATCATGATTATTATCAAAATGCACTCGTCGCGGCGGTCCCTGAGGCCGGTTATATTGTTGGCCTGGATAGTTGCCACGATAATATGGGCGAGGCTCGTAAAAAGAATAAGTCTGGTATCCTCGACGCGGGGATACATTACTTCGATTCGGGAAATCCCTCTGTCTAAAAAAAGGTGGCTCTGATTGAGAGCGCGGATTTGGGGCCTGACGACGAGTCGGCCTTGAACGATCGTGTCCGGTTGGCGCTCCTTTGCCCACGTTGGCATAACACGGTGCTATAGTTGAAGGCTTTGCCAAAGGACGATTTGGGTGGGCGGACGCATAACGTTCCGCGCACGATGTGATTTCTTCAGAGGATGTCGGTGCCCTCTCTTTAAGGTGGGCAACCAAATCGGAATGACATGCGGTATAGATTTGGTCCTTTAAGACCAAATCATACAGCTGGGAATAATTTCCGGTAGTCACGTTCGCGAGCTCGATCCAGCGATCTAAGTAATGTTTCAGCCGATTCACATAAGTTGAGAAATTTTCAGATGGCTCAGGTTTACATGCGCGAAATCTGTGATGAAAGCCATCCTCGGTATGCTGGAATCGCTTAAGCAGTGCTGTTTTAAGCTTGTCATAGTCGTTGGCATCCTCTACTTTGAGGCTATGAAATACTTCCAGAGCCTTACCTGTTAGTAAATTAGACAGGCATGAACTGTACATCGCCTGCTGCCATCCGACGCATTTAGCGTGTAGCTCGAACCGATGTAAATATGCGTCGATCCGGTCGAGTTTTTCATTAAACGTCGGCAGCTTTGGTTTGGTAGCATAAGTATTAGTGGCAGTAGTGGGGGTCACAAGCGATTCTCGCTCTAACTTCTTTATTGCGAGTTCATGCTGCCTTTCCTTTTCTCTCTCTCTTTCTTTTTCTCTTTCTCTTTCTCTTTCCTTTTCTCTCTCTACTTCTTTTTCTCTTTCTCTTTCTTCTTTTTCTCTTTCTCTTTCTCTTTCCTTTTCTCTCTCTACTTCTTTTTCTCTTTCTCTTTCTCTTGCTTCTTTTCGATCCTCACGATCTCGGTCTTGTTGTAATTGTCGTTCGCACCACGAGGCGCGTTCTTCTTCTGGTATACCCAGAACTTTGGCAGATTCAATGTATTTAAGAAACTCGGCCATGATATGTTAAAGTCTGTAATTAGTAAGTATTTACCTACTGTATATCGCGGTATCAATTATATTATTTATAACAGTTATTCTCTGTTAATATTAATTCAGTGTCTTACATTAGCACTGCTTCGCGAAAAGAACGTTCTATCTCTCTCTGTAAATTGCAGGCAGTGTGTCTTCCACTGCAAAAACTTTATCTTTCTCCCTCTGAATATGAATTCTAGTAAGGCAGTGCCGTCTATCCGTTGCTCCCACTGCAATAAAATATATATATCGCCTTTAATGCGATAAATTAGTGTCTTGAGTGATCACTCTCAAAAATTTATGTCTCTCTCAACGCGACGAACCAGTGTCCTCTGTTATCACTGTGAAAAATGAATCGCTCTCTCAATGCGACGAATCAAAATTATATCTCTCTCTCAACGCGACAAATTTGAAATATCTCTCTCTTCTTAAAACGCGCACACGCAGTGTATTCTGTTGCCACTGCAAAATTATTCTCTCTATATTCAACGTGAAATTAGCACGTGAACAAAAATTTATTATATCTCTCTCTCTCTCATATGTCAATACCAGATTACAATTCAACGTGGTTTTAGCACGTGAAACACCTCAGGCATATATTGTAAACATAACAATGTTAGTATAGTAGTTTAAAGTTTATAAGGAAACAAAAAGAAATACAATTAACAAGACGCTATACTGAGAAGTAATACGAACGATAACAGACCCTACAAGTCCTAACTTATGTTACAGAAAGTTTAAGCAAAAGACAGGAGAGACATCTTCCTAAAGAAAAGTGAGGAAGTAAGAAAAACGCCACAATCTATACGAACAATGGATCCCTAATAGAACTATTCACAGTGAAGCAAATCCCCCCGAGTTATAAATAGCCACCAAGGCACTCCAATATCCTTCGTAATGGCAAAGAAGATATGCTAAACTATGATCCCAACCAACCTCCCGCTCTTAAACTAAACATATAGTAAATGGTAAAATAGCCTGGAAACACAGAGCGGAAAGTACGTCGCCCTCCTCAAGACTGTTAATAGATGGTTCACTTAACTTTGTTTTTGAGGAATTCAGATGGTAAATATCCTCAAACCATAGCTCCAAGCCCAAAAAATGCGTTTCTGTCTCAGGTAGATCTGTACGGTGAAAGGTGTCCCTCGCCGGTGTCGTCGGGTCAATGGGATGTTGAGTTCACCATATGAAATTGAAAGAAAATGTTAAATTAATACAAATTGCCTAAAATCTATAATAAAAAGGACCTGAAAACACAATGTTACAACAGTACAATATTAAATAATGGAATAAACATACAATAGATTTTAAAATAATTTACCTATGGCATGGCGTTATTTAAGTTCTTTAAGGGTCCCTCTCCAGTGTTACGAGTTGGGTTATATGGAATTATTGGTGTTACGACTGCATTTAAAATATCGAGAGGTTTTTAGGAATTACTCTTCCATACCATGCCACATATACTAATAACAATTCGAATAAGTTTTATCAAGGACCTGCAGGGCCACAAATTTATTTACTTTAAAATCCCTAACAAATTTCGTCTAGCTCTTACATATTAAAAGGACAACATCAGCAGCATCAAATGAAAATTCAATAATATATCACTAGAAGTCTCCTCTAGTTTCCTAAAAGATTATATCATTCTGACTCATTCACAATTTAATTATTACTTATCTATCTTCCAGATATAGTCTGCCTACTATCTAACAAATAATATTCTAATGTCTCAGACGACAATGTTAACTCAGTTATTTGTGCCTACCGCTTATAAAGGATCAAACTCGTCAATACAACTGACGTAGTTAAGTTAGATCTAGATCTACTCTAGGATGGGCTGGCAATCCCCAGCCTCATCCAGACACATCAATTTCAATTTACAAATGTGTATACCAGACATTCATGCTAGATCTAGTTGCAAGTTAAAATACATTGTAGTCTTGCATTCTTCGGTAGCACTTCTACTGGAGAATTTAAGGTCAGCTTCACGTTCATCGTCGAATCAATAGACAAACACTTACACTTGGTCCCTGATACGAGATCAGGGAGCTGGAGAATAGCAGTAGATAATTTGTGGGAAGCGTATGGTCTCATTCCAATGTCTATCAAGGACATAGACATGACTATAACAATCTTCTGATTCTCTCTGGCTGAATCACGCCGACTGCCTTCACAGAAGGATATTTCTGCATGGAGTGAAGAAACCTAGGAATGGCTCCGCTTATATCTTGTGTGGCCAGCTGCCAATCCCCAGCCAACTGCCTAGATTTGATTGGTGCATCCATTTCGAGCTCAGCTCGTAGTATTAATAGATTCTGCATGGAAATCGGTCGCGGCCTTGCACTAGTAACAGCCAAGGTCAAATTAACATATCAAAACCCTTACTAAAGTCTCCAACCCTCTACGTTTTATGTACGAATTTACTATTTCCCTTTTACTCACCCCTTCTCTTCCCTGTTAGAATTCATCAAAATCACGGGGTCGAGAACTGCACCGTCACTGCTAACCCATCCATTTATTCTATCTTGCCCCACTTTCTTTCCATCTCTAAGAAAAAAGCGTTACAAAAACAAACTGTCCACGAGAATAGTTCAAGGACATTTGCACTGGCTAAACTCAACGAGACCATGAAATAAACACGCCGTGACCCAGCACGACACTTCTAGTCCTAACCCTGACACCTGCCACTTATAAGTCCATTGTATTTTACAGAAGAATTTGTGTACACACAAAAAAATGACCTATACTCTGACCTATATTGCATCACTATCAACTTGGTCACCCAATCTTCTGGTCACAGTTAAAGACTTCTGTTCCCTTCTAAAAAGTGCCCTCACAATATTTAAACCCACCTCCCTGTTCTTTGCACGAAATTAATGCAGAGCATACAGAATCATTGAATAAATAAGCAAATCAATAAATCAATAAATAAGGAACAAGTTGTGCTAACCAGGTGGCCATTCTAATCCTACAAATGTTATACTGTACCAAGCTTGTGGTCAAGTGGCTATATTTTCGTGAATCGCAGACTGATAACTTTTTAAACGATGAACATGATAAAGCTCCCGATGATGTGCTCAGCCTACAGAAAACTTTATCAAACTTGAGCCCTATTATATAAATGTGATTTAAACAACAAGAACACCACCACCACCACCATCGCCACCACCACCACCACCACCACCACCACCATCACCACCACCACCACCACCACCACCACCACCATCACCACCACCATCACCACCACCATCACCATCACCATCACCACCACCATCACCACCACCACCACCACCACCATCACCACCACCATCACCACCACCATCACCACCACCATCACCACCACCACCACCATCACCACCACCATCACCACCACCATCACCACCACCACCACCACCACCACCATCACCACCACCACCACCACCACCACCATCACCACCACCATCACCACCACCACCACCACCACTACCATCACCACCACCACCACCACCACCACCACCACTACCATCACCACCACCACCACCACCACCACCATCACCACCACCACCACCACCACCACCATCACCACCACCACCACCACCACCACCACTACCATCACCACCACCACCACTACCACCACCACCACCACCACCACCACCATCACCACCACCACCACCACTACCATCACCACCATCACCACCACCACTACCATCACCACCAACACCACCACCATCACCACCACCACCACCACCACCATCACCACCATCACCACCACCACCACCACTACCATCACCACCACCACCACCACCACTACCATCACCACCACCACCACCACCACCAACAACAACAACAACAGCAACAACAATGTAGTTGACAAAAGTTATCAGGGCCAGTGTCACTTCCTCCCTGCACCATCTTGACGAGAAAAATGACGATGGATATAAGGAAATCCCATAACGGTAAAACCTACCTTGCCCCGGCCTTATACATTTAATACAATCTAATATCAAACACGAAACTGTTCTCTGGGAATTTTCTGTGTGTCTGTGTGTGGAGGGGGGGGGGTGGGGGAAGGGGTGCTTGATCCCATTTATGCTAATGAAGAGAACTACTTCTTACTTTTCATCATTTTACTATGGGGGAGGGGGGGGGGGCGAGGAGCGATTCAAAAACATGAAAAAGATGGGTGAACGATTAGGTCGTTTCTGAATGTCAGACGAAACAAAGATTGACAACATAAAGTATTTTCTTTCATTTTCCTTTTGTATTATATTAGCAACACATTAAATCATACCTCCACATTACCCAGATGTGTTTATTTCCTCATAATTATCAAATATGAGCTTTTGCATAATGTAATCACACTAAAAGCCCTTGCACATGTGTATGGGAAATCAATCTTGAGAGAATTATTCCTCCGAGTTTTGTTTTCTAAGTTCTCTCCCCTAGACTGGAAATTTCGTTTTTCTGCGGTTTTTTGCGGTCAATAGATGGCTGTTATAATCTCGTCTGATCCACGATCGATATTATTATTCAATAATTTCATTCGTGGATAATTTATTTTCTGAATGCCAATTTTGCAAAAATTATAGAAATCTATTGAGGAGTAGGTAGCAAAATACAAAAAAATTGAATAAAATCGAATTCTGTCGTAGAAGGGGGAGGTGTCATGGCTGATCTCTGCCCGCGGATGTAAACAAAACGATTCCTCAACATGGAGATCATAAAGACCCCAAAGGTAAGTTCTGTGATGTCATAATTTGTCCTATCGTTTGTATATCGAGGCGATGTTGCGTTTTTTCGTAGATCTGATTCAGTCAGAAGGTTTTTGGCTGAGCTGTAGCTTGAAGATTACAGTAGTTGGCTCACTATGATGGGGAATTGAAAACGAAAGTTGAAACCTTTCTTTGGCCCCGGGACAGTTTGTGACACTTTTTGCGCGTACATAATCTTATGCTAAAGACATGGGACACGGTTATGCTAATTTCATCTTATACAAATACAAGAAAATCACGACGCAGACATGGTTGTCTCTCTCATCAGCATGCTTTTGGAGATGAAGGTAAGTGATTTCAGCCCTCCACATGTGCACGATTCTTTTCATCATCTGCAAAGGACTGTCAGCGAGACGCTAATTGATCATGTGACAGTTACTGGGACTGCCGTGATTTATTCTTGCAATTTGGTGACAGTTAATACCCTGAACATTGAGGGTGTACTGAAACAGAATGTAAACAAATCGTGGCTGTCTCTGTGTTTCTTGGTAACAGCTTGGGAGGTGTGAATGAACTAAAACCATAAACTTCAGTATAGACTCAACAATGGCAAAAAATAAGCAAGACTTACACAGAGTAGCACAGAAACCCCAGTATTTCCTTTCTTTCACACATTTTCAGCAGACCTACTTATAGTACATCAGAAACTAGATAGGAGACTGAACAGCGATGGGGCTTTTTGTGGAATCCACATAGGGATGTTTTTTGAATTAATTCTATGAGCTATGAAATTAAATCACATGTTATCAACCTTTAAATGAATTTTCATATTTATTAATGTTTCCCATGTGTGTTATAACACCTGTAAAACTAGTTTGCTCAACTGCATCATACTGCAGAAAGCAGGGTAGTTCAATATATATGCAGACTAAATGACTTTAGGAGAAAACCCAAGCACATGACTTTGATGCCATCAGCTTCCTGTCATAGAATGTTCTGAGAAAATGAAGGATGGATCACTTGTTGGGCAGATGCCATTTTCCACTGACAATCTCCTGCAGTGTCACTGTCCCCAGAGTTCCATTTTATTTTTCTTCCTTAAAGACCTAGATTTAATTTAGCTAACTTTAACATCCATTCTGAACTCATCCTTTATGATGTTATGTCATGAGGTTGTAGAGTTATGCCTTATTTTATCATTGGTTTTTTTTTTCAGTCTTGAAGACAGCAAGGTAGATACAGCATACCGTTTTTCCAAATGTTATTAAACCCCAACCTTTATATTCTGGCAAACGTAACGCTGTCAGAATATGATATATTTGACTGCTTTGCATTGCTGAGGGCCGTCACACACCAGTCTATTGTTGTAGCCACCAGTCTATTCAGATGTTTTCATTTTGTTGTTCTCTGCACATTTTTTGAGTGCTTCAGACACGAGCAAAGTGTCAATGTCTCAGTTGTTTTTGTATGATTGTTAGCCCCATTCAGTCATTCATGCCAACTTTTATACACTTCCTGCTTTCGTTTATTTGTATGGTTACCACTCACATACTGCTGTGGAAAATGAAGAAGGAGTTCTGTGCCAAGTCAAATGTTTGTCAAGTACAGCCTTAGTTGATCCTGTGCAGTTTAGTATGCAGCACATAAACCTTTCTCAGTTGCTGTAAGTCAGAGGGTTACATGCAGGACAGGCAGGCAAACAAGCAGAAAGGCTTCAGGAAATCAAATTTCAGAGAGAGGGAGAAAAAATTAAATTACACCTCACATTAATTTGCAAGAAACTTATCTCCCAGTTTGAAAGATCTGGACTTTTTTTTTCTTTCTAGGCTGTGCAGAAAGAGAGACTGAAATACACAGTGTCATGATGAAGATTGGTCAGTGATATTGTATATTTGAGGGATGAACTGAAAACACACAATGTTCAGGACTTTGCTGTAAACTCATCATTTTCCAAACATTTGATTTGCTAGGGCGTTTGGCAGGTAAAACATTTTGATGGAAGCTTTCCTTAGTTTGTTTCTAAATGAAATGAAGATGCATTTCAAAGATCAAATATGAAACAACGTTCACCGGAAATAAAATTTGGTATTAAATACTATACTATCACTGCCACTTCAAACTGAGCACTTCACTTTTAGAATTTTTCTGTATTTCTGATTTCCCTCATTCCTTCCGGCGTTGTGTACATGTGACTCTCATAGTCTGTGTGTGTGTTTTTATGACACTGTGATGAACATCATGCTGTGTGTTGGATGTTGACAGACAGCTGTTGCTGCCATTAAAGTAGTGCCGTGCCCCCCCCCCCTCACTTGCAATTGGTTTGGTATACCGGGTACTTATGAGGTGTGAAAAGGTTTTCATGTAATGTTAGGAAAGTGCGATAATTGCGCCAGACTCTGACTCGTGAAAGATTTATTAGGTGAGAGTATGCTTGCTAGGCAAGTTATTGCAGACCCAGCAATATAAATCCCAAGACCCACTATACCAAGACGGTGCAATTCAAGCACTTCCGTCCGCTGGCCAGGAGTTTCTAAAAATAGTCCGGCGCGTACAATCGTAAACACAGGCATGCGGTTCGCCGTACCGGTATGTGTTAATCGAGGAGACCAGTGCTCCTTTGTGAAGAATCAAAATTAACACTTTGCAAGGCTGTTTGCCAACTTAAGTTCGTTTATTATAGTAAATTGGACTTCAGACATACACCTTTGCACTCCTCATACAGTCCCAATATTGTTGTGTTGGACTAATGCATGTGTGCTATGGAGATCATCAGTTGTGTGTTTGTGTTTGTGAAGAGGGAGGGGCTTAAAAGTCTAATTGCTAATTCAACTTTCGGTATACATGTACTTTTGTTTGTTTGAGGAAACCGTAAAACGTCATGGATCAAATACTGATAAAATTTCTCAAAGCTAAGGAATCCCATACGTACAATCAATAATTATGTGAATGAACTTTTCCACTTGATCATTCCGAATTTCTTTTAAAGAAAGTGTTTTGTTGTTGTTGTTTCTTTCTTTCTTTCTTTCCTTTTTCCTTATTAATCTTCAAGCAATAGAAATTCAATCAGAAATAGTGCTCCAAAACAGAAAATTTCAGGAAAGAAAGTTGGAAAACTGAAGAAGCTGCAACATGAGTAACACTTTTTGAACGTTCATTATCATCAGAATACTGCGGCTGGATTTTGTTGAGTTTTTGTTGTTTTTTTAAATCGCCCATCTGGTCACTTTTCCTACGTCATTACCTTTTTTCTGCTACCCTGGTTATCTCTACACTTTTTCATCAATTAGAAGATGTAAATTTCCTCTCTGGTCTGATGTATGTGAGAACTTCATTGAAAGTTTGTGTTTTATACCCATTTATTTGCTTTAATCATTTAAATAATGGCCCATCTGGTCTCTTTTCCTACTTCATTCCTCTTGTTCTGCTACCCTGGTTATCCCTACACTTTTTGACAAGATTAGAAGATGTACCGGTACAGTTCCCCTTTGGTTTTATGTAGGCCTATGTAGAAACTCCATTCAAAATTTCCAGTCTATACTCATTTATTTGCTTTAATCATTAAATTAATTCTTTGAATAGATGATCTATTGTACAGTTCTTGGTAGTCTATTAACCTCATCTCATCCAATGGGACATAAAGAAAATATCCCTGTTTACTTCATGCCACCATTAAATCTTTGCTAACCGAGCCATGACTGGACACACCATACGCGCTGGGTCAGTCTAGCAGACAACGCACGCGGCGGAACTCTTCGCCTTTGTATTTAACGATCGATTGCACCGTCTTGGTATAGTGGGTCTGGGATAAATCTGGTCTGTGTTCAAGGGTGTTTGAAAGCCAGGTGTTACATTTATCACATGTATTATTTAACACACCCCCCCCCCCTCAACCCAGGGTGCCAGTGGTTCCAGTCAGTAATTCCCCCCCCCCCCCTCCAACATCCACATACAGAGGTCCATCTTTGCTTTCCACCATACTTTTAATTATTGCTTATTATTTTTTTTTTTTTGCTCATTTTATTACATGTACTATTATTCCCAGTACATACATTAAAAAAAAAAAGATTACAACAGTTTTACTTCCGTGTTCAGCTTGTTAGGATTGAGCTCAGTTTGCTCTCAGAGGAGCGGGGGCTGCCGGGTGTCCAGTCTTGTGCCCTTGCAAGTTAAACAAAAACTCTTGCAAGTTTGCAGTACATGGCATAAAGCCCAGCAGTAAACTAGGTCCGACATAGATGTTCATGTTTTACTTCGTACTGACTCAAGTGATGAGTCTGCGAATCCCAGACACTGTGGAAAGTCTGTGGTCATCTCAATTGTCACTAGCGATAATTCTCTTCCTTGTACTGCCATGCCCTTTCACCGGTTTTGGTGTTTTTTTGGAGACAAGAAACGGATAGGAATTGACGTTTTGCGGCAGTTTTCGACTCTTTGATGGTTATGATGAACCGATGCTGGATCGCACGTCCGCCACCACCCATTATTTTATTTCAGCTGTTATTTTGATGGATCCCCGATCGATATTATTATTCTAGTTGGATTGTGAGGTCAGAACACTGAGTTTCAATAAGAGCCCATGTAGTAGCCGACGAATTGGATGCGCTATAGCCCTGGCCTGGCGCTCACCAGCTGATTTTGATGGGCCGACAAGTTTGATAATGACGTCACGATATTGAATTCCTGTGAGACTGGCTAGCGCGCGTGTCCCGACACACATTCCAACTAGCCGGACGATCAGAATCGGCTTGTGTGCGCCTGGGCTTACACCCACGGGGATCGGAAGAAGATCCCATCCAATTTGAAAGACATCATTACTTGTGGGGCGTTTCTAAACCAGAGGTCGGCACTTTTTAGCTTTCGGCTGTGGCTCTTTCCTTTTCTCAATTGCCGGCTTAAACAACAACAGAAAATCTTTCAGTACGAAAGTACACTACTGGTGTGAATATTTATACAGAGATTTAGGTGCATGCGTGTTGCGGCTCACTCTTAACTTTAAACGTGCCGAAAGTCTCAGCTATGACTGTTCTTCTCTGGAACTCTGCTAACATTCCTGGCCTGAACATTGTAAGAGGACTGAAGAGATGTGACACCGACTTTTGTCCGTTTATTCACTCGCTATAAAGCAACAAACTGCAAGTAGATCTAACAATAGCAGGTGACAGGAGCCGGTGGATTAAGACCTGACGCAACGCTGGATCGATAAGTCTAAACCAGAAGTTGTATTTAGGAAAAAAAAAACTAACATCTATCTATCTGTCTATCTATCTGTCCGTCTGCCTGCCTGTCAGTCTGTCTGTCTATACGTCCGTCTATCTATCTATCTATCTGTCTATCTATCTGTCCGTCTGCCTGCCTATCAGTCTGTCTGTCTATAATACGTCCGTCCATCTATCTATCTATCTATCTATCTATCTATCTATCTATCTATCTATCTATCTATCTATCTATCTATCTATCTATCTATCTGTCTGTCTGTCTGTCTATCTATCTATCTATCAATCATTCTATCCATCTATCTAGCTGTATGTCTGTCCACCTGTCTGTCTGTCTGCCTGACTGCTTATCTGTCTGTCTATCCGTCCGACTGTCCATTCAAATATCTATCTATCCATCCATCCATCCATCCATCCATCCATCCATCCATCCATCCATCTATCTATCTATCTATCTATCTATCTATCTATCTGTCTATCTATCTATCTATCTATCTATCTATCTATCTATCTATCTTGCTTACCTGTCTATCTATTTGTTTATCTACCTCTGTCAGTTTATCTTTCTCACTTTCTGCATACGTCTGTCTATCCGCCTGTTTATCAGTCTGTCTCTCCATGTGATGTTAAGACATTCCTTATTTATCTCGTCCTGTAAAAGGCAGTGGCAGGGGCTTCTCAATTAGTGTAAATTATATCCGTCTACAAATCTAGTTAACTCTCAAAGAGCCAAGGCCAGTAATAGACCAATCATTGGCCAGATTGTAGTTGAGTCAATGACAGACTTGTGGCTGGAAGGCGGAGCTTTGCCCGCGCGCTCTGGATGATGACATGAACACGTAAATCTTACGGTGTCATCTTGTGATTCTCTCCCCTGTAATTTGAGCCCCCTGGCTCAGCATCAGATTGCTGACAAGAGATTGGGCTGATGTGCCTGAGCCGTGGGTTGAAAGCCGGGGCTGAAGATTTCATCAAATATTCATGAAGTATCATTTCATTTTTTTTCTTTTGGTCATTTCCTGTTTTCTGTTCTTTCTTCCGGTTGTTATTTTGAGGGGTTATTTTTCATGTCAGCTCCTCATTTCTCATTTTTATACGCATTATCTTACAAGTTTTTTCTATCTTATTTTCTCTCTGTTCTGTCATCATTTTTTCATTGCCTCCCGCTTCTTGTCCAGTCGTACACCGTGGCCACTCTTTCTTTCCTTCCTCTTCTCATCCATTCACTCTTTTCTTCCATATCCACAGGTTCCTCCTTTAAGTTCTATCACAACGGTTCTCAGAGCCCCAGGCCACATTCCTGCCCGTGCAGTCCCAGATTTCCCCAATTCCTTCCCCCACTTTGAATCGCTTTTTTCCCCCCACTAGACGTCTGTACTTTTACAGTGGTAACTATTGAAATATTTTATGACATTAAATTTGTTTATTGAATAAAACGTCTATTTAATTTAGTGCCCTCGTCTCCTCAGTTTGGAATTCCTCATCTGACTGGGAAATTCCTCATCTGACTGGGAAATTCCTCATCTGACTGGGAAATTTCTCATCTGACTGGGAAAATCCTCATCTGACTGGGAAATTCCTCATCTGACTGGGAAATTCCTCATCTGACTGGGAAATTCCTCGTCTGACTGGGAAATTCCTCTCTCCCCAATTCCCCCTACTTCTGAAATGTTCTCCCTGAATTTGAACTTGAAATTCCGGCCCTGGGAGCCAATCTTTTCTGTTGTTTTATTTTACTGCTCGGTTGCTGGTGTCAATTCCGGCTGACCACAACCATTTTTTGTCTACTTGCATAGCGGTGGACCAGTTTCTGGACGTTGTTGTGATATCGGCGTTGGCGCGTCACCATGGTGAATCTCTGTGCATTTTCGTTTCTTTTCCTCCTCGGCATTCCAGTCTATCAAACCTTCACACTGATCATTCTCAGAATAGCGGGCACTGTTGGCAGTTTCATGGAGCGACTTGAGAGAGAGAGAGAGAGAGAGAGAAAGAGAAAGTTCCTCGAGGAAAGTTTAGCGACCCCTGGCAGATTGCCTGACTTTAGTTGCACAGGTTGGGGTCACCGAAGTCATGAGATCTTTGAGTACTGGGACTCTGGACCAGCGTACTAACACTGTGTAACAGATGAAAGGGACAGACTTTCTGACAGTGGAATGCAAAGTTCAGTTTCTTTGCCTGCTCTGTCTAAGCTTACTCGCCTATGCTTCAGATTTCTTAAGAGTTACTTACACACCATGCGTGACTACATGTACAGTGTTACTTCCAAGTGTTAGATTTACCGTACCTTGAATCAAACCGTTACAGTTATCTGGTTTTGTTTAGTACCGGTAGAGAACTCTAGCAAATGCTAAAACTACCCCCTTGTTTGATTTCATTTTACTTGACACCCCCTTTCCCCCCCCCCCACCCCCCCCGAAAAAAAATGCACCCTCAAAGTTGTTGTTTTTTCTTTCTCGTCAGACTAACCATCTGCTGTGAAAAGATCGGCACTTGTGTCGTCAAGTCTGTCTAATGTCTCCACCATCTAGACATTTTTGCAGTGCACACAGTCAACAGTGTTGCATTAAGCACGTGGCGCACTGAATCAAGGCTAATTTGCCTGGGTTTTGTAGACAATGGAGTGAAAGGGAATCTTGCGCATCAGTGAGACTGAAACGTCTTGTCGCTAGTTCATGCACAGAAAGTTCAAGTCTTGAATCAATGTCAATAGAGTATCGGTTCTTTCTAACTAATCTACTGCCCCCACCCCCACCTCTTTTTTGTGGGAGAGGGGCATGTGTAAAGAACTAAGACAGTGGATTTATTTGTACTCAATGCCACAAAACTTGTTGTTCTGCGCGGAGCATCATCATGGCAGTCTAACACCTCAATTTCAGTGACGTCAATGAAACATGCCCTCTACTCTGATTGGACAGAGTTTACCCCTTAACCTGGTTTTCCGCTCCAGGCGGCGGTAATCAATAGCCGAGTGCAGGAAAGATTGGGCAAACTGGACGTAATTAAGTTATCTAATGATCGGTCAGCAAAATGAAGAAGAGCCCGAACCTTCAGCGTAGTCAGGTGACCAGTTTGATTGATCAGCTGACAGTATAGGCCGTTCGCGGTACAAGTGAAGCGGTGAAACCAACAGGGACACCAAGTGTGGCGCAGAAAGATTAAAATCACAGCTGGTTAGACTATACAATCATGTAGTAACGTTTCTCAAACTTGGTTTTCTCGATCCACAACCTGTCAGAGCTGGCAGATCAACCGTGATGGACCCCGGCAGTGTCAAGTCAACGTTATAGAAATTAGCCAGGTTCAATTTGTGGACGCATCAAGATGTCAGAATGATGCACCGTAGCTTGTTGTGTTTGTTTTTGTTTTTCTTGTTTGATGTTACAGCCGTTGTTAATGTTTGATTCTGAATGAGATTGAGATAAGATTGAATGAGATTGTGTAGCAAGAAAACGAAAATTAAAAAGATGCAAGCAAAAATTAGTTTCGCTAGAACAACAAAGATCGACATCAAACAGGAAGGCTGATGTCAATGAATGAGCATTGAAATACATGTACATGTACATTTATAGGTTCAACAGATTTAAGATGCTGCGTTTAATTATTTTTGTTTCAAGTGACCAATGCAAATGAATGCTTTTCAGAATCAAAACACAACAAAACATGGCACTTCAGCGACCCGTCTCTCAGGAGCTTTAGTCAAATGTTTCTGTTCAGACATACTGATCGGGTTGTTGTTGTTGTTGTTGTGAACATCAGACCAGATCTGCCACTTATGTGAGGAGTAGAACGATTTAGTTTCACATTTCACTGGCAAACTTCCACACATGAACCTGAGTTGTGCCAGAATGTTATTTCTTCGCGGGCGAGGGTCAATAATAACCCTAATATAATGAATTCCTGTATCAATTTTGACTGGATCAGATTTTTTACGTCGCTTCTTTTCTAGGACTTTGGAAATGTTCTTCAATACACGACTTTCTTCTCTCTCGCCCTGATGTCTGGTTCTACCATCCGTTTGCATGCCCTTCCCGTGCCACTGGGGTGTTACAGTGAACAGCAGTAACATAAAGATCCCGCTTCCAGGCGCTCACGGGTGATTTTGTTAGTCGCCCAGCCCGAGAAACCATTTAGTTACCAGGATAAAACGGTGATTTTTTAATCTGCGAAGTGAAAAGTAAAAGTTTAACCACAGGTAAACTAAATAGATTTTTGGACTGGATGATTAAAAAACCACTCGTGTGCTCCTGTCATAAAACTTAAAGCTAGCTGTTACATCGAAACGGTCTTTAGTTTACATTTTATTTATTTTTTAAATTCCTATCCTCCATGATTTCTTCGTGTGCATTGCCCAGTCAACTGTAATCCCCACCCCGTCCCCCGTCCCCTTTCCACACGCTGTTTTCCCCTGGAACGCTATCAGCGTCTAAATTACATCTGATGTCTGGCTCTCAGCTTTTTAGTGAATTCCCTCATGTTTTGTTGACGGTCGCTCTTTCCTCGCCCCTTGAGGTTCCAGATCAGAGATTGCTTTACGAATACGAGTTAGCTGGCGAATTCATTGGTCCAGGGCTGGTATCTGTGGAGCTTCTGATGACCCCACTTAAAGCCAGTGGTGTTTACTCCATCACTTCACTGGAGCTGTAGGCGTAATTCTGAGACATTCGTTGATTGATGGTTCCAGTCTCTGGTTGTGCCATTTTGTTGCTAGTGAGAGTAAATATAGAATGGACATGCTGAATGAAGTTTCTGTGGAAAACCAGAAACACCCGTGAATTCCAGATGTTGCTTCGTGAAATGATAACATTTCGTGTCTCTGATTTTACCCATAATGTTCTCCAAATTTGTCCATGAAACTCCCGGAAGACCGGGGAAACTTCGGTGGCGTCCTCTGGGCTGATGACGCAGTGGCTCTAGTTTGTCTGCGTCTGTTTCTGGTTGATTGAGTGCGCCATGTCACTCTTTCCGCTAGTGCACTCGAGACAGTTTTTGGTGCATCCGAACTAGTGAGTCAGACGTTTCTGTCCGGCCGCTGGGTCAAGTCCGGTTAACTCCATAGTCAGTATGTACATGTATAGTCTCGTATTATATCGTCTCACTGTAGTGCCCAGGGCATGCTGAAAAATAAAGTCCGGATGGTCAGAATAAATACTTTGAGTGAAAAAACCAAGAGGCTGGAATGTCCAGGTCCAGTCTTGAATGTGCCGACCATGTTCCTAGTGTCGCTCTGAGCACACAGAAGCTCTAACTCAGTCTTGTAACAAATACAGATGTTGTGCAGTCTAGTCGTTCCAAACATTATAGAGTATCCACAGTCTCCCTTTGTTGACATTTGTCGACAAAATAAGTAGCTGTCCTGTAGCTCTGTGACGTGAACATATTTGTAGGCATCATGGGTTCATAGTTTAGTGTTCTCCTGGGAGTACTACATGTTTCATGCCTAACACAATTAGTCAGCATTTTTAAAGAGTCTTTGCATTCTGTAATAATGTCTGTGCTGGCTTCTCATCCCTGTTTCATAATTGCATATCCGGGTTGTGATTGGAAGTGTAATTAATATTGGTCCTGTTTTTGCTGCAGTGCGAAGGAAGAGGAAATGACGAAGGGGATGTTTGATACCTGACAATTAGATGCTCGAGCAAACGGAAACGTCCTGTCAGAATACGACCCAGGGAACTCTTTGGACGAGAATAAATGTCACGGGGACATAGCCCTACCTGGAGCCTTTGTTCGTGGCATCGTGACTTTTGTGATATGATACGGTTAGGTTAGGCCAAGGAGTGAGTGAGGGAGAGAGGGAGAGGGAAGAGAGAGGGACGAGAGAGGGAGAGGGGATGTTTCGAGAGTGTGGGGGAGAGGAAAACAGAGAGAAAGAGGAGGGGAGGGAGGGAGTGTGTGAGAGAGTGAGGGGGGGGGAGAGAAAAACAGGGGAAGAGGGAGTGTGGGGGAGAGAAAAACAGAGAAAGAGGAGGGAAGAGGGAGTGTGGGGGAGAGAAAAACAGAGAAAGAGGAGGGAAGAGGGGGTGTGGGGGAGAGAAAAACAGAGAAAGAGGAGGGAAGAGGGAGTGTGGGGGAGAGAAAAACAGAGAAAGAGGAGGGAAGAGGGAGTGTGGGGGAGGGAAAAACAGAAACAGGAGGGAAGAGGGAGTGAGTGAGGGAGGGGAGAGAAAAACAGAGAAAGAGGAGGGAAGAGGGAGGGGAGAGAAAAACAGAGAAAGAGGAGGGAAGAGAGAGTGGGGGAGGGGAGAGAAAGAGGGGGGAAGAGAGAGTGGGGGAGGGGAGAGAAAAACAGAGAGAAAGAGGAGGGAAGAGAGAGTGAGGGAGGGGAGAGAAAGAGGAGGGAAGAGAGTGAGGGAGGGGAGAGAAAAACAGAGAAAGAGGAGGGAAGAGAGAGTGAGGGAGGGGAGAGAAAGAGGAGGGAAGAGAGTGTGTGAGAGTGAGGGAGGGGAGAGAAAGAGGAGGGAAGAGAGAGTGGGGGAGGGGAGAGAAAAACAGAGAGAAAGAGGAGGGAAGAGGGAGTGTGTGGGAGAGAAAAACAGTGAAAGAGGAGGGAAGAGGGAGTGAGTGAGGGAGGGGAGAGAAAAACAGAGAGAAAGAGGAGGGAAGAGAGAGTGAGGGAGGGGAGAGAAAGAGGAGGGAAGAGAGTGTGTGAGAGAGTGAGGGAGGGGAGAGAAAAACAGAGAGAAAGAGGAGGGAAGAGGGAGTGTGGGGGAGAGAAAAACAGAGAGAAAGAGGGAGAGTGAGGGAGAGAAAAACAGAGAGAAAGAGGAGGGAAGAGGGAGAGAAAAACAGAGAGAAAGAGGGAGAGAAAGAGGAAGGAAGAGGGAGAGAAAAACAGAGAGAAAGAGGAGGGAAGAGAGTGTGTGTGAGAGAGTGAGGGAGGGGAGAGAAAAACAGAGAAAGAGAAGAGAAGTGAGAGCCACAAGGGAACAGAGAAAGCGATACAATGTATATGCAGAACTCCGGCAGCCAAGATTTTGCTCACGTGCTCATAACACCCGGATCAAATTTCTCAGATTAGTCACGTTATCAGGCACAGCCAGTAACAACTTTGTTGACCTGTTGGTCATGATGAGGAGATTATTTTCATATTGGCAATTTTTGTTTTTGGTGGCAAATGAACTTGGTTTGTCTCCCGTCTCTGCTGGGTTTTAATGCTAGTTTTTGTGTTGTTTTCTCAAGGGAAATGTTCATTTTTTTTTTCTACAAATGATGATTGTGTTGCATGGACTTTTGAACGCTCTGTCGAGCAAAAAATCGTTGGTTTGACCTCAGGGCATTTTTTGCCTTTCTTGGGACAAGCGTGGAAGGGGCGGGTTGACGCGGTAAGGGAAACAATTCTTGGTGATCGTTGGACGAAGTTTGCTATTTCATGGGTTATATACCTTTAATTATGGACCCTGCGTATTTGCGGAATCCCCATCAACTTCAAGTGGAAATTGTTGCAATTGGAAAAACCTTTCTGCAGAATTTCAGTAATAAACTGGACGCAATAACCGCAAACATCTGCAGTTCAGCGTGCCAGAAATTTGCAGTGTCAAGATATTTTCTGAATGAAAGCGAGTGGTTTGACGTTGAGCATAACCGATGAGAATCAGTACAAACAGTGAGACCTCTTGAGTAAATCATTTATTTTAAATGCTGGCGTGGCCTCCAGTGAGCTTAATATTTACACCCATTCCCGAAAAAAATGTAATTGTTGTTGTTGTTGTTGTTGCTGCTGTTGCCTGGACTACGGGCGCCGCCTTATCTTGTTCATTAGAGCCGGAATTATTTTGTTTTTCAGTTGAGTGCTTTTGTGTGTGTGTGTGTGTGTGTGTAATTTCTTTGTGCATGTGAGTTTTTGGAAATGACGGAAGTTTGATTAATTGTTGATCCCTCAGGTTTTTGACCAGCGCCCATAAATATTCAAGTTCGCTCTTTGTTGTTGTGCTGGCAGCGAGAAATGTGACAACCTTGGCCGTGGCTCACACAGCCGCGTTTTACATTTTGTTTACGCCCCAGCAGTTTAGTTCAATTCAGCGCTCTGCGTTCGTGATATGGCAGTAATCGAATTTCCAGTACATGTCGCCGGCCTCAGAATTTGAGCCAAGTGACGCAGAAACCTGGGCTAAACGTGTTTGCGCATGGGGTTCACAGCGTCACCATGCACGTGCGGATTGTTTAATGATTCGTAAATTTGTCCCTCGTTCTCGGGCTCCTGATTTGTCCGGTAATTCATCATTATCGCGGTCGTGCTAGTCATTGACCCTCCCGACAAGTTAATCAGAGACTGTGATCTCGCGGAGATACGATGTTATAAGATGCCCGGTGACAAACAAGATGCGGATTTTTGCACAGTCCGATGTATAATGTTTCTTCAGCCCAATTGTGTCGTCAATTTCATGCGCTGTGTGGAAACAAAAGCAAATTTTAGAAATAAAAATGTTTTTTGGCGTGACGTTTTTGCCAGTTATTTGGTCAGCGACGCAGGCAGAGAACAATAATTGTGCGCAATGTGGAACTCAAGGCAACAGGTCTAGTATTGAAGCATTTTTGCCAGCTGTTTTTTTGGTTGTTTTTCTTTGCAAAATAACAGTAAAACAGTGGGGAAATGATGCAGGTGATATTTTTGGCATACTGATTATATTTTAATGATCTGTTTTTTTAAAGCCAGTTCTTTATGACATGATGATATTGAAATGAGGAAATGAACAAGAAGAAAAACAAAGGAACAAACGCGCTGCAACAGCTGATGAGTGAACGCCTTGAAAAACAAAAGATCTCAAACCAGTTATCATATTATTGTTGTCGTCAGAGTGTCACGATCACGTGCGTGAAGATTGTCACGACCACGTGTGTGATGTGCACTTAACTTATTTACCTTTCAAACCCAGCTAACAAGCCAAGCAAGCAGACCAGCGATCAACGGACACATGGAGTGAGATTTAAATTAAACGATATTTAATTCTAAATGCATGACAAAACTTATGTCAAAACATTCAATTCATGATAATCAAACATACAATCATAAAAACAGAGATAGTTGAAATTCACTCTTGGGGATCATGGCTACTCTCTACTCCCCAACTCGCATCTAGATCTAACCCCTTTGTCCATAAACTTTGTCACGAGTGGAGTGAGCGAGATTCAAGGATTACGGGGGCATGGAAGTGTAGGATGGACCCACGGGATAGTGAGGCTGCTCACCTATATTGACTTCTGTTAGTTAACGTTGAAGCGTGCATGTTGTGAGTGAAGTTGAGGCGTAGTAGAGGCAAAATCTGAATAGTCAGATCACTGCAAGTTAAGAGGTCCAAGGGGACAGACGTGAGATCAGAGGCAGTCGGGAGATTGTTGTGTGTTTTCCAGTGATGACTGGTAGGTTGAACTGTGATTGATAATTATGATGATTGATGTGCTATGTTCTCCTATGACCATGATGTAAATAAGTTATATGTGAGGACTGTGAAAGTCATTGATTACTGTGTATAGAGATGTGCGCAATGAGCGATAGATGTAAGTTAGGATCATGGATTCGTAGCGAGTCTGAGTACGGTGTGACACGGTGGAGGTGTGTTACCGTAAGATGTGTGGTGAGTGAAATGTGGACTATTGTGAGTACGCTTGATGGTTCGTAACGAGTGGTGAAGTGGATAGTAATTGTATGGTGTATTACAGATGTAATGTTATTCTTATAGGTGCCGGGGTCGGGCAGAGAAGCCACCCGCGGTGAGCGGACTTGTGCCGGGGTTGGGCAGAAGGCTACCCACAGGCCGCCTGAGTGAAGCTGTCGCGCGGGACAGCGGGAGCACATGAGTCGTGGCAGTCTGGCCACAGACAGGGACGTTGTTATTGTCCTTGTGGCTATTCAAATGTTAATGTGCTATTACGATGTTAATGTGCTATTAATATGTTAATGTGCCATTGAGAATATAAGGTGCTGTTAAGACCTCGAGGGGAGATTGAGATACGGAGATTAGGTTGAGCAGGAGCCAATAAGAGAGGCCAGCAAGTAATATATATATATAGATGTGAGGCTGAGGCCAGAGCATAGTTTAGAAAGTATTATCGGGTTGTGGACCCGTAGAGGAATGAATGTCGGGAATGCTGACCATTGGATGGTATTTGACTTGAATAATGTAATGCACGTAGATCTTTATTTTTATGTATAATAAATGTGTGAGTCTGTTTGGTTGTTCTGTTAAGTGTTATACTTGTTCGTTCGTGATTGTTGTTCTGTCATAATTATTACACTTTCCAGTCTGGGATTTGTGACAAACTTAATTACGTATACTCAATAGTCTCTGTCAACAGCTGCTCTCCTCGTTGATGCAGTTTCACGTCTCCAGAGTTCAAACGATCCTTCCTAGATCTCTAGCTTCAACTATAAAAGGGGAAACAGACGCCCCTGGCTTCACACAAACAAGAAATCACAGTTCACACCCGCCGTCGTAGATCACGAGCTCCTGAAGGGTTCCCATCCCGTCATCAGGACTCCTCAACTTCTGCAAACACATAGCACACAGACGGTTCACACCTGCCATCGCAAATCACGAGCTCCTGAAGGGTTCCCATCCCGTCATCAGGACTCCTTAACTTCTGCAAACACATAGCACACAGACGGTTCACACCCGCCATCGCAAATCACGAGCTCCTGAAGGGTTCCCATCCCGTCATCAGGACTCCTTAACTTCTGGTCCCCATGGCACGACCTTTCACTTGTCGCCCGGACCGATACTTTCTTCTCATTGGGAAATAAATGTGAACATCATGGATCCCTCACACACCTAACACTTCTGGTCCCCATGGCACGACCTTCCACTTGTCGCCCGGACCGATACTTTCTGCGTCTTCCTCTTGGAATGAATAATTTTGGGAACCCCGTGTGTCGAGCTTTTCCTCCATTTAGACTCCCGAGGTTTTTGCACACGCGACTAATTTAAAGCGAGTCGTGTGTATCTTTTCACGCTCGTCAAATGTTAAAAACCGTGTTTTCCCCTGCTAAGCTCACCCCCTCTAGACTCGTGGTGCACAAGGCCACCGACCTTCCTCGTGATAGTAAACTTTCATGCTCTTCAGCAACTTTAAACTCCCCTTCTCCCCTACCGTACTAAGTTTACCCCCTCTTCCTTAATCGTGACAAGAGTCTTACAAAATCCTGGTCTCAAATGTAGAATCTTGGCCTTGCATGAAGGGTATCCACTAATCTAGTAACTCAAGTGTTGTGCACTGTACAGTACATGTATTTGTTTCAGGCATGGGAGTAGGACTTAAAAATCCTTATCCTTTTAAGTTTAAGGTCCACTTAAGAGAGTTCACAGAATGTAAACATTTCACAAAGAGACGTAAACATCAAACTGTACGCGTAGGTTGAGAGTTCAGTGCAGATAAAATACATCATTCTGTTCTTTTCGAACCTTAAAGTTTCCATAGCCGGAGCTGAAGGTGACTTGAACTGTAATCATCTAATTACTACCCTGGGTTTTTATGACAACAAATGTTTATTGGGTCTGCACTCATTCAGGACTTCCGAATGCAGAAAAATGGTAACAAAAATGATAAATGTTATTGCCGTTATCCCCCAACAAGGCAGCATTGTTACACATGCGCTCCATTTGGCTTCAATGAGTCTGGCTCAGTTTGGTTCGATAAGCCATCCTGGCCATTTGGTGGCGTTGGCTATTGATTGCTCTAATGATTTCCAATCAAGTTTTGGCCGAATATTGCCAGGTTCACTAATGAAGCTGACGCCAATTTGGTATAACAACATCATTTTCTGGCCGATTGGGCTGCGAGGGCTGAAACATGGTCAACAGCTAAAGCAAGAATTCCATGTCATGGCTGCTTGGGACACTTTCACTTTCAGTGTGATTCTGCATAAAGGCTATCCCGCAGCAATATCATGTCGGTCTCAAAAGGTCGACTTTGAATGCAGAGATCTTCCTTGTACATGTATACCACAGTGCTTGAAGGATCAAATTGTCAGATATTTCTGGTTCAATCTTTTCAGACTACCCACCATGACTAATACACAGCCGCAATCAAAGGGCACATTCCTGGCACATTTTGTGGGAATAAAGCCAACGCGATGGAATTGTACACGCACTAAATACTTCTTTTGTTACATACGACAAATACAATGCAAATGTGGAGACACACATAGTCGGTATTGTTACAATCAAATATAAACTACATGTACATGTATACAGTGTCCAGTCTGTGATTAGAGTGTAAGTTAACCGCAATATGGTCAACATTTTAAATGAAAACCAAATGAATATGTTGAATCAATATCAGTGGTACGGACGAAGTGACCATGAAATTCTCAACAGTCTAAATCTAATATAACACATGGATGCTTAGGTGTTCCCAAGGTCTGTAGTCATCAAAATTCTGCAGGTGATCTAAGAAAGTCCTAGTCAGAAAGTTTCGTGGACAGATTTTCAGCCGTGACGGAGGAAATTGGAATTAATTGCACATTTTTGTTGTTGTTGTTGAAGTTTTGCTCGTAGACTTGGCGGAGAAGTCAAAACTTGAAACTGGGCGCCAAGTGAATGGGAATTACAAAAGGTCTCCATCACCTGATTTATGAACGATTATATTGATCAAGGGGGAGGTAAGCGGCCTGAGCTTTCTGTAAGCCTCTTTTTGACTCGATGGCGCCATTGCTGTGTGACTGTCTCAGGCGGGATTTTGTATTTGGCGAGAACTGTTCGAATGTGTTTTGCTGAGTTGTCATCTCTTCCTCTGTCAGACTTTGTGAAGACCATAGCACCAAACATGGGCACTTTCCATTTTAAGGTAACCCTAATAGAGATGAGATTTGATATTGGCAACTAAAAGGAAATTTCACGGGTACAGTTTACATAGAAGTATAAAATTACAATGTGGACGTAAAAAGATCGGATACCCAAATAAAATGAATACATAATAAATATAATTATTACTTACGAAACTTTAGTCCTTTCCACAAAGCAGTAGACAGTCTGCAGTACTTGTACCGACATGCCAGGGCATCACACTCATGCGCACATTGTCATTCATGGGGATATACACACATCAGGAGCCTGCACAGACTCACTGCAGAACAGTGTAGCCAGAATGTTCAAACTCAAAGAACTGGGAAAGGTTCTTATAATCTGACCTTGGCACAACTTACATTTTGACACCTTGCGTAACTTGGATCAGGCTATGCCCATTAATAAGGTAAATCAACCCAGATGCCAGTCTATAACCTGATCAATTAGTCCAGGAAAGGTTCGCTGCACCTGTCACGCATAAACCTTCAGGCCACTGGAGAATGATTGTGTCCTGGGCATCAAAACTTACAGTCGACCAGCTAGTCATGTCAAACCTCTAACTAGTGCCGGTTTTCAAGATTGGGGGGGGGGAGGGGGGGGGAGGACTGACGTACGCCCTTTTTCAAAATAGCTCACGTGTCCTGAAAATGGCTTCACGCACCGATGGCCTTACGTAATGAGAAATGTGTGGTGCTCTTGTTATGATTATTTATCCCCCCCCTCCCAAATGTCTTCTTCCCCCCCCCCTCAATTTGTCCGTCTGTCTGTCTGCCTGTCTCTCTCTCTATCTCAAGAACGAGTGTATTCGTATCTTCTTTCTGACCTCTGGCAATACATTGGCGTGTTGTTTCCTGGTTTTTGTGTCTCAATGTTCACATAAAATTGTGCCGATACACATATCTCAGCTGTCTTCCTTTCTGTACAACTTTCTACTTCAACAAAAGTCAAACATCCATTTCGTCCTCTCCTATAATTATGTGTCAGCATAACCCTGCTCAGTCCCACAACACCCCCCCCCCCTTCTTGTATGTGTACATATTTAGATTAGAATACTCCAGACGCACCGGCTTCGGTTTCGTTTCACTTTCGGCTCGCTTTGGGCAGTTTTGCCGAAAGACTCCCCTCTCAACGAAAAATGAAAGGAGATGAAAGCGGAAGCACTATGCGCTCTAAACGGGGCAGTGAGGATCTTTGACATCATCTTGGTTGTTTGACAAGACGAGAGTTGGCGTCATTCGGCAGAACTGCCTAAAGCAAAACGAACCTGAGGCCGCCGTGCCTGGGCTGGAAGCCAGAACACACTTCATCAAGTTTTGTGTATGCCTATTTTTACAGGATATTCCCGATCAGAACCGCCCACTGCCCAGCCTCTGAAATGAGCCGATTCTCTCTGACAAGTTCGACATGATATTATTATTAAAGAGTTACCTTGTCTTAGAATGTGTCCTTCTCTTTGAGTTTTTGCCCCTTAGTTGTCAGTCACGGAGGCAGCTGTCACCACTGGGCCTCTATTGTTATAGGCAGGTTCTAGTGTTATTATTGTTATGATTACATGTAGAATGGTATTGCGTTACGCATGTATTTTGTAATGTCACATTTCCTCTCCCTCCTACTCAGTGTCAGTCTCTTTTCTTTCTCTTTTCTTGTCCTTCAAGTTGACAACCCAGAGTGCATAGAGCATTTTTAATGGATATGCGCTATATAAATGCCATCCATTATTATTATTATTATTATTATTTCCATCTCTCGTTCATTGTATTTGTTTATCTCTCCATGCATTCTCCTCCTCGATGTCTCAGTTCATTGATGTCACTCGTTCCCTTCCTTGTTACCATCTGTCATTCCTAATTCATTTTCTAGTGGTCTTTTCTCTCTGTTCTACTCATGCCTTTCATCTTTCTCTCGTACACACATTGTAATACATGTACATGTATATCTGCTGCCCTGAGTCCACAGTTCAGAATTCCTTGTTTTATTTGCCATTTCATATTCCTAGAGCCACCGACCCCCCTTTTTTTGTCCACCCTTCCAAACAACCCCCGCCCTCGGCCAATCTCAGGCCAGAAACCAAACACTGGCACATCATGACGTAAGCGAGTGAGAATTCCTATGGACTCTCCGATCACACCTCTCTTACCCTCCTTCCCCCCCCCCCCCTCCCGTCAAAACAGAGTGGAGACAGAGGACCAATATGTCAGAGAGAGAAACGACCAAATGATGAAGCTTTGCTGTGCTGTCATCTCTGTGAAGATTGAGAGGGATCTGGGGATCTCAGGCCCTAGAGAAAAACAACAACCACAAAAACTACACCATCAAGAAGAGGACACTATCAGGGCTTCCGTGACCCCCAATTTGTCACTTCTGGGAGATTTTTTTTTTTCTAGACCTTTTTATGAATGGGGCAAAAGTTAATGTCCTGCTTTTTTATCGTTTTTTCAATAGTTTTGACACAAATAGCAGTCTTTCAACTACAACTACCACTACTACTACTACTACTATAACCACTACTCTACTACTACTCCCTACTACTACTACTCCTCCCTACTACTACTACTCCGTTACTACTACTCCCTTACTACTACTCCCTTACTACTACTCCCTTACTACTACTACCACTATCACTACTACTACTCCCTACTACTACTACTACTACTCCCTACTACTACTACTACTACTCCCTACCACTACTACTACTCCCTACCACTACTACTACTACTCCCTACTACTACTACTACTACTCCCTACTACAACCCCTACTACTTCTGCTTGTGGTTGGTGGGCGCTTGCCGTGGGATCTCTTCCTGCCCTGTCACTGCTATATTCTGTCTATCTTCTTGCTGTTGCCGAGCACAATCTGGGCGTTATCATGTCGACGTGCTGTGCCTGTCTACAAACTCAAACTGCCACCACAACTATTTCTACTTGTACTGCTACTGCTGTTACTACTACAAATTGAAATGCTACAATCGCTGCAACTACGACCAATACCATCCTTACTAATTCTGCTGTTTTTCCCACTCCCAGTGACTACATGTTTGTGTGCGCTTAAAAGTTCAGAAAATCGACATTTGATTGGTCAGAAATTTATACTGAAATCAGGTCAGAGAAACTTTAGGTACTCTGAACATTGGCATAGAGCTGCAAGTAGTTGTAGCAAGAAACTGTTGTTGTACCAGTGCGTATGTCTGTGTGTTTCACTGCGCACGTTGATGCAAAACAAAAAAAAAGTGCAATAAAAGAAAATGTTTCCGTTTTGTAAAAACTTTCTGATTCTGTTGTCGCTGATGTCGTCTCCATCGTTGTTGTTGGTGTTGGTGTTGTTGCTGTTATTGACTTTGGCGTCGAGGGATCTGGAGCATTTCGTAATTCAGAATGTAATTTGTGGCCCTCAGAATTCATGGCATTGTAGGACGCTGACAGTTGTGACAAGCTCTCCTCCCTGTCGCCAAATGGCCAAGCTTCAAGATCATTAACCTACTTAAGTCCTAGAAAGGGATTCTCCCCCCTTTCCTGCAAGATTTTCCTCCCTTGTTCTCCCTCCCCTGTGCCATTCACTTGCTGGTGCCTCAAGTTTCCTTGCCGAGCTTCATTAATCACCCCTTCTCCCTTAATCACCCCCTCCCTCTCTCTACTTTCCCCGTCCATGAAGAAGAGGATAAAAAAAGGACCTTTCTGCCTTCGATCGGTTTTGATTCTCCCCTTCCCTCCAACAACTTCCGCTTTTCTTTTTTTTTTTTTATACCTTCATCAATTTTGCGTTTTTTTGTACTCCGGACGTTCATCGACCAAGAAAATGGCGCCACAAAAATGCTCAGGTGCCCGTTTTGTTTTTTGAATTTGTGCAAAAAAAAAGTATTTTATTATTTATATTGGCATTCCGTCGCTGCTGCCAATTTCAGAGATAAAACGGGGTCGTTTTTTTCTGAGATAAATTGGTCGTTCAGTGAGATTAGAACTGCCAGTCTCCTGGAGAGTCTAGGATATTCCAGACATGAAGATTTCGAGACCCCAGCGGTTTTTTTTTTTTTATCTTTTCATTTCCATTTTTGTACATTCATGTATTGAGTTTTTCTATACAGTTTTTTTCTCTCTCTCTTTCTCATGTTTAGCCCTTCACCCAGCTTGACAAGACCATAAAGTAGGGGCATGTTTGTAGAGATGGCTTAGGTTAGGCTATCTTCGTTAGATCTCTTGGTTTTTCTAGGGACTTGAGTAGATTGTCCGGGCTTGGCTGTGCTGTGTCCACCAGCGGGAAACTGCGGCTTTGGCAAGTGCGTCATGGAGTCAAGTCTGTTGTTGCATCGGCTTGAATTTCCTTTGAATCAACTAGCGAGAGACAGATTTGTTTCAGTTTCACTAGTGGGCGAGCTCCCGTTGAATGTCATAGTCCACAAAACTGAGGTTGAAACAGACTTGAGTCAGTTCAGCCTGGTCCTGAAGGTCAGATGTCACGGACACAGTTTGTGCACACACAAATATCAACAGGCTAGAATGAACTTCAGCTGCAAAGCTACTGTAGTTTACGTAAAAAATCACTATACATCCGTTGTTATGGACGCCCAGTTCACACAACTCAGGACTTTCTGCTCTCAAACTAAAAGAGAAAGGTGGCGGGGGGCGTCTGTGTACAGGAAAAACATATGAAGAGAAACAAAAGTGTTTGAGCTGTCAGATGTTTATTCTACAACAGACAATAAAATGTGCAATGTTTGTGCTCCAGGAATCTGCGTGATACAGACAAGTCCAGAAACAAACGGTGTAGAGTTGGCAAACAGCCACAGTCTGCCTGACACAAGTTGTAAACATTTATACCGCAGTGTGTGTGTGTGTGTTGAATTTTTCTATCATGAATCGTTAAATCTCAGAGAACTGTGACTAACATTTTAGATTCATAAATCATGACAAGATTATTGTTGTTTCGATTCTATAGGCCAGGCATTCAAATGGTATTGATGAACTTGAGGTTTTTTCAAACTGCCATTCGCTCTGTACGGGAAAATTAAAGCGTGTACAGGTGAGCAGAGGGCTTGGCTGGTCTTTGGGGGGGGGGGGGGGGATGCAAACATATATGAAAAACCGTGTTGTAGTTCTGTCCCTAATTGAACAGGTCAGTTCAAGAACGGAGTTAGGTCACATTTTGCTAAAAAAAATAATAGAACTGCGCATATCAGTGGAAACTAGATCTAGATAAAAAGATTTTTTTTTTAAAGGCGATCTATTTAGAGTAACTTCATCGCCTCTCGTTAACCAGCTCTGAGAACGTTTAATTTGGAAATTGGCCACACCAGTGGAAGAACAAGATTAAGTTCAAAGTGTTTTTGGCCTTTTCTCGAAATGACTCGAATGTGACTTAACCCTGATCTTGAACTTACCTCGTCAAATATTCCTGACTGCGAACTTTCCACTAGTGAGCTATTTTATACCATTATCATGTTTCCCATTGCCACAGACATAAATTGAGCACACTTTTCAATGGAACTTTGAACGAGCCATCAGTATACATGTATAATAATAGGATGTCTAACGAAACAGATATCACTCGTAAACTTTTGCTCGTGTCAGCAGATGTTTTGAAACTAAATGTGCATGACTGGATAATTCCAGTGTGGCCTCTGATGCTGTATTAGAATCAAGTCTGGATTTGGAGTAATGGATGCAAAACTTATTGAAAAACAGAAAAACTCAGTATTGTTTCACGAAGAAAGTTTTTCTTTCTTTACACGTACCAAAATAATTGCCCTTGCGTCCTCGCTTTTCATAAGAGAGACCTTGACCTTGACGTGGACATGATTATTGTGGGTTTTTTAAACTCAGTGATCGCATAAAATTTCTATCGATTTGGCCGTGTGTGAAATAGCTTGGACAAAGCCACCTGCCACAAATTAGTTCAGGTTTCTCAAATCTTCAATATTTCTCAGTTTTTCTGTGCCGACAGCCCACATAGCGGGAGAGGCAATGTAAATAGCCCTTAATCTGTGAATGAGTGACATGTTGGCAGCTGTAGATGGCATAGACATGCATGCTCAGACAGCTGAAAAATCTTTACAGAATGCCGAAGTTCTTAATTGGACTTTTCATGGATCTGAACAAGCATGTACGAGCGCACATGTATTATATTTTGAGACAAAAGCTAAATTGCCTTTGGGGAGGGGGGGGGGGTCAGTCAAGATGTCACTTTGGTGACCTGACGTGCTTTTTGCAGATCTATTATCGTAATGTAAAGTGTACCGAATTGTGAAGACTAAACCACTGGACAATTTGTTTTTGATTGAATGTAATATGAAACATGTTGAGCCATGTCGTGGTTCTGATTGCACATGTTTGCAGTTAGGAGATCAGCATCCCGCGTACGTGCGGTTTCCATGCCTGTACATTTATCTTGCGTGCTGTCAAACTCCAGACAGGCTGTCGATAGACCTGGGGATACAGGAGCGTTATGCTTGACCTGGCACCAGAAATTGAATACATTTTCTTCTTGTTTGTCAACTGCTGTCTCTTTAATGTGGGTCATTTTCTCATCCATCTGTCTTTTTGCTTGCATTTTGATCATCACCAGTGGGTTGTTCTTGTCAACTCTGTCATGCTTTGTCAACGGTTTTCTTATTCTCGTTTCTGTGGCAATGAAGAGATTGGGGGAAGCCATTTGTCAGTGTCTGCCTAATGACCATGTGTTCTCATCCTTCTGCTGTTTGTCTTGTTGAGCTTGGCTCTCTCAGATTTTTTTTTTTTTATGTCTTTCATCTTCTTTAATTTTAGCATTTAAATTCCATGTCTTTCATCTTCTTTAATTTGAGCATTTAAATTCCATGTCTTTCATCTTCTTTAATTTGAGCATTTAAATTCCATGTCTTTCATCTTCTTTAATTTTAGCATTTAAATTCCATGTCTTTCATCTTCTTTAATTTTAGCATTTAAATTCCATGTCTTTCATCTTCTTTAATTTGAGCATTTAAATTCCATGTCTTTCATCTTCTTTAATTTTAGCATTTAAATTCCATGTCTTTCATCTTCTTTAATTTTAGCATTTAAATTCCATGTCTTTCATCTTCTTTAATTTTAGCATTTAAATTCCATGTCTTTCATCTTCTTTAATTTTAGCATTTAAATTCCATGTCTTTCATCTTCTTTAATTTTAGCATTTAAATTCCATGTCTTTCATCTTCTTTAATTTTAGCATTTAAATTCCATGTCTTTCATCTTCTTTAATTTTAGCATTTAAATTCCATGTCTTTCCCACAGCCCCACCCCCATCCACATGCTGACACTGAAGCCAGATTTCCTTCACTTTTTCTGAACTATTATAAATTTCCTTACGGTCTTTGCTTACTCTAAGTCTAACACACGTACACGTATCTAGCGTTACTGTCCAGATCTACCGTTCCAGTAATGTGAGGTGGTTGGCGCACGGAAGTAAGTCTGTTTTGTCTCTGGTTGAGTGTGAGATGTGAACTATTGAGTCGAACCGGACCTGACGTGTTGGCGCCGATTGAAACAAATTTATCTCACTGTTTCACGCGCGCCCGTCAAAATTGTATTGAGTCAATTGACGGAGAGAGAGGTCTGACGCGCTGAGACAAAACACACCAGACTTGGATGAGCCAGTGTTCTTCAACAGTTTCCATGCCCTTTTTTGGTTTTGTTTTATTTACTGTTGTGGGTCACACTGGCATTGACGCCTAGCTTACGTGCAGGGCAGATTGTATGAAGAAACAAATGCGCATGCGCATTCATTGTTTTTGCCAGCTCAAAAAAGCGAGTCGATATTGGCCAGGAAAATAGATACACAAAACATGAATGAACTCACAACACAATTTCCTTGCGTTATTAGACACTGCCGGATTTATGTTGCTGTTGTTGTTTTACCATAAATGTCATGGCCGCCCTAGTAAAATCATTTGCCACAGCCACATGCCGCCCAGAATCCATGTATTGGGCCCAATAAAACATATTCAGAGTTTGCAGAAAAGAAAACCCATGACACTTTCATTTCTCTTTCTCCTTTTCCCGTTCTTTATATTTTCCTCTGGCTCTTTTTTGAACAGGCTCAGCAGCAACAAAAAATCTGGACAAATAAACGTCTTATGAAGCTTTTCCAAGATCTCAGGGGCGTAGACAAATTGGAAGGAACATAAAGAAGAAAAAAACGGGCAGATTTTTTGATGCTGTGTGTAAAAGCCTGGGGGGGGGGGTGCTTTAGGCATGTACAGTTATCAGGTTAGCAAGGACAAGGACTAGGAGGTGGGTGGGGGGGGTGCTTTAGGCATGTACAGTTATCAGGTTAGCAAGGACAAGGACTAGGAGGTGGTGGGGGGGGGGGGTGCTTTAGGCATGTACAGTTATCAGGTTAGCAAGGACTAGGAGGAGGTGGGGGTGCTTTAGGCATGTACAGTTATCAGGTTAGCAAGGACAAGGACTAGGAGGTGGTGGGGGGGGGGGGTGCTTTAGGCATGTACAGTTATCAGGTTAGCAAGGACAAGGACTAGGAGGTGGTGGGGGTGGGGGTGCTTTAGGCATGTACAGTTATCAGGTTAGCAAGGACAAGGAGGTGGTGAGGTGGGGGTGCTTTAGGCATGTACAGTTAACAGGTTAGCAAGGACAAGGAGGTGGGGGTGCTTTAGGCATGTACAGTTATCAGGTTAGCAAGGACAAGGACTAGGAGGTGGGGGGGGGGGTGCTTTAGGCATGTACAGTTATCAGGTTAGCAAGGACTAGGAGGTGGGGGTTGGGGGGGGGGGGGAGAGAGAGAGAAAGGAAGCAAGGACAGTTTTGGTTTTCATGAACAGAATAATGTGGTCTTAATGATGTTTTACCTGACGTCTCACAAAATCAAGGCAAGACAAGATGGAATCTGAGACAGCAATCTGAGACAGCAATCTGAGACAGCAATCTGAGACAGCAATCTGAGACAGCAGTAGTTGTAACCTTAGGGCAAATCTGCATTCTTGTTAAAACAAGGGGGGAGGGGGGGGGGGGGAAACAACTAATCTGACACAAATGCCTTTGGTGACATATACATGACATGTCAAATGTCACTTCTTAATTGCAATCTGACCTTTCTACCTAAATGTTAAATGTTGTGTTTCTTTAAATCTGTAAAAAGTCCAATAGACAAATTGAGGCTCATCAAACAGGCTATGTTATGTCCAATTTTATTCATTACTCTTAAATGCCAGTAGATATCCAAGAGACAAAGTGTGTGACTTTACGTCATAACCCAGTAAAACTGTTTACGTGACCGTGTTCAAGTTATTGCAATTATTTGTATTGTCATTAAAGTTACAAATTTCAAACTGGTTTTTCTCAATGTGACAATAAAATTATTGTGCATCTAAAACATTCTGGTTGCCAAACCCTTGAAATGATTTATGTGGATAGATGCGTACGAGCGCTGCATAGAGACTTCAGATAAGAAGTACTGCAGTACATAAATACTGTACAAGAATCTGTCAGATTTCCCTTTTTTATATGCCGTGGATTCAAAAACAAAACGCGATGGAAACATTTTTATTTATGCGCCAGAGTCAAAACATCAACCTGGCCATTAGGAGTCACTCTAGGCCGATGGTGTCCAATGTTGCAGTGACAAGGGAGAACTTGATCAGCGAGGTTTGTTCATAGTGTACACTTTTATTGGGGGTTTAGCAGAGGCAACGTAAGCTTGAGAGTGGCACCTTGCGCCCCCTGTGCACTTCTCAGCTGAACACTTTATTTCCTTAGCGTTGATCTCACTGGCCGTGAACACTGATCTACTATTGTCAAAGACCGTATTCACCAATTTAGGTCAACTTCACCATGTAACATTATTTTATAGAACCAGTATGAAACCCATTCATATGAAGTGAAATGGTGCAGAAGTGTGAAAAATGGAGTTTACAAAGCTGAAGAGAATGCATGGACGACATTAAAAAGGACAAAGCAAGATCTGGCGCGCACCGAGATTGTTTGGTTCACTGGATGCTTAAGTCCTGGTGTCCCGTCAGTAACATATCGCCCAACAACCATCGCCCAACAACCATCGCCCAAAGCCTCTCTTGAGCTAGGAGTTTAGTTAGTTGCGCAGTTCCCGGACGATGTTTCAGTCACGAAAACTTGTATGCTCTTACGTGGCGTATTTGGTCGGTAAAACCATTACTCACGACTTCTTGTCAAATTTCAGAGAGATCTTGTTAATTGCATGTAGTAGTTTGCAAGCCTCTTGGTAACAAAGGGTTGTTGTTGTTGTTGTTGTTGTTGTTGTTGTTGTTGTTGTTGTTGTTGTTGTTGTTGTTGTTGTTGTTGTTGTTGTTGTTGTTGTTGTTGTTGTTGTTGTTTTGCATAGTTGATGAAAATCTGCTCCATTTTCCTGTCTGTTATAATTTTGTATGACTAATAGTTTCTTTTTGTCATCACAAAATGGGAATTGAAGGCAGAAATGCAGCTGAGTGCCATGTCAAATGTTTCTTTGCGCTTCCCGTAAAATGTTGGTATATGGCAAATGCTGCCTTTTTCCGTAGCACGACAGACCCGGGGCCAAAACTCTTTTCTCAGTGAAACGCTAGGATTTGTTTAGCTCAGTGGAAATCGATGAAGAAATTATTCGTGGGCACTCCCCCCCCCCCCCCCCCCGCACCGTCCGTTGTTATATTATTTTATTTTTGATGGGTTTTGTATGTGTGTGTGCGTGTGTGTGTGTGTGTGTGTGTGTATGTGCTGGCATTTTTGGGCTGGGCTACGAGCTGAAACTTCAATCTAACATTCTATGTCAAACGGGTTTGGGGGAAATTGCAGTTTGAGCAGCGCACTTGAACTCTGTACGTGGACAATTTCATCCAAATGGGTGGGAGTTGGTGTGGAATTCCGGGGCTTCTTGCTGCAGTTGTTGGTGTTGCTGTCTTGATGAATTGATAGTGGTGATGATGATGATGATATTGACCTGGTTCTTGTTTGTCCGTTCTGAATTGTGTCCCCCTTGTCTTGTTCTTGTTCCGGTTGTCTCCCCTTCCTTTCCGTCTTTTCTTTTTCCGATTTCCTGGAATTTTCATTTCAATTTTAGTTGTTGTCATCCTTCGTTACTGGCTTTTTTTTTTTTCCTTGAAGTTGGTCAAATTTTCATCATTTGTTTTTTTATTGTTGTAATTATAGTTTATTTTAATTCTGGTTGTTTTGAGTTTGTACATGAATTTAATCTACACAGCATTTTGATGTTGTTTGCTGTTTGCTGTTTCTGTGGTTGTTGTTTCTATACGATTCCTACGTAGTCAAATTTTCAACAACAAGAAATGCCAGATTTTATTTGAAAGAGGAAACTGGTAAAATCGTGGCGTGTGTCATTTGCTCTGTTATTCCTGCGTATTCCGGTTTATAAAAAATGCCGAATTTAGTTTGAAAGCCGAGCTAATCGAATCGTGACTTCTGTCGTTTCCAACTTGTCCGGAATTGTACTCCGCTTTGGGAAGGCAACGCTGAGATCTGAGAACGTTGTTTGTCGTCAAGGGTAATGAGACATGAGCTCAGATGTCCTGAAACACGAGATGATAATAATAGTTTGGCTAAGAGTATTTTCTCTGGGCATAAACAGGTTGATTGTCGGATACACGTAGGCAATTTTTGGCTGTCACTCATTCCATGATCCACTGCCAGTGTTTTTTCACACACACACAGAAATACGAGTTCGTGCCCAGACAGGCATGTGATGTCCCTGTGTTGGCCAATTGTTCTTATGTCAGCAATTGTTGTATCTCCATGTTCTGAAAAAACTGGAGATCTTTTAGTCTGTAGAAGAGATATAACAAATGCACACTTTGACACTTGTTTGAAATGCGTTGTCACACTTATCAAGCTGTTTCAGAGTTCCGGTTTGTTGTAACTCCTTGTGGTAATAACTAAGGCTTCCGACATTTAGCGTCAGATTTCTCAAGTGGAGCAAACAAGGTCTGAGGTCGCGATATGGATACACATCATGGGCATTGGTTCTCATAACATGTTACACTGGTCAGTTGTGGCGTTTTATGTAAAATACCACGGTCCCTAAACCCTGATAGTGGCCGGTAATTTTCTCCCTCCCATGAAGACTTTGTGGATGTTGTTGGGGGAGCGTAAACTTATTACAAAGGCAAATAGAGAAATTATTGAGTTGTGTTCACTGCTCAGCTCTAGCTTTCTATGTAAAATACTGCGCTCTCCTAACCAGATCCAAAAACTTCCGACATCGCTGTGTTTAGGGGACCGTGGCAAGTTACATGGTAAACTATAGATGAGCAGTGAACACTACTCGGTATGATCTCTGTGTAACAGCTGAGGTTGTTCTAGCACGTTATAGTAGGGGGGAGTTAGTTGATCTAACTACAACCCTTTAGAAAACGAAACTATTACAGCTGTAAATTAAATAAACACGAGATCCGACGATAGATTAAATAATACTAAAGTTTAATAACTGTATAGTGAACAATAAATTACTAGGAAGACACCAGCGAAACTAAATATCTACGCCACACAAAAGGAAACTCACTTACTCACCCACCCCAACCACTCACACAGGTCTATATATATAAACATTCCTACAGAAAGTTCCCGAAATAAACGTTACCTTTGCCCTCGCACAAACTAACCAATCACGCATCAATACGTCATCAGGTTACATCACCCAAGGCCAAATCTGGCGTAAACATTCGTTTCCACAGTGTTATCGAATGTTCGGGAACATACTAATATTTACTGAACGAGTCAAAACACCTGACAACAAGCGAGCGAGGAAAAAAACTACTCACTAGAAAAGAAGGTCAGGTCACGGAGTACAACAATAAAATGAAAGAAGAAATGAACACATGCTCACCAGCGTAACAAGAAAACGGGGGAGGGCAAGGGATAGCTTGCAGATGCTACACAACTCCCCAATTTAAGTTGAATATCTTTCAACTCCAAAACATTATTCAGCGTCTGCAATATCTTGAAATAATCTTATAGCACTCCCAATCTCACAAAGGTAGTTGCTAATTCTATTACAATTAATAACAATTTCAGTGTCTTCCCGAATGTCATCACAAATACAATACAATGCAGTGTACTTTGCATCACTAATACCATAACTAATACAATACCGTCGTTGTGACAAACCAATAGTTAACAGTAGGCCTACTAGTCAAAATAACACAACGCCACCACTGTGGTGAAACAATGGTCAATGATATTATTACAAATCATATAAGGTGAAACGATGGCCCATCGTTTACACAATGCTTCGTGCACGAATCATAGCATATAACTTGTTGTACATAACATGGTTATCTCCAAAATGTATAACTCATACGTACAATGGCAAAAATACCAATACATACCGACCACTGGTTAGGGTCTTTCTTCATCATATTAGGTCAAAACAAGTTACAACATTGCAATATAACACAAACACTGCTTGCTCGCAGTCCCCATTTGGGTTACATTTTCCAAAAATTACACCAAGTTCCATTGGTAACTAATATGACATAGCATAAAATCAAAATGTGACTAACACATCATGACTCTCTATCAGCCATCAATTCAATATTCAGTTACAGATGAACTATGTCCCCAATTACAGTACAATACTGCCGTCCTAGAAATTCATCTAGTAGGCAAAAGTATGGGTTACAATGCATTTCACTGATAGTGTACTACTTTAAAATACCCTGCTCAGGAAATCGGCACAGACATTTTCTCTGCCTTTTACGTAGTGAATCCTGAATCGATAAGACTGTAAAAATAAACTCCATCGTAATAACTTTGGACTGTCAAACTTGGCAGAGTTCAAAAACTCTAATGACCGATGGTCAGTTTGGAGCACAAACTCCTTTCCATACAAATACAAAGTAAACTTTTTTACAGCCCAAACAATAGCTAAACATTCGCGCTCTGAGACCGAATATTTTGTCTCACGAGGCAATAGCTTACGACTAGCATATGCCACAGGGTACAACTTTCCCTCGTGTTCCTGCATAAGACTAGCGCCTAATCCGCGATCTGATGCATCAGTTGCTAAGACAAACTCTTTGGAAAAATCTGGCAAACATAACACGGGTTTGGAGATAATGACATTCTTCAAAGAGGTGTACGCTTTCTCCTGCGTTTCATCCCACTGAACTATATTGGGCTGACCCTTTCTAAGTAAATCAGACAATGGTGATGCAATCGCTGAAAAGTTAGGAATAAATTCATGGTAATATCCCACTAATCCTAAGAATGCTTTCACTTCCTTCTTAGTGGTGGGTCTGGGTGCGTCTCGTACCTTACATACATTCTCTTCTAACAGGCCAATCATACCTTCTCCCACTAAGTGTCCAACAAAGTCTACTTCAGACGTTCCAATCAGACACTTCGATGGTCTTGCAGTTAATCCAGCTTGGTCCATCCTCTGCAGTAAGTCCTTGAGAGTCTTCACATGCTCGTCGAATGTCTCTGTATGAATCAGCAGGTCGTCCACATATGCTGTCACATTGTTCATTTCACGGATCAATGGCTTTACGATCCTGTTCAGCGTGGCTCCTGAGTTCATCATCCCAAAAGGCATCCGAGTGAATTCATAGTGTTCGCCCATGGTGACGAACGCCGTCTTGGGAATGTCTTGCTCTCGAACTTTCACTTGCCAGTATCCCTTGCTCAGGTCAATCCGAGAGAATAATTTTCCTCTCGAGAGACTCTGAAACACTTCTAATGGCGCTGCTGTCGGATGAGGGTCGAATACTGTGATCTTGTTTAACCTCCTGTAGTCGATGCAGACTCGGTTGGATCCGTCCTTCTTCTTGACGACAACAATAGGTGAAGCATAAGCTGATGAGCTCCTTCGAATGATGCCCAGCCGTTCCATGGTGCTAAGCTCCTCCTTCAATGAGTCGCGCATAGCGTAGGGCACCGGGTATGGTCGTTGACGAACTGGCACTTCTGTCGTCAGGTCGATGCGATGTTCACCCAACTGGCAGCATCCAGGGAGATTGGTGAAGACGTGCTGGTAATCCTTCACCACATCGCAGAGTTCTTGACGTTGTTCCGGCGTCAGTTGCGTTCCATACTGGACATCTCTGTAGCCTTCCTTCTGGTCCCAGCTTCCTAGGTCGGCAAGGTCCTCCGCCGTTCCACCGTTGTCGCCTTCCAGGTCGAAGTCCTCGATGACTGTCATGCTAGCTGACTCCACGGGTTGACTCTTGTCTATCAGGTCGTCCTCTGCCAGTACAGTCTCAGCACTATCACCGCCGCCGTCCTTTATGGCGTTGACATGTTCAGGCGTGGTATCTCTCCTACTGTTGTCCATCCCACACATCTCTGTCACAACAGGTCTCGGTTCTATTGCCACTGCTGCTGCTTTTGACGTCCTTGGAATGTATCTCTTGAGGAGGTTGGCGTGCAAGGTCTTTTCTTTTGCACCCATCTTGACTCTATAGTCGTTGACACCGACAACTGAGACTACCTTATATGGTCCCTTCCATTTGACTAGGAGCTTGTTAGTGTTCGTCGGCAGTAGCACCAACACTTCATCTCCGGGGCGGAACTTCCTCTCTCGCGCCTTCCGGTCGTAGTAGGTCTTCTGTCTACCTTGAGCCTTGGAGAGTTCTTCCGTCGCTAACTTCCATGTGTCCTCCAGCCTCTCACGTAGTTCCATGACGTACTGGTAACTGGTCTTCGTTTCCGGCTCCTCTACGTCCTTGGTCCATAGTTGTCGTAAGATGTGCATTGGTCCTCTCACAGTTCTCCCATACAGCAACTCGAATGGGGCAAACTTGGTCGACTCTTGGGGAACTTCACGATATGCGAAGAGCAGCGGGTTGATGTATCTGTGCCACTGCTTGGGTTGCTCTGCGCACAGTCGTCTCAATGTTTTCTTCAGTGTGCCGTTGAATCGCTCCACCAACCCGTTGCACATAGGGTGGTAGACTGTAGTGGTCGACTGTCGAATTCCCAGTAGTCTATTCGTTTCCTTCATGACATCTGACATAAACTGGGTCCCTTGGTCCGACAAGATCTCTTCGGGCACACCCAAACGGCTGTAGATGTTCACTAAGGCTTCTGCTACCGTTTCTGCGTCGATCTTCTTCAAGGGTGTGGCTTCGGGGTAACGAGTAGCGTAGTCTATATACACCAGGATATACCGATGTCCACCTTCACTTGGGGGGTCGATAGGTCCTACTAAGTCCACGGCCACTCGCCTAAATGGTACGTCCACTACTGGCATACTCTGCAGGTGCACCTTTGGGGTCGCTCCTTTGTTCACCGTCCTCTGGCATATGTCGCATGAGCGGCAGTATCTCGCGACGTCACCTTCAATTCCAGGCCAATAAAAATTGCTCATAACTCTGTCTTTGGTTTTCTTCACGCCGAGGTGTCCTCCGACAATCGAGTCGTGGGCTACACTCAGTACATACTCTCTCAGTTTCTCGGGTAGTACCACTTGCCTTATAACCGTCGCCTGTCTCAGGTCCTTGTAGATCCGGTACAGTACTCCTCCATGTTTCTCAAAATGAACAGATTTATTGCCTCTATTAGTTAGGATCTTCTTCTGCTCTAACTTCCTAATGACTTCGTCTTCTTCTTGGAGTCGGATAAGTTCCTCTCTATCCACTCCCGCGTGCCGTTCTGCCCTCGGCACCTTCAGCGACGTAGACCGGTCCTTCCTCTTCTCCTGGGCCCTCGTGGTCACCGCTCCTACCATCACCTCAGTATCAGGGTCGTACGGATCCTTCGCTCCGTCCACGTTCCCGACTACTAGGTCGCAGATGGTCTCCGGGAGACACAGCGCCGTCACTTTGCCCGTCAGGTAAGGCGTCTTCACGTCGATAACGGCTTCCTCCGCCGCTAGCAAGGAGTTATCGATCCTCGCGATAAGTTTCTTCCCACCGGTGAGCTGTCCGTCGTCCACCAGTGCTCGCCGCACCACTACACCTTCACAGCCGGTATCTCTTAGGACATCTACCGCTCGATTTCCAATCAAGCCCTTCATCACTGGTAACTTCAGCTTCTCCACGGTCCTTCCGTCACTGCATCCTCCGCACGTAACAGGCACCGTTAACTGTAGCTTCCCGTCCTTCATTACCGCTTGAACGTTGATGCTGGTGTCAGCCGTCGTCACATCTTGTCTTGACGACTCGTCCGCCGCTATAACTACGGCCGCCGCCGCCTTGTTCGGCTTGCCTCGTCCCATATCCTTCTGGGCTGGACACATCCTCCGAACGTGGCCTGGCTTTCCACAAAGGTAACATTTCAACTCACCTTTGTCGTTTAACTTTGCACGACACTCCGTCGCCTTGTGTCCCGGCCTCTGGCACCTATGGCAGACCTGTGGGCTTCTGTCTCCGTTGGGCCTCTGTCGCACTGGCCGGCTCTGCAGTCTGGCGCTCCCGCTGAGCGTCCGGTTCCTCGCTACCAGGTACGCCTCCGCTGAATCTGCGATGTCCTGTAGCGTCTTTGGTTTCCTCTCCCTCACATGGGTTGCAAGGTCTGGTGGGCAGGCATCCATGAATTGCTCTCTGACGAATAGATCTCTCACTCCTTCGTAGGTCTCCTCCGTCTTCGACAGCTTTATCCACCTCTCTAAATAGGTCTTGATCCTGGTCAAAAACATTCCAACATCTTCTCCATCTTCAGGCTTACCTTGTCTGAACATGAGTCTGTATCCGTCCTCTGACAGGTTGTACCTCTTCTGCAACGCTTCCTTGACCTTGTCGTAGTCCTTGGCTTCGTCGATCGGTAGTCTGCAGAAGCACTCCAAAGCTCTCCCGGTCAGCAGGGCAGACAGTGATGTCGTCCAGGTGGATCTGGGCCATTCAGCTGTCTCAGCAAACCTCTCAAACCGCAGCAACCAGCTATCCAGATCGTCCTTCTTGTCCTGAAATGCAGGTAGCTTGGGTCTCTTGGAACTGGCGTGGTCGCTGGTCCCCTGCGTCGACTCGCCTCCACGCTGATGGCGGATCCTCTCCATCTCCAGCTCGTGTTGTCGTTGAGCCTCCTTCTCTTGAGCCTCTATCTTCAGTTGCTCCATGCGATCTTGCCTCTCTCTCTCCATCTTCAGTTGCTCCATGCGCTCTTGCCTCTCTCTCTCTCTTTCCTCCCTTAGGCCTTCACGGATGTAATCCTGTCTCTCCTTCCCAGTGAGCTCCAAGGCGTCTGCTTCCTGGCTAAGCCTTCCAATAGCCTCTGACATGTTGTAGATAGCTTGTCGATGATATTCCTACAATAAACTATGTAAATAAATCTAGTAATTTTGATCTGGTCCGCTCGAATATGGTCGGATCCCGGACGAGCCCCCAATATGTAACAGCTGAGGTTGTTCTAGCACGTTATAGTAGGGGGGAGTTAGTTGATCTAACTACAACCCTTTAGAAAACGAAACTATTACAGCTGTAAATTAAATAAACACGAGATCCGACGATAGATTAAATAATACTAAAGTTTAATAACTGTATAGTGAACAATAAATTACTAGGAAGACACCAGCGAAACTAAATATCTACGCCACACAAAAGGAAACTCACTTACTCACCCACCCCAACCACTCACACAGGTCTATATATATAAACATTCCTACAGAAAGTTCCCGAAATAAACGTTACCTTTGCCCTCGCACAAACTAACCAATCACGC